>ML675637.1:6741353-6777625 GCA_007922155.1 Mesoclemmys tuberculata
GGGGGGGGGCGTCACCCCCCCGACACAACAAATCCCACAGCTGGGAGAGGAGGGCTAAAACGGGAGTCACCCCACCCCTCCCCTCACGCTCGCGCTGCAGGTCACTCTGCCGCGAGCCCCGCCCCGGCCGCCCCGCCCCCTCCACTGGCGGGATGGCGGCTGCCCTGCCCCCACCCCGAACTCCCCCCCCAGATGTCGGGGGGGGGGTCCCCGCCGGAGAGAAAGACCCATCTCCGGGCCCCCCCTCACGCCCTCTGCGGGCGGAGCGGCGAGCGGGGCTCCCAGTCCCCGCGAGCGGGAGCAGGCCGGAGCCGGGGGCCCGGCTCTCATTACCCTGGCAACCGCCGCTCCGCTCCCGGGGGCCTCGCTCCAGCCGGTCTCGTGCCCAGCCTCCCAGCTACGCTACGGCGCCTCGCGCGGGTCAGAAAAAGCGCGGGCATGCGGCTCCGGTTGCCTGCGCGCGGCCCCTCCTCCCTGAGGCGGGAGGGATGGTCGGGCTCTGCAGAGGCCCCGCCCCCCTCCCAGGCCCAAGCCCGAACCGGGGGGGGCAGCCTGCCTCTCAGCTCTGTGGTGCCCCCAGACCCAGGCCTCGCCAGACAAAAGTGCTGTGCGGGGGGGGGCGGGGGTAACGTCTCCCTTCCTTGGTAGCCGGGTCCAGGGCCTGGAAGTGTCCATGGCTTCTTGGCATCCCCTTGGCGAGGGAGCCCTCATGCCAGGTCTGTGTGGCCGGGGGGCGCTAGCCCCCCTTGGCACAAGTCCCTGGGGGTCCGACCCCCTTCATCCGGCTGCTGCGGGTCCTGGATGCCCACTGTAAGGTGCCTTGGGCCCTGTTCCCAGCAACGCCGCGTACCCTCCTACGTCAAAGCTGGGCACCGCCCCATCGAGGCACCAACGTCCACGGACCCCTTTTGAAACGTGGCCCAGCATGGCACTTGCCAAAGGAGCCAGAGATCAGTGTCCAGGCAGCCATTGGAACTCAGGTGTTCCTGGCTCCTGACCCTGTGGGATGGTTGCCTCTCTCTCGTTTAGCCTTTACCTCGGTGCCAGACAGCAGATGCATCAGGGACAAACCTCCTGTAACCGTCTTTGAAAATGGGTACATTGAGCTAATGAGTGCTGACTAATGCTATTACACTCCAGTTAGAGTGTAGCTTCTGCCAGCTGTAGTCAGCCACGAAAGCAATCAACCTACTAGTAGAGCTTCCTTATCAAGCATTGGGCTCACTCTGTGTGTGTGACCTGTTTGCTACACATTATTAAGAGTATCCAAAATTCATACCAGGATATCCGTGGTCTCAAGAAAGCAGCTCTGTCTGGCTCAGCAAATGCAGAACCCTGCTCACGCTAATAAGAGCAGCACTGAGTCTGGCTCCGCCAGAAGTCCCTCTAGATAAGTTGTAAGCGGCACGACTAGCAGACAATCAGATGGCTCCATTTATGAGCCTCATTATTTCATGAGCAGCTGCGTGGTATCTACATGGATGTTTAGTCTGTGCAGAAACACGCAGTATGTGTTTTAGCACAGAATAGGACAATGCCCAATTCTGAGTCAAATCATATTCCGTTCTGGAAATAATAATGGAACTGTTTTCAAACAATCATTGTATGGCAGGGGGAGCAGAGAGTCACTGTGAAGATACTAAAAATAGCTGCTACCAGGAGATAGCAATCACTTATGTTACAAACATTTCCTTGCGGCTGGCCATTACCTATTCCCAGAAACTCTCCTCCTCCTCCTAGACCCCAGCACCTGATCTTTCACTTGTTCCTTCCTGTCATGTCTCCTGATGTTAAGAGTCCCGGTAACCAACAATTCCACCCACTCCCAAACAACCCTGCACAGTGTGAACCAGTCCCAGCATTAGTTTCAATTTCACTACCACAGAAAAGCTAAATCACAAAATATAGAAACATAAGGCTCATGTTACTGTAGTGCAAGTATCTGGATTTTATTTGATGTGCACATATCTTAATGTCACATTTTACAAAGTAGTACGTGTCTTTTGGTTCACATTTTATGTAATGCATGTTAGCTCTCATGGACTTTGTCATCTCAGACCTGGATTCTGCAACTAATAACTTCACTGTTAATTTACTTATAACATAAATGGGATTATTCCACTTTTCCATTTCAATCACAGAATCAAGCATAATCATTTTAATTATTGTGATAATTTAGCCTCGTTTTAACTGAATTCAAAAGTATGGTTTTTAATCTGACCTTTTGATTCTGCCATTATATTTTCAAACAATGAAAGAAAATCCACCTGATTCCAGTCAAAGTTTCCGAGTTTAAAGTAAGATTATATAAATTAAACACAAGAAATGAAAAACATACAAAAATATATAAAAACCAATCTACATTGTTTCAATGGCTGTTGTGATTTACTTCATTGGAAGGATGGTGCTTTTCAAATTGTGATTAATTGTAACAGTACTAACACTAAAAGAAAACTGTCAAAGCATATTTGATCATTTTAACTCCATTTTATTCATTGGTTATTATAAATCTTTAGAAGCCTACAATTACAAGCACCATGCCTCCCATACACATATTCTTATTCATATATGTGTTTGTTGGATTTTAACTATCACTTTTTCCATTAAAAGCATCATTTGATTTGTTATTGTACAGTTGTTCACAATTCTGGGTTGCTGATACTACATCTATCTTGTTTTTTTTAAAAGATAAACACAGAGAGCAAAGAGAATTTGCTTTAGAAGAAAAGCTACTCAACAACTTGACAGAGCATTAGGAACCTAGAGCTGACCCAGCACTCTGATCACTAGCTATTCCCCCCGGAGGAGACTTCATTAGGAGATGGTGTTCAATGGTTTAATTAGGCAGGAGGCAGCAGAGCTACTGAGAACAAACAAACTACCAACAGGGAATAGCTGAAGGAGAGGAAGGACATAGAAGGAGAGGAGATTGGTAGGGAGTAGAGAATATCAAATCAGGAGAGTGAGCAAAGGGGGAAGTTTCTGTTCATGTGTATGTTACTATACAAGGCTATACTGATGAACTGTTGGAGGGGACCCAATAAATACATATATAAATCTGAAAAGCATCCAGCTTGTTTGTGGTGCTCCAAAGGGTGGAGTAGGTAGCCCTGTCATAAACAATTACAGGAACTCTGCAAACAGGTACAAAAACAATTAAATTTTGGACCTCACCATTTTGACAGTGTGCCGTTAGTAAATCAGCATTGATGGTATAGACTAGTTTCCCCTATTATATATGAAGATTAATGCATTATAACATATATGTATCGAATACCAACCAACATGGTATCTGGCATTGCTGATTTCTTCTTCTCAAACAGCTAAATCTGTTATATTGCAGGCAGGTTTTTTGGTATGTTTTAAAGAAAATATATTTTTATCTACATCTTATGTAACGATGATCCATTTTCTGCCAGTGTTTCAGTTTAACTGAATTTTTCCTGTAGAAAAGAGTCAGAAAAATGTTTAGAATAAAAATTTAAATTTAAAATAAATGCTGACACCTAGCCTGCACTATACAAATGTATTAGGACACAGTTCAACTACCCTCAAAGCCAAAAAAGTCTCCTACTGACTTCAGAAGACGTTGGATCAGATCTTTTAGGAGGCAGGTAGAGGAGAGGGGAAGAGAATAGAAAAAGAGGAGGTGATAAATTAGTGATTATTTCCAATACCACAACCTCAAGATCCTTATAGGACAGCAGCAAGTACAGGAAGGGCAAGGAGCAATGAAAGAGTGAGGAAAAGTGGGTTATCCAATGGAGAATGCAATTAGGCTGTCAATCAGACTGCTTTTCAAACATGCAGATATTTTACCACCTGGAATAACAGACTGTACACAATCTCCAAACTCACCAGTGTGTATATGTGCTAGTAAACTAGTACATGATGCAGAAATTACACAACCACTGCAAGCATTCAGTGGGCTCAAATGTATAAAGGCCCCCTCACCTTTTAACATCTGCCATGTGGGTTTCTCATCAATGTTTCACTCTTCCTATCTTGTGTTGCTATGAACAAGTAGGGACTGTGAATTAGTAAGGGGATGTTATAGGTTTTGTTTGAGGAACACCCCCTAAATGGTTATTTTAAGAGCTTTCTCATTACATTTAGGGTAGATCCTCTGTACTCTGTCCCAAAATGGTTCCAGTGGTTTATATAATTAAAGAGCTGGTACAACTTATTTCGTTTCTCAAAACCTGGAGCTTTGGGGATTTTACTGTGGTAGGCAGAGAAGAAAGGGCTGGTAAAGCCACCAAACATCCCAGCAATCGCTAAGTCAAATTCGGAATGGCCATAGAAGGAAGCAGGGTCAAAGACAATTGGGCCAAAATTGTCCTCAGCAACATTTCCTGCCCACAGGTCTCCATGAAGAAGAGCAGGGTATATCTCCACATTACAGAACATCTCAGGAATCATCAGCTGGAAAACACATGAACAAACAAGCAAAAACTATAACTTGACCCTGCCAAAAATAAAAAGTAATACAGTACAAACGATAGAATAAATAAAAGTCATTGCCTCTTTTCAGTCATTATGAAGCCCTATTCCGACTGCAGTGAATGGATGCAGAAGCAGATCAAGTGTTAATCAACAAGAATAATTCTGATTCATTTCAGGCAGAGTTTAATGCACCATTTACTAGTACCCACATTCGCTATTGTCATGTTGCTTCCAGGCATGGACAACACAGGTTATCACAAGAAATAAAAAAACTTCCTTTCATTGGAACAGTTCTAAGAAGTAAACAACTTACAACTCCAAAATCCTGAGTCTCCTGCGCTCACTGAAGTACCATTATGAAACAAAGATCTATAAACTTGGTGCTTTAGTGTCAGGTCAGAACAGTGTTTCTAACAACCAAGCAAGCAGCCACTTGATTACACTCAGGGTCTCTTGACTTCCCCTTCCCGAGCTACTGAATCCTACCAGGGGTCAAGGCACAGGAAGAGGCAGCATTTCCTCTCATTGTGTGCCATCAAAATAAGTCCTCCATACAACTGATCTCTGTAACAATATTATATTGAGCCTGTTTATACCAGTCAGCCGTTTTCATTGAGTGCAGGAGTCTACTGACAGTTACAGTGTATTTTAGATTAATTTAACAGTTCACACTTGGAACTGTCTGTTATGCTAAAGCCACAAAATTTTCAACTTCTATGAATTTGGGGAATTATCATATCCCTACCTGTAATTGTAAAACCATGGAAGTCCAGGATTCCCAGAACATATTATAAAATGCTTCTTTTATTATAACAAGAAGTATTTCTGTTATGCCTTTCATCCCTAGATCACAAAGCACTTTACAAATATTCATTAATTAACCTTCATAATACCCATTGCATAAATGGGGGAAATAAGAGAGGAATTAAGTATTTTGGCAAAAGTCATGGAGTGACAGTGATAGTGGCAGAAGTGGGACAAGGAACAAGGAATTCTGACCCTGTCTTGACCCTATCTCAGCCATTGGACAACAATCTAATCCTACAATAAGTGCCATGAATAAAAGTGTAGCTGATCTGTAAATGCCCAATCTATATAAAATTAATTTATATTAATTCACAGAAGCTCTAGCTTTTTAGCAATAATGTACAATTTGATCAACACTAGGTGGGGCTCTAAGATGTACATTTCAATGACAGGATGCAATGCTACTTCTACACCCATTTTAAAAGGCTAGTATAGTAACATACACCCTTTTAACTTAACTCTGATATCTGGCCTTTAAGTGAAATTAGCAATATAAAGTTTGCCATAAAAATTGTTTAAAATTCCACTGAAGTATTCATCTTGTATATTTTTATAAGTACAATGGACCTTTTATAGTTATGTGACACATTTATGTATCTATTTACCTACCTTAAGCTGTGACCACAGTTCTCTTGCTTCTCTGTCTCCATAATCTTTCTCAATCAAATCCATTTGAGCTTGGAGTCGGTGACGTATAAAGAAAGTAGGCCAATCACTTTGCCATTCATTCACCTGGAAAATAAAATAACTAAGATTCAGATACTCATGATCACTTGAAGAGGAAACTGTAAAGTGTACTTAGTCATTTTCAGTTGATATCTCCGTAAAATTAAACTGAATATTACTAGTACTATGGCCTGTTGCCTTGCTATCTGTGAGCTAGTAAACTAAACAGGGTTAAGGTCTGGTCAGTTCCGGGACGGGTGACCACCAATAAAAATTTAGGACGCTAACAGATGTTTTGTGATAATTTACTTAAAGGTATTTTTCCTTCTGAGTCATATGAGATATAAACCTAAGGCTCTAGTCACTTGCAGACATTAAAAGTCCCCTTTATTTATGTTAGCTCTGGTTAGCCAAAATTCCCCCTGACATTTCAATTAGATAATGGTTCTCAAATTGTGGATCAGGGACAACTAGTAGTCTTCAAAGTCCTTTTAAATGGTCTGCAGTTAAATATTTTGTTTGAAATTCACCCCGTGCAAGGAGCCAAAAGAAGGCCCATGCATCATATAAAGCCTGTTCTGAAGGTTTTAAGTTGAAGTTAAGTGTTAAATAGACCTCGCCACTAGTCTTTTGGATGTGGGGGATTTTCCCTTTTGAGAACTATATAGTGGGTTTTGGGAGAGGATGGAAGTGATTTGTGAAGGGATCCTTTTTTAACAAGCTGTCTGCATATTGGAGAATCACTCAGCAGTCTTCACTTCCCATCCAAAACTGCTGTGTAGGCTTGCAGTGTGCTGCCAGGTTCCACCTCAGAAGTGGCTGCAGCTCAATAGTGGTTAAATTATTCCAATTTTTCATATGTCGATATACACACACAAATCAACTACTTTAAAAGAGCATTATTAAAGTTGCAAAATTCAGTATTACAAATATTAGGGATCTCAAACAAAAGTTGAGAAATGCCAAATCTAAGAAATCCCATGCAACTTGAGTTCTGCTTCCTCATGCATATGCATGATAATTTTTTGTACATGATTTTATACTATTTTTTCCACAGGCCTCCTACCTCATCCATTGCACAGAAGGGACAGTGCTCAGTGAATGAGACAGAGCTATGTAATTAAGAAGATTTTTGTCTTTCAGAAGTCTTTCCCTTTTTTTAATTAGGAACAAAACCTTGTCAGTCCAAGCAAGTAAAAGGCCTGCGCAGGAAAACAAACATGATATTATCCCAAGTTGGATGGGAAAAAATTATTTTGTTTATACTTTAAAAACTTTTAAGATGCAAATGGAACAGTGAGAAAAAAATGGTGATACTGACAATAAATCAAGCCACTGAATATATCATTTGTATTTGATTTTAAGATATAATTACTTTCATAGAGCTGGGATTTTCTTACCTGCTGTATAAAGCCACAGCATGTGACTGTATGGAATCCAAACTTATCCACATACTGAGATTCAAAACGTCCTGCACCTTTACCTAACAAAGAAAAAGACTGATCATGTCCAGGGGACAAGCAAGCTTTTTTTGTCCCCAATCCTGAACTTTGCAAGAGCAACAGGTTTATGACTCCAATTCTGACATTTCTCCCAGGCAGAAAATATTGGGGAGAAAAAAATAATTACACTTTTGTGAAATGTTTGACAATAGGCAAATTAAATACTTTAAAACACTAATCGTAATTATTCTGTGCGTGAATATGCAGCTCTTTTCTTTTAAGCATCACAGACCTATTTAAAGATAGGAGTAATAATCCTGGGCTATTTTTCAGATAGAGAAACTGAGGTACAGTTAGGTTAGGTGACTTGCTGAAGGCCAAAGAACAAGTCAGGGGCAGAATCAGGAACAGCACCTAGGTCTCCTGATTTGCAGTCCCCCTGTTCTAACAACTTTACCTTGCTGCTTCCTAAACAACACTTTTGACCTTCGTTTCTCATACTGTAAATTATTTATGACACACCAACTATCTACCTCTTCACTCACAAATATTGTAATTACTTGGTAGTAGGCACATAACTATGGGTACATTCTGTCCTCCCCTGAAGTCAACAGGAATCATGCATACACAACTAGGTGCAGAATTTGGGCATCAGATTTGAACACTGCTAACCCTGAAATAGCAAATGATCTTGCTTTGCTTTGTGTCATGTTCAGTGGCAATTGGGTCAAGCTGTAGACAGTTACTGAAAAGTCTCCTATTGCCTTAAGTGAAAACTGGATCTGGACCTACTAAATCAACTTTGCTTTCAAGAAGAGCAGTTGTATTGAGTAGAAATAACTCCTCTGTTTATTAAGCTAAGGATACGTTCCTTTATGATTTTAATAAAAAGTGCTATGTATTTTACTGAATGTGAGAGTTGTAAAATATCCCTAGTGTAAGGACCTGTGAATTTCTGTATATTTTTATTAAACGGTATTACATGTTATAACTTAACTGTACCTGACCTGTAGACATGTCTAATCGGTTCTTTTTTATTTTGATTTAAAAACCTTCAGGGGATTATATTTTGATAATGCATGATGAAGAAATACTGAAAAGTAAATCTGACCTAAAATTTTTTAATTTATTTTTAAATCACAAAACCTAAAACCAATAGAAATCTTTTTATTATTGTCAGTAGGTTTTTTATTTAGCCAAGTAGAGGCAAAGTAAAGAGTTACAAATTATTTCAATTTGATGTTCTATAGATCAAAAGATACTTATGTATATATAAATTTGGTATTTTAGCAGACAATGGTCCTTTAAACTGGTTTTCTCCACTCATTAGGATTATATTGTTACATATATGAAATACTGGATCACACCCAATACTGATTATTACAGTGTTGCACTAATACATTAAATCTATACTCTACCAACAGTGTTTCCCTCTTTTTTAAATTTCTCTTCAAGTTTCTTGTTGTGAAGATGAAGATCTGCTACCTGCTGTCCAAGCTTTGCAGAGTGTCTGTAAGATCAGAGAAGCAAAACCAAAACACAACACTCTTTAGCTGTGCATTTAAGCATCCTTTCTGAAATGAGAGAGAATAAAAAAGCACAGAAGGCAGGGTACAACTCTATAAGGCAGGAAGCAATTTAAAAATCACAAGAAAGAAAAATCAGTGGAATAGGGTAACTCGACAGTAGGCAAACAGCATCTGTCAGAGACAAATGCGCTGTCTGAGAAATGTACAGATACATCACGCTAGCTGCAACCTGTCAGTAGAGCTGCTCTGACAGATGTGAACAGTCAGTATCAGCCACATATTGTTGAAAGAGAATTTGGCCCAGAAGTTTGAACATTGATTTGCATTTGACTTTTACTTTTTATTTTTACACGTGCATCAGACATACCACGACTCATATCATTTGCTGAAGAGAGCAAGAATCTCTGAAAGTGTCTATTCACTGACACTACAGAAGTATAAGCAGAGACTCTCAAAATCATAGTAACAAAGGAAGTACAAAGTTCAGGCATACTTGTTGAGGTTCTTCATTTGCAGGTACTCCATGACAAACATTGCACCTTCTCCTGGAAGGTCAATCACTTTAATGGGCAGGGGCATTCTCAGGGTGTTGGTTTTCTGGATAGCCTCCAAACTTGCCATTTCACCTTCAAACATTTTTCTAGCCTGTCAAGAAACAAGAATTTCTCTGGGGCAAAAATCCCTAAGCTAAACAATACATCTGCAGTAGGTGTATTGGAAAATATTTTTTGTTTAGAAGTCTGTAAATCTATTCATCCTTAATAATAAAATGTAGCAGCAAATTAACAAGGATTCAGTCCCAGCAAGGATAGATTTCTTTGATTGGTTTAATTGTATTGTTATTGCTTTTCTTGCAAGTTCAGCACAATACAACACAATACAGAACTTACCACTGTAAATACCCAACGCATCTATGCATAGTAAATCTCTAGCCTCATACATACCTACACGAGAGCTATCAGTGGGGTTAGAACCCAAAACTTTCAACATCAAAACCACATGCCCCTGCCACTTGAAACAAATGAGTAAATCCTTCAGCTATGACTAAGCAGCAGGCCTCTAACCTGAGACTGATCACATTTATTAAGCCAGTGTGCTGCTGAACAGCTTGACCTTCAAAGTGACAGTATTACACTTCCCATCCATTTTTAATTGTATGTTTTAGAACAAAATAAACCAGATTTATCAGTTTCCCATATACTGAACTACAAATTCATGGCTGAATTTTCTGTTCTCCTCTTATTTAGTAACAGGAGAACTAAGAACATGTCCTGAAAAATTAAAGCTTTTTCCTTCAGAAATCCCACTGAGCTAAGATTGCAGATCCCACACTTTCTACTGTAAGGTAAAGTTACCTTTAAACTAGATGCATTCCTGATTTCTGGATTCAGGAATAGAAGTCTCTGAACACTTTTAAGTTATTTTTTATTCTACATTAGGAGGATACAGAAAGGATTTGTCTATCTTAGGTACTCACATGTCTCCTACTACTATAGTAGCTAAACACCTCACCACCTTTATCCTCACAGCACTCCTGGGAGCTAAGGCTGTGTAATTATTCACATTTTACAGATAGGGAACTGAGAAACTAAGTGACTTGCCTATGGGTATACAAATCTGTAGCAGAAAAGAGACTTGAACTGAAGTCTCATAAACCCTGGACTAGGGCCCTAAGCACTGGACCATCCTTAATAACAGCATGGAAAGGCTTTTTACAATAAGGGAGAGACTGTGTACCCAAGCCTACACTTCTTACACAGAAAAATCCCTATTAGGGTCAATGAATGCTTTGCTTGAGTAAGCGCTATAGACAGTATTAGGCCTTTAGACCCCAATTCTACTACTTATTGTGATTGCCTTATTGAGGTCAGTGGGGCACCACACAGATACAGGAACCCATTTATATGGAGCACGCTGCAGGTGCACATATTAGTAAGGAATACAGAGTTTACGTGTGCAGTATAATTTTGGATTTCTTGTTTAAGTTGCTTGGGTTGCAGAAAGAGTAATCTTTTCCTAAAAAGGAAGATGAAGAATAAAACAGATTAATAGATATAATAGGAAACAAGTCTCTAGGCTATTTCAATGATCTTTTAAAGAATTTTTAAACTCTTGATGGGTTATAATGGGTTAATCATGTTTTTACAGCAATTAGCTGATAGCTGATTTAATTATCACACGCACACACAGAACAATTGGGTAAGCCTAAACAATTGGGATTTGATGATTTAGCCCTCTCCGACTCCTGGCTAAAATGTTCTAACTCAGCAAAACTTTACCAATCACTTTAAAATCAAACTGTGATAGAAACAAAAATCTCAACATACACATTTAAACTGATTTCTTTCTCTTCTCCTGGCTGAGATAGTCTTTCTAAAGCAGACTCCACCAATGCAGCAGCAATATCTCTTACGTGAAAGCAAATCTCAGGGGAGTCTGGCAATTCTGTTAAAAATCAGCCAGCAGAAAGTGGTAAAGCAGTTGCCCCTAGGCTGGATCTTCCTCAGCTCATCTGTATTCCAGCAGCCAACATGTTTCCTCCTAAACTCCCATTTCTCAACTATAGAGTCTTGTTCTGACTAGAGATGGACCCAATCCACACACATCACATATGGATGCTAGCATTCCCAAAGTTACCCAGGTATTTGGAGCTGGAGGTTTATTTCAAGTATTCTTTCTAGTTTGACTTAATACTAACCAATTATTTATTTGTTATTTTAGGGTTGTACAAAACATAAGAAGGGTCACACATGCAGGGCGCTAGGCATCCTCCTGTAAAGTGATTAAGTGCAATGTATAAGTGGAAATGCCTTAACCATATGTGTGTTGAAAAGGCCACTAACACACTCCCACCCTTATCAAGCTGAGTTGCTAACCTTTCCTATCACACAATTTAAATAATAATACAACATAACAGTGGCAAACATGCAGAGGATAGAAAAATTTAGAGGATCCAGGATGGTGGCTCACCAACACCCCAGCACACTCTCTTCTACCTCCCAATGCCATGGGGACCAGGCTGTGTAAGTATAATCAGGATGAATGGAGGTGGAGCTTAGGAAGCAGTCCTTCCTTGTCCCACAATCATTCAGGGATTTCTGATACTCACAGCATTCAATTATTTCAGTTTCCACTGCACAAAGTGAAACCCCTTTCTTAAGGATTGAGGAGCATGATGGATATGAAAGCCCATGGGAATGTAACTCCTACAGGAGTTATGTTGCCATAGCGCCAGAAAGCAAAACAGATGCTCAACACCTCTGCAGTTCTCAGGAGAACCAGGATTTTGTGAGCCAAAACCCTTCCCCCAGTAAAAGAATCCTAATAAAGTTCTGCTATTGAAAGCTCATCGTGTTCCCCAGCCTTATGTGGGAATAGCCATTGCACGGATGGCATTTGGCCCAGTAACACATGATTATTCCAAATGCTAAGCATAAGGACAACTGCTCTGCTCTATGCTTTTTTATGTAGCAATGTAAATTCTTTTGCACCTTGTATTATCAAGGAACATCAAGTTGTTTTACAACAGCATTGCAAATAAACACTAACTGAGCCTGCTGTCTAAAATGCGCTTTAAAAGATTTCAGTTCTTAAAAGGAAAAAAATACATTATATTTGAAAACACACAATTTACTATCATCAACAAACATCTCCAGACAATTAAGCACATTGCAGTGAACATGCATCAATATTATCAGCTAGAGATCTGCCAACATTAACCTGAGGCTTGTGATTGATTTTCACAAACACTCGCCCGCTGTCAGTTTCATAGCTCTGCCCTTGGCTAATATACCCTCCTCCCGAGCTCCCAAATGCCTTCAGAATGGAAGTCTTCAATTCGGTTTTCAGGAGCTTTTCCATTGGTTAATTCCACCCTGTTGCAATGTTTTCTTCTTAAATCCACTGCAGAACAAGATTAAAGGTCTGGGTCCTTCCTTCCCTCGCTGTGTTTGCTGTGAGGTAGAAACTGACACACAGTAAAGGGAAAAATAACAGCTCATAGAAAAATCAAATCAGTTGATAATTCCCAGAAATGTTTATTTCTGGAGATTAAACCTTAATTTATTTTTAAATATATATATATATATTTAGAAACATTTACTTTATTGGAATATCCTGGGGTCCTTCGATGGCTGTCCTGAGAGCTTCTGGTATTTGTAGTTCCTCCCTCGGATAATCAGCATGGACTGACCTCTTTATATTCCCCCCCTGCTCTGTGCTCACGAGTACCAAACAGATAAAGCTTAAATCATAAACCACTAGAGGGAGCTCAGCAATGAAAACTACATGTAATAATATAAACTGCTTATGTTTTACAGAAGACTGTGCAGGAGGCAGAGTTTTTCGTTGCTGTAATTGTTTAAGATCAGGAGACGCAAAGGCTACTGTGTAACCATAAATCAGTAAATTGGGATATGGGAAAAGCAATGATCTTTCCCCATTTGTACTTGCTTTGTTTAGACTAGGAACCACTGTGTCTCCACTGAGACATTATTAGACCTTGTTCCATCTTCAGAGCTTAACCCTGCTCCCATTAAAGTCAATTGAAAGATTCCCATTGCCCTCAATTGGAGCCAACTGCCATCAATTCACTTTAAGACAATGGAGGTTGAGGGAACTGACCATTTGTCAGGAAATGCTCAGGATCAGTCTGTTAGAAGATTGTCTAGTAGTTTAGTCAACAGGACATAAATTCAGGAGATCTGGATTCTATTTCTGGTTCCTTCAGTGGTTTAACATGACTCTAAGAAAGTCACTTTACCTTTCTGTATCTCACTTCTCCGTCTGTAACTCAGGCGGGAGGGTGTCACAAGTTAGTTACTTCATAGCAGCGTGGTGAGTTTTAAGTAATTGACACTTGTCATATGCATTGGCATCCTCAGACGGAAGGTTCTTAGTGTTATCATAGCCCTGATCACACTGCCTTTATCCAACCGGTAAGCCCCATTGGAGTCAACAGGACCAGTCATGTGGGCAGGACTGGACGCGGTAATGTTACAATCTACGCAAAAAGCCCTAACTCTTGTCTCCACACGGCAGAGATGTGTGTCGCCATCCATCCCACTAATGATTTTCTGGCTTCTGCTGCCACTCCCTTCATCCTCAGCACCTGGTTCTGTCGTCATGAGTTTATCTTCCTTTACAACTTTGTTTGTTACATGAACTGTAATAAGCAGCTTGTATGGATCACTAAAGGTTAAGGAATGATCAACTTTACTAGTGAAACGACGACTTCATCATTTAGGGCTCCTGCTATGTTCAGAATTGATCCCTTTGTCCTCTGTCCCAACATGGTTCTACTTCTCCAAGGAATGCTAAAGCGGATATAGTTTAAATAATTAAAAGCACTATGTAAGAGCTGGGTATTATTATTATTGCTCAAGCTCTGAGATCTTGAGCAGTTTCATGTGGTATATAGAGAACAAAGAACTGAGATAAGCTCCAAGCTTTCCACCTCTTCCTAGCTCTTTTCTGTACATCCATAGAAGACAGCTTAGTCAAGAGAATAGAGCAAGATTTGTCCCCTCCAATGGTTCCTCCCTGTAAATTGCCATGAAGATGAGCTTGAATGCTTTCCATGTCATGGATTATGTACAGAATCTTCAACAAGGAAGAGCACAGAAAAGCACTCTCTCTCTCTCACACACACACACCATCTTTTCTTTTTCTATCATTATTTAAATGAGATGAAGCTGCTACCCCTTTAAGCGAAGGTCTGAAAATGCTGAGTTAAGCCAGGAATGGCTCAGGGAAGTACTAGGGAAGGGCTGTCTCTCCCCTCGTTGTCCCTAGATCACCTAAATTCTGACCCACATAATTTATTATTTGTATTATTTTATTTATGTAATTAATATTATTTTAATGCCTAGGAGCCCAGTGATGGACCATGACCCCATTGTGTTATGTATTGTACAAAGAGAGAACAAAAAGATAAACTCTTTGGGGCATGGACTAAGTATAAGACAAGAGACAACAAACAGATACAGAGAGGTTGACAGGGGAGTACAGGTGAACAATAAGACAATATTGGACAGCATAATAAGCAGTGGTCTCAGCATACCAGCAGCCTAACCACTGTCAGTTGGTTATTTTTACGCATCACAGCAAAGGAGAGTTTTAAGGAGGATAATGAGGTAGCTTTATGAATGTATAGAGCAAGCTCCTCCTAAGCATGAGAGGCAGCATGGGAGAAACATTTTTTAAAAAGCAACTTTGTGTTAACAAGTGGGTGATGGAGACTGGTTATCAAGTTGAGAGTTGAGTTTTCAATACTGAGTGAAAGATGTCAACCTCTGCGATGCCTGTACTGGATCTCAACACAGCTCTGCCAATAAATCTCAATGTTAAAAGTTGCAACCTCTGTAGCTATTCCAGGACCTTGGTCTCCACAAAGCTCTGACAACACATTTCCATCTTGAAGGGCAGCAATCTTTGATATTTCAGTACTGAGCCTCACCTGAACAGAAACTGACAGTAGAAATTAATTGTTCCCAATCACGGAGTGGTTTTATGATGTGGACCAACATTCAACAGGGTCAACAATTCCTATTTACTAGCATGAAATTGTTCAGTGTAGGCTGCTAGTGTTCAGCTCATAGCAGTCGTGTTACTCAAAAAGGTGTTTGTACTTTCAGACCAATAAAATTTTACTGTTTTCCATCTCCCTGGATCCTGGGCTGTTCCTTTTCGGCATTTAAAAATTCACATGGCTGTGAATGTGAATTCACATTCACATGTGTGGCTAGTGAAGGGATAGTCTATTTGACTTCCTGGAATGTGCAGAGACCCTGAAGAAGGCTCCACCACTGGAACATATATGGCTTTTCCCTTGCAAAAGGAGAGGGACCACAAAAAAACTATCCAGAATAGGAATGTGGTCATAGGGAAAAATAAAGGAATTACTTGGGGATACTGAGCAGAGAACTCCAGACAGTGTCAGTGAGAAGTGCCAGATTGTCAGCCCTGGAGACTTAAATCCTCTATCTGTCCACTGAATAGGCATAGCAAAAGATGCAGCATGGCACATCACCCGCACTGACCCTGCCCTGGACATCACTTTCCATTGCCAAGGTCCAATTAGTCCTTGGCTTCTTTGATGACATGTCCAACAACAGTGCCAGTTGTCCTGGTGTCTTTTTGTGCTGCAGACCTCTATCTACTTGGAACTGGACTGAGATAATTGAATTATTTCACATAGGTTATGGAACAGCCATACTTGCTATTGAGCTGAGCTGGAACTGAACAGATGACCCTGAGGTGAAAGTCTTCACAGCCTATTATCAACTTGTGTTGTTGTTAAATCAACATGTTTAAATTATCCTGATTTCATACACTGGAAATAAACCAACTCAGAAATGTCCCAGATGTGTTTTGAATAACAGAAGTGCTTGAAAATAACCACCTTGAAGTAAGCCTAGCCCTGTCTCATCAGCAATTCAGCACCATGGTCAGATCACAAAGGCTAAAAATTGAACAATGTAATATGAGGAAAAAATTAAAGGAGAACAGTGAAGAGCAGCAGGAAAGGGTTATTTATTGGACCATTTCTGGACTCCCAAGTCCAGAATCTATCCTCTGGATTATGCTACCATAGATTGGAATGGAGTTAGTAACTGCAGGTACAAGGTATTTAATTTTCCTGCAAGTTGTGTAGTTCTTGGTTTGTCTACTATTACTGTTGCCTAGATGGTCTAACAAGCAAGGAACAGAAAACCGAGCAGAAGGAAGGATGGTGGACCTTAGCTCTATTCAGTGGCTTGGAAGTCAGCTTTTGATACAAACATGTGATGTTACATCATATCATTCAGCTTACCTGATAGACAGAAATCTAAAGTCTGCTCTGCAAAGTATGTTGCTTCATGATCAATCACCATACAAGCTGTTTGTACTGAGCAAGCAGAGGCAAAAGGCTTTCCAGCAATTTTCTGAGATGTGATCCAGAAGGGCCATGCATTCATCAGTCAGAGCAGCCAGGACCTATGTATACCAGCTGTTCATTATTCCAGGACAAAGAACCAAGACAAAATGTGGAGAAGGGAAAAAGTCTCCAGGTACGTATAACAGGCACATTCCTTTACCCTCCTTCATTGTTGTCTGTAGAACATGGCAATATTTTTCTACATGGGAGTTCAACAGAGATGTACAAGAAACATTCCAATGGCTGCATCAGGAAGCACTTTGTCCATGTACAGGGAAATTAGAGACACTGAAATAGTAAAATATCAGCAATTCACAAGGCCCAGGACTAAATGCATGAGAGCTGGGACAAGGCAATCTCACTCAAGGGAATCAGGCTATGGAACAAACTCACTGAAGAGATTATGTGACTCCAGAGTCAGGCCAGCTTTAGGAAAACACTCCAGAACCTTCCTCTTAAAAAAGGCCTTTCCACTGTAAGAATGACATTAATAACAGTGATACATACCCCTTTTACCACAAAAAAACCAACCAATCAAGCAAACAACTCTTCCCTTTCCACATGTATTTACATTTTCACTGTGGCATTTATAAACCAAGCGTTTATTATTGTACAGTATGCACATACAATGGCAGACTAAAACACACTGGCTTGTATGAGATCTGGAGAGGCCCCAATACTGTAGGTTTTAATTTGCTATGTAGGCATGTGATATATATATGTGCTAAGTATGGTAATGAGGGCAGTGTTAGCGTAAGAACCTGAATAGAAAACATGGTTACTTACCAGTAACTGTTGTTCTTCGAGATGTGTTGCTCATATACATTCCACTTAGGTGTGTGTGCTTCCTCGTGCACGGTTCCTGGACAATTTTTTTCCCCTAGCAGTCCCTGTAAGAGCAAGCTCCGGCGCCCCCTGGAGTGCCGCGCTCATGCCATGGCATATAAGGCACCGCCAGCCATGCGGACCCTCAGTCCCTCGACTGCTGTACGATAGCGTAGTGAGAGGCAAAGGTGTGGACCGACGACCAGGTGGCAGCCCTGCAGATGTCGAGGGGGACTCATCCCAGGAAGGCCACTGACGCGGCCTGGGCCCTTGTTGAGTGCGCCGTCATGACCCCAGGAAGCTGGACACCTGCGCGCTCGTAGCAGAGCTTGATGCAGGCAGTGATCCATCTGGAGATGCACTGCATGGACACCAGGGATCCCTTCAACCTGTCTGCCACCGCGACGAAGAGTTGTGTGGTCCTCCGGAAAGGCCTCGTCCTCTCTATAGAAGGCGAGGGCTCTCCTCACATCCAGGGTGCGTAGTCTCCTCTTGTCCTCCGACCCATGCGGTTTAGGAAGAAAACCGGGAAGGAAAATGTCTTAGTTATAATGGAATTGGGAGACTACTTTAGGTAGAAAAGCTGGATGCGGTCTCAACTGAACCTTATCCCGGAAGAATACAGTATAGGGGGGCTCCGAGGTCAAAGCTCTTAGCTCAGAGACCCTCCTAGCCGAGGTAATGGCCACAAGGAAGGCCACCTTCCAGGACAGGATCAGCAGGGGGCAGGTGGCCAAGGGCTCGAAGGGGGGCCCCGTCAGCCTAGCGAGGACCAGGTTTAGATCCCAGGGAAGTACCGGGTCATGGACCTGCGGGTAAAGCCTCTCAACCCCCTTGAGGAACCTCACTGACATAGGGTGGGAGAACAAGGACCGCCCCTCCAATGCTGTCTCGGCCACGCCGGGGCAATCAGGATCACGTCCGCTCTGTCCCTCTTGATTTTCAAGAGGACCCTGGGTAAGAGCGGGATGGGGGGGAACGTGTACATGAGGGTCTCCGTCCATTTGATGAGGAACGCATCGGCGAGGGAGCCCGGCTTGCGACCCCGGAGCGAGCAGAACCTCGGGCACTTCCTGTTCCAGGACGATGTGAACAGTCCAGTCGGGGAACACCTCACTCATGGAAAATCCTGGCTACCACCTCCGGATCCAACGACCAGTCTTGTTGGGGTAGAAACGACCTGCTGAGGCGGTCTGCCTCGTCGTTCCTGACCCCTGGGAGGTGAGAGGCAGTTAAACAAAAGTCGTGCCTCACCGCGAAGTCCCAAAGTTGAAGCGCCTCCTGGCACAGAGCCGAGAAGCGCACCCCCCCGCTTGTTTATATAATACATTGCTGCGGTGTTGTCCATCAGCACCTAGACCATTTTGCCAATAAACAATGGAGGAATACCTTGCATGCCAGTCTGACTGTCCTCAGTTCTTTTACATTGATGTGGAGGGCAGTCTCCTCCTGCGACCAGCAGTCCTGAGTACTCAGGCCACCGCTGACGTGGGCCCCCCACCCGAGGTCCGACGCATCGGAGATCAGGGTGACTGAGGGGGTCAAGTCCCTGAAAGGAACCCCTTCCAAGACCGTTTTGGGGTCCTTCCACCATTGCAGTGACCCCAGAACTGCGGGGGGCACTGCCACCACTCTGTCCAGGGTGTGCCTGCTGGGCACATAGACCGTGGCCAACCAACCTTGGAGGGGCCTGAGCCTGAGGTGGGCCAGCCTCACAACATAGGTACACAAGGCCATGTGGCCCAACAGCTGAAGGCACTGCCTGGCTGTCGTCGTGGGGCACCTGCGTAGATGCGATATGATCGCTGCCATGGCCTCGACCCTCGAGCTTGGGAGGAAGGCTCTGGCCCCAACAGAGTCTAGGGACGCCCCTATGAACTCTATATGCTGTACTGGGGACAGCGTTGACTTCTGCTCGTTGATGAGCAGCCCCAGATTGTTGCAGGTGGCCTGGACAAGGGAGACCGCCTCGTATACCTGAGACCTGGTCCTGCCCCTTATCAACCAGTCGTCCAGGTAGGGGAATATCTGGAGCCCTCTGCGTCTCAGGTAGGCCGCCACCACTGCCACACACTTGGTGAACACCCTGGGGGAGGAGGACAGGCCAAAGGGCAGGGCCGTAAACTGGTAGTGGCCACCAGCTACCATGAACCTTAGATAGTGCCTGTGGGCGGGAAGGATGGAGACATGGAAGTACGCATCCTTCAGGTCAAGGGCGGCAAACCAATCTCCTGGATTCAGCACGGGGATAATGGCCGCTAGGGACACCATGCAAAACTTCAGTTTCTTTATGAACCTGTTTAACCTGCGCAGGCCCAGTATAGGTCTGAGGCCTCCCTTGGCTTTGGGAATGAGGAAGTACCTCAAGTAGAACCCCTTCCCCACCTCGAGTGGCGGGACCGCCTCTATGGCCCCCTAGTGCAGGAGGAAGCAGACCTCCTGAAGGAGCAGTTGCTCGTGAGATGGGTTCCTGAAGAGGGATGGGGAAGGGGGTGAAATGGGGGGAAAAGCCACCAACTGGAGGGCGTAACCCCGGCACACCGTGTCCAGGACCCAGCGGTCCGATGTGATGCCCCTCCAGAGACTGAGGTACAACCTTAGCCTGTCTCTGAATAGGAGGGGCGAATCCAGTGGGGAGGTACAGGTGCTACCCTCGGGTGCACCATCAAAATTGCCGCTTCCCTTTGGAGCCCTGGAGGGGTCCTTTCTGGGAAGCGGAGGACGATCCGGAGCGGTTGCGCCGTCCGAAACCCCTGCTCCTACCCCTACCCCTTGCAGGGGGGAAAGGCCTAGGCGGAGGCCTAGGTTGCTGCTGCTGCGGTGGGCGCTGCAGCTGCTGGCGGGTCTGCTGCCTCGCCGCCTGAGGGGTGTAAAGACCCAGGGAACGCAAGGTAGCCCTTGAGTCCTTGAGGGCGTGAAGCACCTCGTCTGTCCTTTCCGAAAACAGGCCGGCCCCATCAAAGGGCAGGTCCTGTATGGAATGCTGCACCTCTTGCGACAGCCCCGTGGACCGAAGCCACGCCGCCCGACGCACAGCGATAGCGGAGGCCATCGCCCTGCTGGCTGTATCCACAACGTCCGAAGCAGTTTGTAGAGCTGCGCTGGCCACAGCCAGTCCTTTGTCCAGGGCCGTGGTGAAGTTCACGGCCTGGTCCTGGGGCAGGGACTCTGCAAACCTTCACATAGAGTCCCACAAGTTCAAACTGTACCTCCCCAAGAGGGGTTGGTGGTTAGCCACCCTGAACTGTAGCGCCCCAGTGGAGTAGACATTCCTACCAAAGAGGTCTAGTTTCCTGCCCTCTTTGCTCTTAGGAGTGGAGCTCTGGGCCCCCTGTCTCTCCTTCTGGTTGGCAGCATCCACAACCAGAGTACCCGGGGCTGGGTGGGTGTAAAGGTACTCATGCCCTTCGGCTGGCACGTAGTACTTTTTCTCGGTGCCCTTGGAGGTTGGGGCGACTGAGGAAGGGGTTTGCAACACTGCCTTGGCCAGGCACAACACCCTTTCATGCACGGGAAGGGCTACCCTGGAAGGGCCTTGGGTCCCCACACGCCCAAAGAGAGGGTCCACCTCTTCCTCCAGCACCTTGACCTCCAAGTCGAGGTTGGAGGCCACTCTTTTCAGCAGCTCCTGATGAGCTTTAAAGTCAACTAGGGGAGCCCCCTGGTCCCTGAAGGCCGCCTTGTCCAGTGACGAAGAAGAGGGCGGGCGGCAGGGTCCTGTGGAGGGGCCCTCCCCAGGGTCCGACTCCTCTCCTGAGGAGCGGTCCCCTCCCTGCACCAGTGGTGCCTGTGGGGGAGCTTGCTGGGCAACGGAGGCAGGAGCTGACACAGTACCCTGCCCCAACTGCACCCCCGCCATGGTTCCCAAGATGGCCACTGCCAAGGGGGCTGAGGCCAACCTGGTACCAGCGTCGGTGCCGGGGGCTGCACCTCATCCCAGGGTCGAGCCTTCCGGGAGCCCGAGCTGGGGGAATGGTGCCGATGGTGCCGTCAGGAAGAGCCACTTCGGGACCCGCTACCGGATGATCCCAAAGAGCGGCGGTGCCGTCTGTACCAGTGCCGATGCCTTGATGAAGCCGCCGCCAACGAGGAGCGGTGCAGGGAAGCCGAAGACTTGCAGCGGCTCTTCCCCGGTGCTGGCGAACGGTGCCGAGAGTGGTGCCGAGAGTGCCGAGTTGGAGCTGGAGTGGCAAGAGCATCCAGCCGGCGACGGCAATCTGGAATGGTACCATCTCGGAGACTGGGACCGGTGCCGTGAGGCATCGTCCTCAAAAAATGAGGGAGAGGAGCTATCGAGCTCAACTCTCTGACACCGTGTGTGAGCGGCTATTCTGGTGCCAGGCGCGCCCACCCTTCGGGGACACCCATCGGGGGTTTGCCCCAGGACACAGGCCCTGACTCCCCCAGCCGGGGGAGGGCTGGAGGCGTGGGCAGGGCCAGCAAGGCTCGAGCCACTACATATGCCTCTGGTGTGGCAGGGTCCTGGAGAGGGGCTCCCCCACTCCCAGGAGTCGGGGGAGGATCCCTCCGTGCTGGTACCGGCACCTCAGGGCTCAACCCCGGCCGCTCCTGTGGTGCGGGGGAGGGAGAGCGCTTGACGCGCGGACGGCGCTTCTTTCTCTTCGGCATCGGGGACGTCCGGTGCTGAGGCGCCTGAGGTGCCGCGGAGCACTCTGCACCAATGAGACGCTTGGTGCCGATGGTGTCTAGGGCAGCTCAGACGCCGGGCGTAGTGCGGACTCCATCAGGATAGCCTTCAGCCGGATGTCCCGCTCCTTCTGGGTCCTCGGCTTGAAGGCCTTACAAATTCGGCACCTGTCCTTGCGGTGCTGCTCTCCAAGGCACTTAAGGCAGCGCTCGTGGGGATCACTGACCGGGAAGGCCTTCCCGCAGCCAGTGCAGGGTTTAAACCCTGGCGAGCCCGGCATGGCTGGGTCGCTAGAGCCCTAAGGCTCCCTATCTAACTAAACTATTCCTAACTCACTTAAACTAACTTAGTTCAGGGAGAACTGCTATACTAACACAGTAAAAAGGGGAAGAATACTTGTGACGCAGCAAGAGTTGTTCCAGACGACCGTCATGGGCGAAAGAAGGAACTGAAGGTCCGCATGGCCGGCGGCACCCTATATACCGCAGCATGAGCACGGCACTCCAGGGGGCACCGGAGCTGGCCTCTACAGGGACTGCTAGGGAAAAAAAATTGTCCGGGAACCATGCACGAGGGTGCGCACGCACCTAAGTGGAATGCATATGAGCAATCACTCGAAGAAGAACTTAAAACACTTCTGTGTTTTGGCTCAGCTCAGACAATGCCTTCTACTTAAGTAGCATAGTTCCCCCCACACCCAAGCAAGCATTTAAGCTTACATGTAAATATTGTGCCTCATAAGTGTATGGTAATCAGGTGAAAGGGAAGAGGCAGATGGCTTGATGCATAAAGACAAAATTGGTATGAGATGGCAAAGGTGCAAATTCCTCTGCAGAAAAAGGAGCAGTTTCAGTGACTGTGAAGCCCTGGAACATGTACTTATATGGAAGTCTACTTACTTTCAACCATTCAAGCCCACAGCTGCATCAGCACTCTTGGGGTTGATTCCACCAAGCTACATTTTTAAATCATACTGAGAGAAATATTTTAAGAAGTTATAGAATAAGGCTATTCTCCTTTACATATAGCTAAGATATAGATGGGATATATTTTTAAAGGAACTAAGTGTAGGAAAGAGGGATTTTCTGTACTCTGCATTACAGATGAATACCATATTGTTCACTTCTAAGTGTTTAGAGGATGTTTTTTTCTTTTATTAAGATGTATGACTATTCATTCATTAAAATATAATTATAATTATGAGATAAAACAAAGGTAGGCACATTATGAGTAACATGCAGTGAATGGTACAGCATTACTCAAGATGGAACTTCAAACTCCAGGCCCAGCTGAATTCAGTGGAGTTGCACCTGAATAAATGAGAGCAGAATTTGGCCAATTCTAAACAGAACAGCAAACCGCACTGCAGTAACACCCTCTGGTGGCTATCACTTAATGTTAGAAAGCAAATTGATACACTGATTATTAATAATGATTTGACGTTTGCTTCAAATTTAAAACAAATTAGAATTTTTAAATGCTGCTTTTGAAATGCATAAGTGTTGCTTCTGCATTTAGATATATATTGTAGATTTTCACTGTTTTATACCTCCTCTGATTGGGAAAATCCTAAATTAACTTATCACTAAGAAGCAACAAATTCAGCAAATTCAGATTCTGCTACCCTCATGCAGGTTGAGTAATAATTTAATTGTCAGATAGTCCCACTGGGGAATAAAGCACTACTCAGTGTAAAGGAGGCAGAATAAAATCCACTGTGAGAAATGAATAAAGATATAAAAATCGATGACTCAGAGGATTATTGGTGTCTTTTGGTTTTGCTGTGGGTTCTGATAAAACCTGGGGTGTAAAGGGTAGTGATATAAGCCTTGGTTCTGATCTCATACCAATGAAAGTCAGGTGTAATTCTATTAAAGTCTGGAGATGCAATAGTGAATGGAAACTCAGGACACATCCAAGTCATTAAACTGCTTCCAAAACACATTTAACATCTGATATGCTTTATCACTGTGAACTTCTATTGTAACCAGATCTCTGATCAGCGGGTAGTTGTAGTATAAACACAGATTTGCCCCCAACCCCTCCATATCTGTCATTTTTTTAAAACAATATTTTCTAGCCTATCAAAAATTGAAAGCTCTACTGCTCTGGATGCATAATCCATGTGTATATTTATAAAGGAGTCTTTGTCATGAAAGATTTCTGATTTCCATTTGCTTTTGTAGGATAGAGAAGACAGGAAAACATCCAGTCTTCAAGTCCACAGTATCTTCCAGTCACCTACATAAGCTAGGGCAATACAATAAAATTAATCACTGCTTGGAGGGGAACAGCCACTGTTTTAATTGCAGGAAATTAAATATCATGCTATTAAGTAATGTATTTCAGCAGTGTGAGCAACGGATACTTTCCTCTGATGCTCTGGTGTCTGGAGAGGGAGAATAGATTTTATGTAAGAATTTATGGAATGAAGGACAGCATATATTGTTCCCTATTTTCAGCTACTTCTATGTTCATAGTACTGCTACAAGTTGATAGGTTTAGTTTAGAAAAATTATGCTCTCTCCACCAACTGGAGTTTGCACATATTCTTTTTCACTATGGTATTGGGGATTTCTCTATTTTGCTGCATTCCCAGAACAATTCCTCCAGCTGTCTTTTATGTTCACTATTTCTATCCTTATCCTAGCAGAGCCATTTTCCTGGCAACATTTGCCTAGTTAAAGTAAATAAAAAATCTGCCAATTTGATTTGAAGCCATTTTTGCTCTATCAAGGAACAGGAGACTAGGTATGTACTATAAGCTTAGTAAAACAGGTATGTGTGATCACATTTAGAAATCTGGTTTTGACCTCTAGTAACCTCTTCCTAGTTACAATTAGGGCTGGTCAGAACATTTCCAGCTAAATGGGTTTTCATCAAAATATACCATTTCATTGAAGCTGAAATGTTTCATGGAGAAATATAAATTTTGATGAAAGTTTCCAAGGTCCAGGGTGCTATGACCACACAGTATGATCCAATTAAAAAACCAATCTGAAAATGGATGTTTCAACAATTGTTTTGCAAAAACAGTCAAAAGGTTTTGTTTTCATTGCAATGCAAAACAACAAATTCAAAGCCTTGAAAGTAGTCACAAAATAGAACTGTCAGTCCTCTGGCCAGCTCTAGTTGAAATGACAGCTCTAGAAGTTTTTGGAAAAAGACTATCTTCACAGAAGTCTCAGGGATGCTCAAGAAAGATTGCAGAATCCTCTCTACTTTCTATTTGAGAGAGATGCATTTTTCTTTTTGGGAATAACAAAGATCTTTAGAACCATAAGAAAATTGACTAGCCACCAACACACTACTGAGAACAACATGAGCCTAATATGGGCAGTGACTTCCCATTAGAAAATTTATCTCGTGCTGGGGAATTTTTACAATTATTCATCTAAATTATCATGGGCCAAATAGTTCAGCACTCCTTTAATCCTCTAAACTCACTCGACTTCACTAAAGATGTGTAGGCTGTAGCTCAGAATATAATTTGGGCCCTGCTCAGAAATGTAAGATTTAAACCAAGAAAATGGTAACTCTCTGGAATGTAAGAGACTATATTTGTGCTTTGTAAAAGAATAAAGGCAAGTTATTCCAGTGGCCAGGTACAGGCAGCCTGATGTCATGAAGGGTATTTTTTACGTTCTGTCATGAAAAGCATCTGGCAGATTTGCTCATTAAGCACAAATTTGACTAGTCTTGCTTAATTCTACGAGAACAACCCAGTGGAAAAGAAGATCACTGAGTGGGATCCATTCTGAAATCAGAATGGCAAAGATGAAGAACATGAAAAAAAGTAGCATGGAACTGCAAAATCTACTTCCCCAGGAAGTTTTTGGAACCCTGATGGTAGATGAGGTCTGTGTGAGTGAAAAGATCAAACTGAAAATAAGGGATAATGATCAGTCCACAGGTCAGTGACCAAAAGAGGTGGTGCAGTCCAGGGTTAGGGAGTTATATTATAGTTAGGAGATTTAAACACATTCAGCACTGACCTCTCTCTACTTTTGATTTGATTGGAGTAGAGTAAGGTGAATGTTGTTCTTGAAAATCCCACCCTAAAAGAGAAACTATAAAAAGCTACCTCTAAGGGTAGTTAAATTCTGGAATAGGCTTCAAAGGGGGCTGTGAGAACCCCATCATTGCAAGATTTCAAGAACAGATTGGAAAAAACATCTTCAGAGATGGTCTTTCTAGATTTACTTGATCCTGCCTCAACACAGGGAGCTGGACTTGACTTCTTTAGGTCTCTTCCAGTCTTATATTTCTATGATTCTATTATTAATATATATATAGTTAAAAGACATTCCTCTGCCTACAGTATGTTTGCCAGGGTCCCTGCATGACTCCACAATGTGGACATGTCAGTGACAGGTCATCTCAGCCTGACATTCAAAACCATAGGCTTATTTTTAAACACACATAATATTATATACACCTCACCCTTAGAGCCGTTGTCCGCAGAATACATTTCACCCTTCATCCACTTATTTACATGAAGGGATAGCAGCCTGTAATTTGAGGAGCATGTAATCCTGGATTCCCAGAGGATCTGCTGCCAGGCAGACTTGGCAGGTTCTAAAAGAGTTTGTTCTTTTTTAAGTAACTATGTTAAACTGAAGATAGTGTGCCTGCTTGCTGACAACAGCTGTATACTTTTTCCTAAACTAATCATTTATGCATAATAAATGGCATTAAAAGCAGTAAGAAAATGCATTAACCACACATTTGTGATAACTTTTGTACTTAGTACCTCATTTATTCCTTGCACTCTGCCATTAGTTTGTCTGTACTCACCTGGTGTCTCATCATATACTTACATTGTAAGCCTTTGGAACATTTGTTTTGTCTTTGTACAGCACCTAATAAAATGGGGTCCTGTCCTTGACTGTGGTTCCTACATATTAGCACACTATAAACAATAAATCCCTTCATTCTTCATTTTGTCAGTCTGTTCCAGCCTAACACACTCTCCTTTAAAATTTGTTTCCAGACAGGAGGTGTTTTAATTGATTTTTAGGCTCTTGTCCCTACTATGAAGATTCAATAACTGGTTCACATTAAAGGTTGAAACCAGCTCCCTCTTATAAGTCCAGTCTTCATTCCTCCACCCTAACTTCCCCGTGGCAAAGATAACCTTCCTGAAATAGTACAGATCACTTCTCACCCCAGGTAGAGTGTGTCGAGGGAGTTTAATGTGAAAAGTTCATTTTGAATTTCAGGTTTTTTGAAAATGCACCTGTTCTGTAGCCAGAAATGTTGGTCTCAGTTGTCTAAATTGTCAAAAGAATGTTGATGTACAGGCTTACAGAAAAGCCTCAGAAGGGATTTAAAATTTTGAAATTAAATAGTTCGGTTGTTTGGGTAACTAGAGAGTGGTATCAGTATCAAAGCATTTTGCAGTATTTAAAGTAGTGAGTAGTTTTAGCATATTTAGGTAGGGATTAGTGATGAGAGGATCCAGCAAGTGACAGTTGAGAGTAGCAGCTGGAAGGGGACTCCTTTTCCTCTAACCCCTCCCATTTCCAAGGCCACCCCTCCTTCTCCGTTTTCCCTCCAAACCTAACTCCCTCCCTTTTTCTTTATGCATAAATTAGCAGAGAAGGCAAGGCTAATTAGCATAAAGGGCAAAGCTAATTATCTTAGAAGGCTAGGCTCATTAAGGCATATTAAGTAACTGACTGGTTTAGAGTGTTGTTACATCAGAACCCAATTAACATAGCAAGCACAGCTTAATTAGTACATTAGGAGGGGCTGAATGTTAGGTTAAGCATTTTAGCATTGGGTAATATATTGTTATACAAGTATTAATCTAATAATATATAAGATAATAGTGTTAAGTACAGATAATTTATAATAGTAGTAGTATTAAGAATATCAATGTATAAGATTAAGTAGTGTGTTAAGTATACGTCTATTTCTCTCTATTAACGTAACCATTCACTTCAGGATCTGGATGTGACAGAATCCTTGGCAAAGCATCCTTTGTTTTTTGCAAACAGCTCCCACTTCAGACCTGAAACTCACTACACCAACCACATCTTGCAGGATATTTATTCATAAAGAGTAATGTGTAAGATATCTACAGAAAGCTTGTAACTTGTCAAGATTCATAATCATTGCGAGATGCACGTACAGGTAATGTTTGAAGAACGTAGTTATAATGAAAGTATGATTTATGGACTTAAATAAAAGTTCATCACCAGAGAATAATGTCTCTGATGTCCCACTGGTTAGCCAGAGATGTAATGCCAGACTCAACTGTCTAGCCTTGAGCCATCCCAAGACTTTCACTAGAAAGCCTCAGACACCTGCAAACAATTGAAACCACATGGGATAAAAAACCCGCACACATTGCAACAGACAGAGAATCACCCTCTTTAGGAGTAAGACAAAAGTCTTTCAGTACAACACAGGAGGGGGAAAGGCCTTTGGATCCTTTTATGGAGACCTCTTGAGAAGCAGGGATGTTCATGTGAGGTTCACAGGAGAAGCAGAGATGTTCAATTGGATCCTGGTTCCTATGAAGCCACCCAGCTCTGCAACAGACTGAACGGGGTGGAGAGGGGGAGAACCTACTTTATTAGATAGGAAAGATTTAACAGTAAGTATAGATCCAGGTTTATGTTTCAAAATTTTGTTTTGTATTATAACCATTTATTTCCATCACTCCCTCTTATTTCTAGTAGAATCTCTATTCTATGTAAACCTCCTTTTGTGCCATTGCAAGTGCTGTGCGTTATACAGAAGCAGTGAATAAGATAAAAGTGGGATACGCTGCACCTTTGGGGGCAGAGGATCTGGGATTTCTGTGAGTAACCAGTGTCAGGGACTGGATAGAACAGGGGAACTCTTCAAAGGAACGCAGAGTTCAGGGTGTGCCTCTTCTTAACCTGCAAAGCAAAGACAGGGCTGGCACAGCCCACAGGAGACTGCTTGAGTACTGAGAGGTGGTGGTGTCAGGAAGCTGACACCTGGTTTGGCACATGCAAGACTCTCTCATGCTAGAGGAAGGAGGTAACAAGGTAACTCACAGTCCTGGGTGCCACAAGAACCAACACACTGGGTTTTTGGATGGGAAAGATATAGGACTTTCCTATTCTCCGGCAGTTTCCCGAACTGCAAGCTATTCACACAGACAAGGGACAGACAATCAATCAATTAGGGAACTAAAGTTTTATTTAAAACAGCAGATGATTAAAAACTATGCTGCTGAGCAGAGTTGGGGTTTATTTTCAGCCAACAATTAACAGCCAGTGAAATTACTACTAGGATTAGGGGGAGGAGAAATATTCTAACTATAATCACCAGAAATGCTAATACTTCATATCAATACTCACTGCAAAACCAGTGGTCAGAGAAATTCAGCAAATCATCAGAGTACCAACTCAAATATAGTGAAAAACATTTTAGTTCAATAAAAATCACTCCCATACACTTAACATGCATGTAAATAATCATGCATCTTTCTCACCTTCCTCGTGCCTGTGCGTTAAAATATCACTAGAAGCCCACACCTAAAACAGCAGAGCTATTGTTTTAGCATTATTGTCCTGCAAGCACACATGGAACAGCTACTATCCTGCAAGCTACTATTTTCCTCCCATCATTCTTTGAAGAAATTTTAGTGACACAAGTATTAAGTAAAGATGCTCTTATATGCATCTAGTCCAATTCTGACTGGACTAGTCTTGAATGCCTACTGCCAACAGCTAAGTATTGCAGCTTGTGGGGCTCTCAGAAATACAAAGAAACATAGCACCCATAGAGTGAATTCTGGGCAATTTATATAGAAATCACTCACTGATCTGATGGCACTGTACTGCCCTCTCTTTACTTGTGGGTGATGAACCAGTAAGAAGCTAGGCAGTTGTGTGTGCCTGTCAGCAGTACCTCCTCTGAGGAAGTATACATGCTGCCAGCTCTGCCTGAAGACATCCATCCGGAGAGGAAACCTGATCAGAAGACAACTCCATTCAGAAAGCAAGATGGTACCAGCTCTAAATAGGCTCTAGCTAGAAGCTGGTTAATTAGCAGATACCAGACAGCCTGGGACCATGCCAGCAAAATCTAAAGGCATGGTGTCATGCGAAAACGTGGAACATTTGAGAAGTTTGGACACACTGCTATGTAATTGGACAGGCAGAAAACTCCACCTATTTGAACCATATTAAAATTGTTCAGGGGTAGTCCTGATCACTTTTTATTTGGCCCTTTCAGGGTTTCATGTTAACATGCTATTGCTTTGTTACCTGACCTAGAAATGCATGGCTGAAAAGAATTTGGCTGAACAAGCTGGCAAGAAGAAAAAAATCTCAATGCGCCATTCCTTCAGCCATTTGCACATAAGGAAAAGACCATCCTTCCATTTCACCCTGCTTTTCATGTTGATTTTATGGTCAATGTGTAGGTGCAAACACAAAAATATGTGGCACAGTTGGTCTGTGTCACAGGACCTCTTCCAGCAAATTTACACTCAAGAATTTTCTTCTCTGACTCAATCTGCCAAAACAAAACTGTACACCACAATCCTGAAACTGCAAGCTCTTTCATATAATTCTGGAATTAGCACCTTCTTGGATAGCAAACTAACAAATTGTTCCTCCAACAAGTGACTATCTTAAAGGGATGGAAAATGCCATAGTTGGTATTCAGCAAGACTCACTGATTCTATATCTTTAGCTGTGCAAGAGGGAGAAGGTCAAGTAATATTTATTAGTGTAGTTGCCTCACCAGTTAGTGTGGGTTTTCCCAAGTGGGGGTGAGATACTTAGCTGGAGAGTGAAGTCATTTTACCAGGTTTCTCATGATGTTTAAAGAGGACCCTCTGTACCCTGATCCAAAATGGTTCCAGTGATTCATATAGTGGAAGAGCTGGTACAGCTTGAGTCGTTTCTCAAAGCCTGGAGCTTTGGGAATTTTACTGTGGTAAGCAGAGTAAAAAGAGTTGCTGAAGCCACCAAACATCCCAGCTATTGCAAGTTCATACTCTGAATGACCATAGAAGGAGGCAGGATCAAAGATAATGGGGCCAGAGTCATCCTCAGCTACATTTCCTCCCCACATGTCCCCATGAAGGAGAGCAGGAACAATCTCCATGTCAGGGAACAAACTGGGTATCTTCAGCTGGGAAGGAAAAGAAAGCAAGAGTTACCAGTGAGATGCCTCAAGATAAAGGGTGCTAGGGTGTGAGTTACTTCAGACAGCAGTTACCATGATAAGCAAAGTGCATGCACACACATAAAGGTTATAGAACATGAATTCCAGTTTCTTAAAAATTAGTTGGTTAAATGCAAACCAAAACAGACTGGGGCCTTTTGACCTGTAAAATAAAAAAGTTAAGAGTGGATCAACATGGTTTCTACTTTTACAGAACCCTAGATACTAGTGGCTGAAAGCCATTCAATCATATATCCCATTCCCAAGCCTGCAATAATGGGGAACGTCTCCTTCTGTCAGAGATTCCATCTTGCATTTTTGTGACTTCTTCCTAACTTTAGTATGTGCAGTAACTGCTTTTCAGTGTTAAAGTCCAAGGTTAAAAATGGACTCAGTACTCAAATTTTAGCCAGTTGCAAACAAATTCAAAGACAGTGCCCCAGTGGAAGAAGAGGTAAGGAACCTTCTGTTATCCATGGGTAGAGTTCCACAAAATAGTGAACGAACAGCTAAAAGTGCATCCACTCAAAAAGACAAACGCAACCCATACATTAAATGGTGGTGCTGTTGAGTAACCCATGGCATTCCCCTGTTTGTATTTCAGGTAATGAGTGTGTAACACTCTCAGTCCAGGGAACAAGAGACATGAACTTGAACTAGGATCTTTTGAATGCCAGTGCAAAGCACTACCCAAAGGGCTAGTCTATAAGGATTTGCTTTAGAGTATAGCATTGGGGGGCACTGCATGAAGCCATTCTACCTTCACATAAAGGGTGTTCTAGAGCCTTTGAGAATAAATGACCCTTTCTCACAAAATCATAGAATATTCCAACAGAAGGTTGGAGCGAATTTCTTTATTAAAAGAAAAACCAGCTAACCCACATCTAGCTATCAATACATTAAGAGTCACAGAAAGTTCTTCTACCTGAAGCTGTGTCCAAAGTTCTCTTGCCTCCCTGTCTCCCGAATTCTTTTCAACCATATCCATCTGGGGCTGGATTCGCTGCCTGGCATAGAAAGTCACCCAGTCATTCTGCCAGTCATTCACCTGGAAAAGCAGGATAAGTGGTTAGGCATTGGACACACAGCATAGGACAGAAAAGCATTTTCTAAAATATAGCTTTTAAGGAAATCAAATATGCAGTCTGTGTCTTGATGTCAATCTCATGTAAGGTGTTACCATTTCAGTTATCTGTTATAGCTAATGTTCAGGAAAGGTTCTAGTCCTCCTTAAAATTTCATGCATTGAATAAAAAGAAACAGCAGAGATATTGCAGCTGCCTAGTGTAGCTCTAGTCTAAACCCAGTCTTGGGCTGTTGCTTTCCAAGCTATCTGGAACAGATTAAGTCCTAATGTAACTCCACTGAAATCAATGGAGCTTGATCTAGGATAATTTTGCCCTTTGTTTTCCAGAGTAAAGCAAAAAATCATTTCATACAATCAAAGTATTTGCTCATCCAGAATTAGGAAAATGTGTAGCAAAGTCTTAAAGTGTTACACTTAAATCCCCTAAGAACGTAAAACAACAGAAGTGCCAACGGGTTAAATAAGTTCCAAGACTTAAGCAGAACCTACCTGGGGGAGATAGCCACAACAGGTGACGGTATGAAAGCCAAATCGATCCACAAATTGGACATCTGTTTGCCCCTCACTTTTACCTTGCAAACCAAAAAAAATAAACACACTGATTACAAAGATTGTAAGAATGTGCAGAGTAGGTGGGCTTTAAATCAAATGGAGATACAGTAGTTTGCTGGCAGCAGACAGCTTATACTGCAGTATCTTTATTAAGCTGCCTTCAGTTAACTTTAGGACACAATTTAAAATGTTTAAGTTTTAATCTTCACCACATCAGCTGGTGGTATATCTCCTCTGAAATAAGGCTTTTGTAGATAATGATTTGGGATGAATAGTTGGGAAACCAAGTCTAAGAAATATTTTGCCCACAAAAAAGTTAAAGCTTTTTGCTATATTTGAATCTTTTTTTAAAATATAAAAGGAAGTTGTTACAAGTTTATCTGCATGACAGTGTTACTGGAGCCAAATAGATGTTCCTGAAATAACAAGGTCACATTAGCAGCTGCCTGTTTTACAGATTATCTGTTAATTAGCTTAATGTCATTAAATTTACAGACATCTATGTACTGTACCAACAGTGTTCCCCTCTTTCTTTAACTTCTCTCCAAGTTTCTGGTTGTGAAGGTGGAGATCAGCCAACTGTGTTCCAAGCTTTGCTGAATGTCTAAGAAACCAAAATAAGTTCTTTTAGCATCTCTGTACCACATAGTAAGCAGTGAATTCACATCTTGATATGGAGGTAATTACTCATGTACATTTGCTGTGCATGTGGAAAAGTTCTTTATCTGGAAGCAAAGACATCCTTTTGAGGAAGGAAAAGCGCTTAAGACCAAAAGGTACTGAAAGTTGCATTTATTAGGACACAAAGGCTATATCTTACAATGTTACGTTGAAATGAAAGTGAAGAGAAACCTTAACTTCATAACCACTAAATACAAAATAATTACTAATACATTCCTGCTATATATTAGCTCTATGTGAGGCCTGTACAGAAGCACTGAGGCAGGGATAAGCTCCCTGAAGGAACAATGGAGGAACAACCTCAATAGTGGGTTTTCTTCCAGGAGAGGGGACAATCAGGCCATCAGATTTTGAGCTATCAATATTCAGGACACAAACTCCATCTTTATCTATTTGAAGGTGCCATGTACACCCCTTCTGTCCTATATAAGAAATATTAAATAATAATGCTTCATATCCCTAAAGGTGAGAATCACGAGGCAAGATGTTATCATAGTTCTTTTCCTAACTCCCACAATGCTTACTGGGAACTACATTTTCTCTTTAGTTTACGATTGATTCACTGTATAAAAGTATTGTGTGATACTAAGAGGCACTATATACAGATTGCAACTTCCCCTCCTGTCCCAGAACTAGCAACAAAAAAAATAGCATATCAAATTGGATTTTCTTCCCCAAAGCAAGTAATTTACATAGTTTGCCTTTAAATCTAAATTTCTGTCACAGCAAGAAGCAATGACAATTAGAATTTACCTGTTTAGACTCCTCATTTCCAAGTGCTCCATCACAAATAGAGTGCTACCTCCTGGCACGTCTATAACTTTGATGGGTTTGGGCACCTTTACTGTCTGTGTTTGCAGGATGGCTGATAAACTTTCCATTTCTCCCTCAAACATTCTTCTGGCCTGTCAAATACAAAAGGAAAACATCAGTCCCCATGAACAATATTAGAGCTAAGTGAAGGTTTTTCCGCACGTAAACCAAGCACAGCGTTTTAAACAGAGTAGCTTGTTTTTTGGCTGGATCACATACAAGATAGCAACAGCCCAGAGTTGCGCTGCCTATGCTGCTAAGTCTGATCTAAACACTTGACAATAATTTCAGAATTACATAAGTTCCTATCCATAAACATACCCCTAAGGAAGCAATGTGGCTTGTACCATTTTATAGATTCAGGCAAATAACTGAATCAAAGCCTGGGTCATATCAGAGAGACCATCTCTATTCATGGAACAGATTTTATATACATACTGACAAAGAAATACTGTATTAACATGATGTGCGGTGTTTGAGTAGAAAAATGGATACAACAAATGTCATCAATGGATAGATAAAAAGGATAGTGTTATGTGTTGATATTCTGTACAGCTTTGCACAGAATGAATAATTTATCTAATAGTCTATCTACAAATATTAAAATAGCTGCTGCCATCCCTTAACTTTGCATTCTCAGCAGAAATATAAAGAATGACTGTGGCTAACCTGCAGCTGGGATGTTCTTTCAAGTGCGAATCTATTCATGTTCCAACTTTAGGGCCTTATTCAGCCAATAGCATTCATGTTAAGTAGTACTCTTATGAGTTGCTCCATTGATTTCAATGGAACTAGTCACATAAGTAATTCATAGTCAAGGAGAGAAAGGGTTGCATAGAAGGGCCTTTAGAGAAGCTGCAGTCTATGCAGCATTAACAAAACTAATTAAATCCGATTAGCTAGTTAATAAAATAGCAACAGAATAGTTTCGGACCAGATACAGCACCATCCTGCTCCTAGTTCTTTCAATCACTCCCAAACGTGCTGAAATAATTTTTACCAAACAGAGTGTCTATGTATTAAGTGAGGTCCAAATGGACAACTGGATTGCCATTGCTATTTGTTGTTCTAGGTCTACTACTAAAATACAAGTCCCTTCAGCACCTTCAGAAACATAGGGCTGGAAGGGATCTTAAGAAATGATCTAGTCCAGTCCTCTGCGCTAAGGCAGACCCAAACCATCTTGACAGGTGTTTGTCTAACCTGTTCTTAAAAGCTTCCAATGACTGGGATTCTACCACCTCCTTTGGAAGCCTATTCCAGAGCTTAACTATCCTCATAGCTAGAAGGATTTTCCTAATATTGAACCTAAAATCTCCCTTGCTCTACCTTCAGCTGACAGACATAGAGACCAATCAATCACCATGTGCTTTATACCTGCTCTTACCATATTTGAAGATTATCATCAGGTCCCCCCCATCTCAGCCTTCTTTTCTCAAGACTAAGGTTTTTTTAACCTTTCTCATACATCAAGTTTTCTAAAGCTTTTATCATTTTTATTCTTCTCCTCTGGACTCTCTCCAATTTGTCCACATCTTTCCTAAAGTGCGGTGCCCAGAACAACACAATGCTCCAGCTGAGGCCTCACCAATGCTGAGTACAGCTGAGCAATTACCTCCCCTGTTTTATATACCACACTCCTGTTAACACTGCCCAGAATATTCGACTTTCACCTGTCACCCAGCCCCTAGGGTTACCC
>ML675637.1:6778025-6848975 GCA_007922155.1 Mesoclemmys tuberculata
GGGGGGGGCGGCACCGCGGTAAGGAGCCCGCGCGCCAAGGAGCCACCGCCGCTGGGCAGTTGTCCCGCCGTCGCTGTCAGTGCGCATGCGCAATGGCACCGGCGCGCTGCGCCAATCCGGGAAAGGCAGTGACAGTGGAGCGCTCGCGCCAGCTCTCGCTGGTACCCGGGCGGGCGCGTGGCGGGGAACGGGGCTAGGGCGCGAGGCTGCCTGCGCTGCGGGGTGCTCAGGGCCGGGGGACCCCCGGCTTTGTATTGGAGGGCGGACAGGGAGGGGTCACCGCTGCGCATTGGCGCATAGAGGGGCGGGGGTGGGGCATAATTTCTAAACCTGGGGGACCAGATAGTGACTGGCGGTGGGGTCTGTGAATGGGGGGGGCAGAAGGGTGGCACTGCTTTGCAGCCTGCATGGGGAAGGAAAGCTGAACTCCAGAACACAATGTGAACCAGAGGGTAATCTCTGCTTTGCTTTGGGTGTGGGTTTTGGGGTCGGGGGGAGTCGTGACCCAGGAGGAGATAAAGACCGTTTTTTACAGTCCTTTGCCCCCCCACTTGTTAATGCAGGGAGTAGGTCAGAGCAAATAATTGCAGCGTCCTCTGGCCTCACAGGGCAGCCAGCCAGACTAATATAACCAACAGCTGAGTGGTGAACTTGTTTCCCTGAACCCTAAGGACTGTTTGGATTTTTTCCTACTAGAAGGGCAAAGGAAGCACATGTGGAGGAAAACAGTTTGCAAGGAATATATGTATTTCTAGTGTAGATAAAACAAAATAGCAAAATAATGTTTTTTTTAAAAATGTGGATTCAGTGTACATTCTAGTTATTACAAAATTATATATTAATATTTTTATTCTGCAACAATATTTTGCTAATAGTAGGAACTAACCAGAGCAGTTATAGCAATAAGTTGTCTGAAATGATGCAGAATGATATAATGTTCCTTTCCTACTGAAACTGTTTTCATTAATTTATTTCCCAAATCATTTTCTATGTAAATTAAGAATTGCCAAATTTAGAAATGGAAAAGATCCTTTAGATCTTCCCTTCATCTCCTTGCCAGTGCAGGATTGCACCCTTCTATTTATTTTCTAGTATTTTGTTTAGTCTTAAATATCTCAAGTGATGGTGTTCCCACTGATTTCCTTGGGAGATTGTTACAGATGGCTGGAGGCTCTATGTGGGACAGAGAAGGTGGAACGGCTTTTTATTGTGTTAATTTAGTTTATTTTCATTTGTTACCTTGAGGACTGAGACTAGGGGCTGAGCTATTGAGAATATGAGCCCTCTTAGAAGTGGGTAGATGTACTGTAGGAAATAGCCCCAGAAAGAAGCAAGAGCTCTGACCAAACAGACCTTAATCACTTACCACAAGGATCCTTGTGCTAAAATGCAAGGTAGAGGGAGGGCTGAGTTCCCCTACCTCCTCACAGGGAAGACTGGCTGGAAGACCGCAGAAACAAGGGGCTAGAAGGACTATGGGGCCTGGGGTACTGGGTGAAAACCCTGGTTTACTCTGAAAGGGGTGAGACCAAAGGTGAACCAGCTGGAGGGCCAATTTACAAGGCAAAAGGGGACCACTAGTGGATTGGGAGAGGAGGACTACAGAGAATAAAACCCTGCAATGCTTCTCCTTGCTGTGAGGCAGTGCTCCAGCTAGTGAGTCACTCTGCTGCAGGTCTTAATTCTGGAGTTGCAGTGGACTTCTCCATAATGCCACCAGTAAATAATTGTATAGCAATCTACTGGAGATTAGTTTAGGCGCAGAAATTCATATTTTAATTGTAAGGGAATGGGGAACAGTTGGCCCAAAATTCGGGTGTGTGTGTGAACTGGGTTGTTGTTGGTAAAGCAAGTGCTTGCCTATTAACCAACACTACAGCGGTAGCCTGGCTAATTACATGCTGAACAGTACCTAAAAAAATCATCAGACTATATCCCCAATCCACTCACAGATGTATGAAAATAAACTTTAGTATTTAGCTAAGTTTAAAATAATATGTGCAGATTCTTCCTGCTGAGGAAGAGAAAGTTAATGGTGACACACAAAGTCATGCTGTAGGGAAAAAGATTGAACTGACGCTGTGTAATCGCTTTTTCTGTCTTCTGTGATGGCTTGCTCCATATTTGGAACATTTAAGAAAATGTTTGCTGTACATTCTTGAGATCACTCCCTTCCATAGGCCCTGATGAAGTTAATCACCAAAGCTTCTTTCTTTTTTTGATGCATGCTGGCATTCCTGTGACATCCTTGGTGGTTAATCTTCTGTTTAAAATAGTGTTTCCCTTTGTAGAGGAGAAGACAACTGGTACCCTGGGCTGTGAATTATTTGATGAGTCACCAGTTAATACATCCTGAATAAAAAAACACTGCAGCTGCTAATTTCTGTTTACTGTTTGACGGTATGTACAAGAAAAGGTAATTGGTATTTGGAGCTTTTTACTGGTTGGGGTCTTTGCGTATGTGCATACACACAGAAAATGTCTTATGGTTTTTCAGACTCCAAAGTTTCTCTTTGTGTGAATGTAAAACAAATACACTTTGGGCTCCATCCCCTGCAGCCATAGACAGGCTAAGGGATGGTGGTTCAGGAAGGATGTACAAATTTCCATTATAGAAATAAAGGATTTATAACAGACTTATTGTTAATGCCCATTCTTGTCATTCTTTAAGTGTAGCTCATACCAAAAAAAAAGGTGGGGGGGAACCTGGCTTTAAAAAATAGTTTTCGACCACCTCTATAGGCAAATAAGTAAGTGGAATGAGCAGGTTATCAAATAACACAGTAAAAAGTAGAACAAGGGTCAAATTCTGCACTTACGCCCTGATTTTGCAAACATTCTACTTATGGTAGTAAGGTTAAGAACATGCATAAGTGTTTGCAGGATCCAGGCCTTAGTGACACACTAAATCTCTGTAGTCTTCCACAAGTGTCATTTAGGCAGAATTTGAATGGAAGTGGACTGAAATCAGAGGACCTATCTGGCAGAAGTGCAGTCAGTGCAGGAACTGGTGAGGGGAGAAATCACCTTGCTCTCCTTTTGTGTCGAGTCCCTGGCCCCCAGTCTAAGTTTATTGCGGGCACTAGTTCCATAGTTCACTTCATGTGTGGCAAGCCCTGCCCCATTAGATTCCATTCTTTCCAAATCACATTTTGATGAGAAGTTCAGATAAAATCTTCATGTTCTGACTCACTTCTAATGGAGACTGGTGTTCTGAAACTGCACATGGTAATTGACAAGACAGTCGTTTGGGCTATTTATGACCCAAAAAAATACATCAAAGGATTTATTGCAAAGCTGCCACTTTTGGAAACCAATGTTTGGCAGTTATTCCTTTATCTTGAACTGTAGGTAACTTATTTTCAGCCTTGTTCTGACTTGATCTATATATAAAACAATATTCTGGGGAATTTCTTTACTTCCTCTCCTGTTTTTAAAACAAATTATTTTCAACTGTTGATCACCAGCCCATGATGGTACTTGAAAGTGGATTAACAGATACTTGAAAAATTTACTTGAATAACTAATAGGTTAAGGAACTGCGGGTGTGTTCCAGTCTGAAATGTAACTATGAACTGCCCTGCAACACAAACCTGGGCTTGGCCCAAACACTTTTTCCAAACATGATTACAAGTAAATGCCAGAGGTAAATGGAAATGTTTAGGAAAAGGGCATTAGTCCAGTGCTTCATAGTTTGGGACATCAAAATATAAACAATTGAAAAACCACCATTGTAAACTTTAAAGAATAGAACAGATGAACAGAACCCAACCCAGTATGGTCCCCATTGCCTGTTATAAAAATGATAACTTTTAATATTTTCTTTTCATATTTCTTATGTTTCATCAACCCCAACATAAAGTAAATATCCAGTGAAGTACAACTGAACCTTCAGTTCTACCACGTAAATATTTAGCTCCTGTCCTGCCTCTAGTTTTCCAGGAGGAAAACTGTCTACCATATTGAAACCTGAAGAAATGTAAGGAATAAACAGATTACCAGGGAGGAGGTCTAGGATGGACATTAGGAAAAAGTTTTTCACTAGGAGGGTGGTGAAGCACTGGAATGGGTTACCTAGGCAGGTGTGGCATCTCAATCTTTAGAGGTTTTTAAGCTGCGGCTTGACAAACCCTCGCCAGGATGATTTAGCTGAAGATATTCCTCCTTTGAGCAGGGGGTTGGACTAGATTACTTCTGAGGTCCCTTCCAACTCTAATATTCTGTGAAAGGTCTTACCACTATTAAAAAAAAAACAAACAAACAATCCACACACACAATCGTTACATATAATATAGTAGGATTTATCATAATTAATATTTCATTTGTATAACACTTTCCACATAAGGAACTCAAAGCTCTGTACAATCATTTGTGGTTTAAACCTCATAACACTCCTTTACAGTAGGTATGGTAAGTATTTATTTTCCTTTATGTTAAAGATGGGAAAGCTGAGGCACAGAGAACTGAAATGACTTGCCTGAGATCACAAAACACGTTAGTGTCAGAAATGGAATTAAAATACTAGTCTCCTGCTGGCCAGTGCTATGCTCTAACGGTAACCAGTACAGAATGTTGCCTACACAGCAAAAAGATCATAAACTACCAAGATAGAAGTATATGTCTGTTAGCTCAAATTAGAAATACAGAATCTGACAGATGGAGCAGCTGGAAAAAACAGTACACTTCTCTCTCTTTCTCTCTCTCACACACACACACACACAGAGCAGTAATTCCAAGGTCAGTTCATATATTAAGCCACTTTATCACACCACTGAAACTAGAATTTATTGCAGTAAACAAATCTCCATCACTCCCAGAAGGACTTTGAGTCCATAAAGGAATGAATGGAGCACACATCCTATAACATCTGAGTGAGGATGCTAGAATGAAAATTCCCAATTTAAAATGAAAAATCAGAGTGCAGTATTCTGTGGCACGTCAGAGAAATAAAAGACATATATTACACACACACACACACACATTTCTGGTTGTGCTGTGCTCATATTATAATGCAATGGTATAGCTATTCACAGTCTTATCCAGATTCCATAGGAACTTCGATATGTATATTTTAAAAAGTTACTTTTTTAAAGTTTGAAAACAGAAGTTACTGTTAATTTAAAAGATTGGCCAGTTTTCAGATCTCAGCTTCCAATTATGTTCCTCTTACTGGGGCTGGTGGCCAAAACTTGAACAAAGATTGCTATACAGTAACCTGTCTCTTTTTTAGGTAATGCTAACTGAATATTACTAAGTGGAAAGCTGGTAAAATACCTCTGAATATTCTTATTATTTCTGCAAATCAAGCACACATCTGCACATTTTTATGCACCTACACACACCAAGATGCACAGTGAATTTCATGTACTTTGCAAACATTACAAAAAAAGTTGCATGTTTGATTTTTGAACCTAATAACCCTTACCATTCACTACTCTATATGTGCTATATAAATGCAAATAATCCCTTTCCTCAACACCACCTCCATTCCAAATGGAACTGCTAAAACTTTCTCACTTACCTATTGGTTTATGTCACTTCTTTGAATCCTTCCATTGGCTCCATATTTTTTCTGTATATCAAGTTTAAACTTCTCATTCTTGTCTTCAAGACCTTATAGAGAGTTCTGCTGTTACCTTATATCTGACACAGTCTGAGGGAATAAGTGTGTGACACACTAAAAGTAACCTAGATTTTTCTTTCATTTACACATGTAAATGGAAGTAAAATTCATTTAATCCAATTATTTACACCAGTTTAATGATATAATCCTACTATGTATTTACAAGTGAAGGACTCAGTTCTGTAAAACGCTGTGTACTCAATTTCCCTCTTAGTCAATGGGAGATGAAGGCACTCAGCACCACCCAGGAACAGGCCTAAACATAGACTCTGTGCCCTGAGAAATTGCTATTGTAGTTGTATGCGTTGCAAAGGTTGGGTGTATCTAACCCAAAAGGGTTAAATAAGCAATTACATAGTTTGGCTTGGAATTGCGGTGAAGCTTTGAAATACAGTTTATATAGACTAGCTTTGCCTTATACCCATGTAAACAGGATTTAGCAGTGAAGAAAAGGTATTTTGTTTTGGGGTGGGGGGAGTATGATAAGTGAGATGACCTAGAGTAAACCTTGATTGGCTGTATTTGCTGCTGCTCCCAGCAGTAATATACTCTTGGTATTAATGCTTAAGTTTCCAGCAAAACAAAACTAAACAAGGGCAAAACAAGATTTGCTTGTTTTTCCAGTTCAAATGCTGATGTATTTCTTAGTTGCACAGCATTATGCTGTTGTGTTTACCAAAGCCCTTACTATTTTAATGTCACCTCTAATGTTACTCTCTCTTATGGCTTTAAAAAACATTATGCCATCTTGACCGTTCTGTATTTGTTCTCCATGTTACAGAAACATTTTTAAGCTTTATATTCAATGCTACTGGATTTTTTTAAGAATGTCATTTATCAAAACTGTACTTATTTGCTAGGAAATGCTGCAAACAATGTAATACTATAACTGTAATAGTAGGGCTTTGTGTACTCGAGGGTTTTTTTTGTATTCGTCTAGTGACACTGATCTAGCTGCACCAGTGTAAACCTTTAATGGTAGCTGTGCAGAACTGATGATGGATGAGGTGGATGGTGAGGACTCAGTTCACAGCAGGACACTTCCAGCACCATATTGCTCTGTAGTACCTTGCTGAGATACTGGTTCAATACTGAATTAAAATGGCTATTACAGCCACTCTTTTCTGCCACATGTAGATTTTGCTTGGAGGTCTCCTGGTCCATTATTGCCCCTGCCTAGGTCTGTGACATCCAATAAAATCACACTTCAAAGGAATATGGCTGCTGGCAGCTTTAACCAATCCTGTTTTTTAAATCCTCATTCCAATTTCCATTTCTGCCCATGACCATCTGCATTTAGTGCAGACTTTTCACTGCCTGACCAAATCAATGAGCTAAATACCATTTCAGATTTTTCTGTTCCACGAAATCATTCATTTCTACCTATTGCTTACCTTAGTGGACTGACAAACAGCATTAGTTCTGGTCTGTTCATGTTTGTATAAGATCCTCTCAAGTAACCAGCTATAGCCAGAGGTCAACATTTGCTGTAATCTCTTGCTAGGCACACCTGTGGCATCATATAAATAATTAACTATTATAAGCTGCTGGAGAAACATCTCCAGACAGATCCTCACTCAGTGGAAAAAACGTTATTTTCTGAGCATCTATTTTAAATGTGTAGCTAGAAGGCATCAGGTTGCCGAGGTTGGTGCCAAGCTACCTGTCCTTTGACTGGTGGTCTGCCTGCACTGCCACTCGTTAACCCTTCCAGGGTCCCTAGAAAGGTAGCGCTGCCTCGTGCTGACAGCCTGACCCCCTGAATTCTCACCTGCGCCTGAGGCCTACGCAAGGCACGCTGCAGGGGCTGTGTCAGGCCTGCTGGGCACGGGCTGGCAGACGGGGTTACAAGGCCAAGACTGAAACCCGGGTCTCCTGCCCCCCCACCCCGAAACCGGGGGGGGGTCTCCTTGTTAGGTTGCTTTGAGGGCTAATTGAGTGAAGTGGCCTGATGAGCTGAGGGGGGAGGTGCTCAGGAGAGGGGTCCAGCCCCAGCCCTGGGCACCCCCAGGTGGTCTGTTTGGAGACCCCCCACAAGGTCCCGGGCCTGCTGCCCCTCTGGTCGCCGCAGTGCCCTGCTCTGAGCGTCGGGCCCTGTCGAATCCAACAGCCGCAGGCTCGGCGCTGCGTGCGGCCCAGCCAGATTGGCGGTGAGGGGGCGCAGCGCCCTGCAGCCTCGAACCCCTAGCACGGCGCCGCAGTCAGCAAGCGCCGATTCCAACTAGCGCGGGAGCTGGCTTCGAAGCGCGTAAACACCCCCGCGGCTCCGCCCCCAAGGTCCCAGGCCGCCCCGCTCCGGCACGGGGGGCGGGGAAAACCGTGATCGGCGGGGCGACGGCGCCAATAGCGCGGGAGAGCAACCCTAGCAACTGAGTCGCTTTGCCCCCCAGAGACCAGGAGGCGGGACTCCGAAGCTCCTGCCCCACCCAATGGAAGCAAAGTAGGGCGGGCCGGAGGCTTTCGATGTACCAATAGAAAAAGAGGCGGGCGAGGCTGGGAGACCAGTTGCCCAATGAAAAAAGGAGGTGGGCGGGGCCTCCAGCGTAGTGCCGCAATGGAAGAGGTGGGCGGGGACCGGGCTCCTGAGGCACCAATGGGAGCCGAGTGGGGCGGGGCGGGTTTGCTGTCACGGTGCTGGGGTAGCGGGGGGTAGAGTTTGTGCCGCCGTCGACTCCTGAGCTCGCTGCCGCGCTGAGGGGAGGCGGCTCGCGGCCAGGCGAGACCCAGGCTCGCGCTTCGCTCGCGAACTGAGGGACCGAGCCCCGGGCTGGGCACCGACTGTCCCGGCCCCCGGGGGAGCCAGGGGCGGGGGGCGCCGCAGCATGTCGGGCAGCGGGATGAGGCGTCGCACCTAGAGCCCCGTGACTGGATCCCGCTCGGGGCCGGGCTTGTCCCGTGATCTCTTCGACAGGGCCCGTCTCCCTTCGGTTCCCCCTTCCCCCCCCCGCGGCTGATCCTCCTCCCTCTCCGCCCCTATCGCGACGGACGCCTGCCGCTGCTCTGTCATGACATGACGCGCGCCCCTGTCGGGTAACGGCCCCCAACCGCCAGCCCCCGCGCGATAGAACGTTCGGCCCCCTCTGCTCGCGCTGCCGCCTGGTGTGGGATCGAGCGCCCCTCCCCCCCAGGTGCCGGCGGGGTTGCCAGCGTGCCCGTATCGCGCGGTCTGATACGGTCCCCGCGCGCCAGGCGCCCGTCCCTGGCGGGGGCCGTGGTGCCCTTCGCCTTGCCAGCGCTGCCGCAGTCTCGCCCGCCCGTCACTTGCCCGCTGCGTGGCGCCCCGTGGCCGCCTGCCCTAGGGGGCAGCGCCGTGGAACATGCCTCTGTTTGTTTCCTGTTGCTGCTTGTTCCTGCTGCTCCCACGGTGACTCCCCCAACCCCCGTGGGTCCCGTGATGGGCTCTGGGAGCTGATTCGCTGGAGAGGTGTTTTTTTGGGGGGGAAAAGAGGATGAGCCACGTGGGTAGCCCAGTGAAAGCCTATGACTTCTTGCTGAAATTTCTGCTGGTGGGGGACAGCGACGTGGGCAAAGGAGAGATCCTGGCTAGCCTGCAGGATGGAGCCACTGAGTCACCATATGGGTACCACATGGGTAAGTAGGACAGAGGTCAACTCTCCTGCCAGTGGTTTCTGAGAGGGTAACTCGTTTCCAACTAGTTCCCAGCCCCTGTTGTGCACAGCAGTGCTGCTACCGTTGGCTTCCCCTTCGTGTGACCGTGAATTTCTCTGCTGTTGCCTGCCTCCTTCTAGCTATGGTCAAAGGCACCATTAGGCTACTCCAAACGCCAGCAGTCAACCTCCTCTGTGAATTAGAGAGCTCACAATTGAATGGGAAGCAGAGGTACTGGCTGGTACATTTAAATCCTTAGACTGACAAACAGATGCAGTTATCTGACACTTCTGAAACAACAGCCTGCACAGATCTCTCTGAGACTGTGGTGTTTCCAGACATAGTTGGAACAGGAAGGATGCATGGAAAGTTAGAGGAGGTGTGATGTTTTGCTGCACAAGTATGTTCTTGGAGTGGGATGTAGAATCCTCTATTTTGGTTTCAAATCTCATTCCAGCAAGTCTCTACTTTGAAACTACTTTGGGAACTAAGACTTGAGAGACATGCTTCATCAATGGCAAATAGAGCTCACTGGTCAAAGTAGTAGGGGTCATCTTACCTAAAGCTGTCCTAATAACATTCTGTTCCCTGTGACCAATAAGTAAAGAGAGGTGTTGAAAATTAGTAGAGATTATTCTTCATTTATAAATTAGGGTCATTTGCAGCAGTATGTTTCTGGGTGTTTGTTCTTCTGTGGAACGGTTGCCATTAAAAGCAAACCATTTCACAAATTCACTTATTCAACATGGTTGCATATAGGTATTTTTTACAACCAAACATGATGAGATTATTTCTTTTAGTTGCAAACCTACTAACTGTTGAAAAATAAACACGCAATCATAACATTTTAGGATGGTGTGCTAAACAGAGATTCAAGCATGTTCTCATTGTAACTTTTGTACATAACAAAAATAAGCTTTTTAAAATTCTTATACAAAAATACTTATTATAAAATGAATTGTTAGTCAGCAAATGATCCACTGAGTCCAAAAGGTAGATGACAATTTGACTGATTTTAAAAAGTAAGGGACAAGGAAAGAAAAGGGTAACATAAGACTAATAAGTTGCAGTGAAGTGTTACTATATGTCAGTTCTTTGGAATGTTTTATATTTTTGGTATATAAAAAATTTGTGACATCAGAACAGTAGTCCTCTATGATGGGGCTGCTATTTGTAGTTCCTTCCTTCATTTCACCTTTTAAGGAATGAGACTGAAGAGCTCCCATTAATACCAGATACATTTGCGAAGTGGCAAATTGTGAGCGCCATAAACTGACCCAAAACTAAATTCTAATGTGTTGTGTCTAGGCAAAAGAGATTTCCTTTGTGTTTTTTTTTTATGTGATGTTTTGTTTTTGTTTTGCTAGAACCCAACTCCGCTTCACAATTTAGCTTTTTTATAAAGACATGTTATATGTTAGAACTGCAGTGGTCACCTTGCAAATTTGCTAACTTTCTTAAATGATTACCAGTTACCCCACGTCTACATTACAAACTTATACTAGCTTAACTACTTTGCTCAGGAGTATGACAAATCCACACCCTTGAATGACATAAAGTTATATTGATCTAACACCCATATAGACTGTGCTAAGTTGATGGGAGAGCTTAGTGTTTAATATCCCAAATACTATGGGCCTGATCCAAAGCCCACTGAAAGACCCATATGGACTTCAATGCTCGGTGTATCAGGCCAATGCTATGTGCTTCTCTTCACATACAGCACTGCAACAACACAGCTGTACCGGTACAATTGTGCTGTCGTAGCACTTTAGTGAAGACTCCACTAAGCTGATGGGAGAGCTTCTCCCATTGACATAGCTACCTACCTCCTCTTGCGGTGGTGGGTTAACTATACCTATGGGAGAAGCTGTCCTGTCAGCATAATAGTGTCTTCACTGAAGTGTTACCGTGGCACAATTGCACTGGTGCAGCTGCAGGTGGACAAGCCCTTAGTATGGCCTGATACACTGTGCAAGTCTGCATGGGCCTTTCCATTGGCTTCAGTGGGATGTGGATGTGGCCCATGTTATTTGGGATATAAAATACTAAGGTAACAATACTTATTTAATTGAGGCAAAATCAGCAATGTTTTTCTTAAGAGAGCCCACTGTATGCTGCGTCATTACAAAGAGATTATACTCTAAATTTATAAAGATTAAACAAACACACAAGGGTAATAAATCAGAAGGAGAGTGAAGGAATTATTGGCTATAAGGAGAGAATGCTTGAAGAGGTGGGCCTGAAAAAGGAGTGTGTGCTTGGTGAATATTAGCAACAACAAGGGGAAAGGAACACAAGCCAGAATAAGGAAAAAAAATTAAAGAATATTTAGATAGATGTATTTAAGTCAACAGGACCTGGTGGAATTCATTTTAGGGAACTAGCTGAAGCAAACTTGGAACGGTTAGTGATTATCTTTGAGAACTCAGAGGATAAGTGAGGTCCCAGGGGACTTGAGAAGGGTTACCTTAGTATCTGTCTTTTAAAAAGGAGAACAAAGAGAACTCAGGGAATTATAGAGCAGTCAGCCAACTTTGGTACCTGGAAAAATACTGGAAAAATTGTTAAACAATCAATTTGTAAGTGCCTAGAGGATAATAGGGTGCTAAGTAATAGCTAACATGGATTTGTCAGAAGAAATGCCAGACCAACCTAATTTCTTTCTTTGAGAAAGTACTGGCCTAATGGATGGGGGAAAGCAATAGATGATATATCTTGATTTTTAGTAAGTCTTTTGACACAGTCTCTCATGACATTCTCATAAGCAAAACTAGGAAAACATAGTCTAGATGAAATTTCTGTAAGGTGGGTGCACAACTGGTTGAAAAACTGTACTCAAGGAGTAGTTATCAGTGGTTGACTACCTAAATAAGGAGGATGTATCTAGTGGAGTCCTGCAGATATCTGTCATGGTCCTGTACTATTCAATATCTTCATTAATGACTTGAATAATGGAATGAATAGTATGCTTATAAAATATGTAGATGACAGCAAGATGGGAGGGGTTGCAAGTGTTTGGAGGACAGGATTAGAATTCACAATAACTTCGACAAATTGGTGTGAAATCCACAAGATGAAATTCAGTAAAGGCAAGTGTAAAGTACCACACTTAGGAAGGAAAAATTAAGTACACAATTACAAAAGGGGGAATAACTGGCTAGGTGGTAGTACTGCTGAAAAGGATCTGGGGGGTTATAATGGGTCACAAATTGCATATGAGCCAACAGCGTGATGCAGTTGCATAAAAGGCTAACATTATCCTGGCGTGTATTAACAGGAGTGTTGTATGTAACACATGGATGGTAATTGTCCCACTCTAGTCATCACTGGGAAGGGCTTAGCTGGAGTATTGTATCCAGTGCTGGGCACTGGACTTCAGGGAATATGTGGATAAATTGGAGAGAGTCCAGAGGGGAGCTACAGAAATGATAAGGGTTTTAAAACTGACCTTGAGGCCTCTGAGGAAAATGGGTTTTTTTAAAATTGGGCGTGTTTAGCTTTAAGAAAAGACTGAGGGGGAGACCTGGTAAATATTCAAATATGTTAATGCCTGTTATAAAGCAGACGGAGAACAATCAATCACCATGTCCCTGAAGGTAGGACAAGGAGTAATCAGCTTAATCTACAGCAAGAGAGATTTAGGTTAGATATTTGGAAAAACTTTCTAACTCTAAGGACAATTAAGCTCTGGAACAGGCTTCCTAGGGAAGTTGTGGAATCCTTGTCATTGGAGGTTTATTAGAACAGGTTAGACAAACACCTGTCACGGGTGGTTTAGGTTTACTTGGTCCTACTTCAGTGCAAGAGGTGGACCAGATGACCTCTAAAGGTCTCTCCCAGCCCTACATTTCTCTATTTTTATGATGAGGACAGGAATGATGGCCAGTATGACAGTAAACTGTAAGTTGTGAAAAGAGATGTAATATAACTTAATATTTTAAGCAATTAGTGTCATAATCAAGTGTGTATGTAACATACAATTTCACTTCCTGGTAATAGGCATATATTCTAATAAGTAAAATTACTTTTTATGGCTCTTTTTTATTTTAGTTTCCATGATCTTCAATGATTGTTCTACTTTGTGATGGGTAGTATGTGCCTCTCTCTATTAAACTGAGAAGCAAGGGAATGGAGTGTGATAGACTCTTGAATATATTGAATTATTATTTTCTTATATTTTGTGAACTTTCACTGCAGTAATTCTCAAAGGTCTGTATCAGGAACATAACCCTATTGTGCTAGGCACTGTACAACCACATACAGCAACACAGTTCTTTCCCTGAAGAGTTTACAATCTGAGGTCTTGTTCCCACAACTTATTTCTGACAGGTGCTCTGCTGGACCACTGCTGAGCCCCATTGAAATCAGTGAGGCTTTGGTTGGGTGTAGCTGTACTGTATAGATTGCAGGTTCAAGGCTTGGTAAGTCAAACAACATACACATGATGTGGGGAAAGGGATACAGCTAAATGTATTTTTTATATGTACACATATTTGAATTTTAAAAGCTCTGTGAAAAGGATTGATCTGTCCTTATCTGTTGACCACGTCCTTAATTAACTGGCTGATTTCTGATTGGGATTACCGTGGAAGTGGGTCCTGAGATTGGATTTGAGGGAGGAGAGGGTAGTTGTCTGATGGATCACTTCAAAGAAGGTGTTCCTTGGGTAAAGGTGGCATGCAAAAAGGCATGGAAACATTTGTTTGAAATTGATATGGATGGAAGTGGCTGGTATTGATGGCAGAAGTACCAGAACAAAAAACAAGGGAAGAGTTTGGGAAGAAAGATCAGTAATTCTGTCTTGGCCATTTTAGTTTTAAATTGACTGTGTAATCTTCAAAAAGAGACATCAGAGAGACAGGCTGCTGTCCAATATTGGATAGAGGGAGAGCTGTAAATCACTGACGTAGAGAGGATTGTCAGAACCAGATGGGCAGATGAGATTACCCAGGGAGCTTGCAAAATGAGAATAGGAAGGGGCCATGTATCGAGCCCTATGCAACAACTATGGGTAGGGGAGGAGAGGACTCCAAATGGGACACTGAAGATATGATTAGAGAGGTAGGAGAAGAACCAGATGGGATGAATCATGATGGACAAGGCAAGACCAAGGTTTTAAAAGTGTGATTAGCAGTGTCAGAAGCAGGTAAGACGTCTAAAAGGATGAGAATGGAGTAAAGGCCCTGAGCTGGGGCACGATAGATAGATAGATAGAAATTCTGACAATGGTTTCTGTGGAGTAAGAGGACAGAAGTTGAAGTGACAGGGATTCAGGCGTGAGCAGGCGGAAAGGAAGCCGAGGTGTTAGTTGTAATGGCACATTCAGTAAGTCTAAAGGTGAAAGGAGGTGGGACAATAGTTGGTGAGAAAGGTGGGCTGAAGGGTGAATTCTTTAAGGATTGGGAAGATGAGTATCATGTGAGCAGCCATGTCAGTTAGAGCACCTCTGCTCTAGTTGAACTGTTTATCACTGAGTTAAATGGTCATAGTAAGTTTGATTTCCTGGTGGTCTGCCTTTGCACTTTGTGCTGAAGGAAAGATATAGTGTTATCAGGCTGAGTTGCCTTAGCAATATGTTTAAAGAGGCATTCCATTTGTTTACATGAGTGCAATCGTAAATGTCTCTCTTTATTAGTGGGGAATTTCAAACTTAAAAACTGTTCTAAAGCTCTTCATTTGTCAGTACTCTGAAAGAAAGTAAGGCTCTGTTAGAACTGAGCTACTTGCTGCTAAAACTGGGGAGTAAATGCAAGTGGTTTGAATGGCAATATGCTACTGATTCTGTCTGTGTTGTATTAGAACTACCTTTGGTAAATAAAACTGCAGTGTTTTCTACTTATGTAACGAGCTTTCAGGTTATGCTCCTGAATTCCTATGAGCCTTGCTTGGCAGTGTGGGGGGGGCACAGCCTGCTGGTATGAGTTCAGTAGTTTTTCCCAGGAGTGTGTCTGTGAACAGGAAGCACTAAAACCATTTTAAAGAAATCTTAGTCCACTGGTTTGTTTTTTTTTTAAATGACCCTCAAGACCTTTTTATGTAAATGAGAGCTTTTAGTTGTTGCCTAAACATCAGTGTTCTTATACAGAGGGAGGCTTGTTCATGAATTAGTGTATATTATATGTTGCTGATGTTGTAACTTGACAGTTATCATGGCTGTCATTTTCAGTGACTCTCAAACAAGTGTAAGGTTGCATTATGGGTATTTTAAGTGAGACTGTAATACTCTTGCAGCTGAAATGAGGGTTTATGGGGGAGGGTGCAGAGGGAGAACTCTACTCACTGATGTACATAATAAATCTTCATTATTAAAAAGAAATTCTTGGCCACTGTAGTTGCATAGATCCCTTTCCAGATGTAAACGGATGTAGTGATGTCTTTCTGAGTTTGCGGGACTCAAGAGCCTCTTCTGCTGCTCATAGGGACAGAGCAAAATTAACAAATAATAATCTATATGCAGAGTCATTGTAGCTTTTTCAGTCCCAGCATATTAGAGAGAGAATCTGGGTGAGGTAATATCTTTTATTAGCCCAACTGCTGTTACTGAGAAAGATGAGCTATCGAGCTGCACAGAATTCTTTCTCAGGACTTGGAAAGGTACTCAGAGTATCATAGTGAAATACCAGGTCAAACAGATCGTTTCACATAAGTAGTTAATGCATGTTCTAAGTGACCATTCAGGGTGAAATAACATATTAGCATCCGCCACAGGAGAAAAAAGGGGATTAGTGGGTTACAGAAAATGTAGAGAAAACTAATAAATTATCAGTTGCACCTCACCACTCACTCTCCTTTTTAGTTTCTAGTTTTCTCTTCCTTTCCTTCACTGTGTGTGTGTGTGTGTGAGAGGGGGGGGGGAAAGAAGATGCTCATCCACCCCCAGCAGCAATTCCCCTTCCCATGCCCTCCCTTTCCCCCCTCTCCCCGATGCAGCTGATGCCATTGGAGGGTGGCAATCTTGTGTCACAGGCACCTAGCTGTGAGTCATATGTGTGTGTTAGCAGAAAGTGCAGACCTGTTGCTGAATGTCAACCTCCATCCAAACCTCTCCTTATCATTCTTGCCTTAGCTGCTACAAATGTTTTCCACTTTCAAAACAGGACAGAACTGGAATCTAGTTTGAATGTTTTACTTATATTTTGAAGACTGAAGACTTTTGCTAATTCACTTTTTATTTCTCATGCCAAGAATTAAACTATTCTGGTGAAGTATCCAGCATATAGCCTGACAGGTCTTTTTTCCAAAATGTGATATGCAGCAACACAGAGAGAAAACTCAAGATGTCTCAATTTCTAGAATCTTCATGAGCCAGTTGGCAAAGAATGCTTTGAAATTTCCTCACTCCAAGCTTCAAGCAACATGACACAATCTATGGTTGTTATACAGGTCAATAGACTTTACAGATCTGACTTTTTCCCTAAATTATCTTTTTAAAAATAAAATGTCTTTGTTTTAAGATGATGTATTTTAGAAGAATTATGAGGTACCAAAATCTGACAGTGGTGTAATGTTCCTTATTTCAGATTCCTGTTAGCAAATTAAAGTCACTTGTCTGAATTTTGTATTATTACACATAACACCTAAGATTACTATAACTGAAAGGCACGAAAGTAACATAATTTTCTTTATTTCCCCCAGTTGTTGATTTTGTGCATTCAACTTCTCTCTGCAGATAACCTGTTTCAGTTTTTCTCCTGTGCAGTCAGACTCCCTATTGTTTGTGTAGGTTTTTCACACAGCTGCAGGGAAGAGGGAAAAATCAATTCTAAAAACCACAAAATTGGCAAGGAGTTCAGGGACAGGTGCACTATTTGAAAGTATCTTGAGCGTTCTAAAAATTGATCAGACTTCAGTCTGTGTCCCTTTTAAATAGATAGACTAAACCCTTTTGACTCCGGCAAAGCTATGCCTGTTTTCACCAGCCAGTGTACTGGCTAATTTTTAATGTGTTGATATAACTTGTTTGTTTTCAAATTTGAATTCTGAATGGAAAGTATCTGAGTTCATTTGCTTGAAAAAGCAGGCTCTTACATGGGTTCTCTGGACTATTTGTTTTCTGTAACTCAGGTTGAGAATTGTGAGAGAAATAATACTGGGTTTAATATTTACCCATTATTGGCTGGGTGTGTGTGCCTTTATGAGTTTTTTTGGGTTTTTTTTAAAGACCATTTGCACTTTTACCTGGTGTGGAGAATCTACTTATGTAATAGTCCCAACATGTTTCTTTCTGGCTGGCTATTGTGAAAACCACCTGAATTTTTCAGTGGGGAACCCAAACCTGTTCAGTGATCAAGCGGGTTATACACAGGTAAATAATAGTTCCTTTTCCCTTTTCTATTTTCATGTGTTGTAATACATAAGTATCATAGTCCAGACAACTAGTGTTAATGCAGAATTATGGTTGAGAAGAAGAGCACTCAAAATCCAGACTTAAGATTGAAAGTTTAACACTATCTTGTCCTGTATTCTTACATCTTAAATTATGGCCTATTCGTTAGTATTACAATTTTTCTTTTAAATAGTATACTGTAATAATATAACACAAAGTTAATGCCCAGTCTTACATTCAGTGCCATAAATTATAGCAAGTACATACTACTATAATGTTTGGCTTGTTTCAATGAGATCTTCAAAATGGGCTCTGCATAGTTTTGAATATGAATTGATAGCATTTAAACCTTTATTTATATTTTGTATTGTTATAGACCGCATTGTGCTAGGTGCTGTATGAATACAGAATAAAAAGACAATCTCTGCCTCACCTTTAATTTGAAGGCTCTTGGTTTTAAACATGGGTGGCTTTAAACTCTTACCTAGAATCCACACATGCTAACTCACAAGATGCTCTACCCATCCATTGCTACAATTTTCCTCTTTCTCCCACATCTCAGGAAAGGGAGGCGAGTTAAGATCTCATGCACAGTTAAACTGTCGTAATGCTTAAATCTTTACAACAGCTAGTAGCAGCGGAGAAGAAGATAGTGTCTCATCTGAGCTGGGATAGGGAGAAGAGAGAAAACTGCTTTGGTAGCAGAATTTGAAGGGGCTATATAAGCCAGATTCAACGTGTTGAAATAGAAAGGCCCTGGGCTATAACGTGCACTACCCACTCTTGGTATAACTACATTCCTGTCTGACATGTTAATTAGGCTGTTAATCTGCCTGCATACTGGTCATGGGAGTATATTTGCCAGCTGTCTTCGGTCAGTAGTTTATTGGTGCTGCTTTCAAAACATGGGTTTAAACCAAAAAGGAAAACCCATAGGGAGTGGGTGAGTTCTCAGGTGCATGTAGTGTGGAGGAGGGTAGGGGATTCTATGCAGGCTGAAGAAGGTGAGTCTTTGGCACTGTGATTTAGGGAAGGGCAAGACTTAGAAATGTAAGTACCCTAATTTCCATGTGAAAGCACCTTCTGCAAGCTCAGTAATTTGTGATTGCTGTGTAGGCAGAGACCCAGCTGTGATAAAAGGCATTGAGTTTTTTTGGTGAGGCAGGCCAGGAAATGGGAGAGCTATTTATTTCTCATGAGAAATTGGCTTGGTGGTTATGGTATGACTTTAACACTTTGTTTCTACTTGTGGTGTTCACAGTTTTTGATGTTGAAATACTCTGTAGATGCAAATCCTCTCATCCTACATATAATTAACAAATGTGACAGAAGTTTGAAATAAACGTAATAAATCAGTTTTAAAAGGATGGTGACTAAGCAATAATTGGTGAGCCCAGGGTAGAAAAAGTACACAGTTTAGGTGGACCAATGGAATTGCTTCAAAATCATAAGTGAACATTACAATCTTGCCAGAGCATGAATAAATTCTGGTTTTGAAGCTGCTGGTAACATACTCCATGAGGTAAAATAATTTCTTGTTGCAGAAATTTTATATAAAAGTTCTCTATAGAAGTGATTAGAGCAGTGATTCTCAAACCACAGGCCACTTATGGCCCAGTCAGCACACAGCTGTAGCCCATGTGACATCCTCCAGGCCATATAGATAATGTGTGTGTGTATATATATATATATATATATATATATATATATATTGAGGTGACAACAAGAACCAGCTTGCTATCAGGTTCGATTAATATGGATCCCTCAAATAAAGAGTGACAAGGGTTGCTTTGGATACAACTTTGTTTTACTAACAACAATCTATGCACTAACAATTACAATTTAAAAGATACAGCAACTTAACTATATAAAACACAATCACAGTTACAATTATACAATTATACTTACAAAGCTAGCTTATACTAAAGGGTTAAACTTATGCTATTATACTTACACTGCAATGGTGAGGTTTGTCAGCAGTAAAAACAGCACTTCAAGTTTTCTAGTAGGGTTCCCGGGTTTGCATCTGAGTGGGATACAATGTTGCACTCAGGTTTCGCAGCCACACACTCTATACTTAGGTTTTGAGTGGCAAGCTGGGGAGAGACGGTAGGTAGATCAAAGCCTGCACGTAGGGCTATTCTGGTGCCCTTCCAACGAAGATACGGGACAACTCCAGTTTACTTCCTGTTTGTGACCACCTTTTATATTTTTCTTCCACACAGCAATATGCCCACTTAGCCAATTATGAGTTTCCAAGAGCGATGAGGTAATTGGGGACTGCACCCCAAAACAGCGAAACTGACAGAGAAACCCGATTCTATTCTTAATTGTCCAGCTGTTGTTTGCTGCTGTCAAAGAATCACCCATTGCAATACATATCTAAACACTATTCAAATGCAGTTTACTGGGTTTCGAGTCACAGAGATTTTGTTATAATACATGAATGGGTGCTATTTAACTGAAATTTACTGAGTTTCAAGTAACAGGTTTATCAAAACCCACAGGCTACATCCTGATTGTATTGCCCTTCAGTACTTAACGCTTGTTGAGGTTTTTCTCGGGGCTTGTAAGTTTCACAGGGCGTTTGCTGTAATACATGAATGGATACTGTTTTACTGAGTTTCCAGTCACAGAGTTTTTGTTGTGATACATGAATAGATACAATTCAAGCGAAGTTTCACAGAGATGGATACTATCTTAATGAAATTTTGTAACAGGGTTACCAAAAGCTACATACTGATTACATTCACTTCAGTACTTAGCACCTGCCGGCTCCTCCCGGCGCTGGTAAGTTTCACAGCGATTCTGTTACAATACGTGGGGGGCCGGGGGTTGACACAAAGCAGCCAGCATTTTATACTTCACTCCAATGAGCCTACATTCTTATTAATTCAAAATGGAGTCAGGCCACTTTTAATTATTCTATTAATCTAAAATGGAGTTGGGTCACTTTAATTATGAATGAAGCAATGTTACAACATATATATATATATAGTGTGGGTGCAGGTATATGCAACCCACAATGGTAAATGGGTCAAGAGCCACTAGACTACGATGGAGTGACTGAGTTGGGAGGGCTGCTGTCCGACAATAGGTTAACAAGACTCAGGACAAAAAGTGACTTAGAAGTCTAAGCTTCATTGACTTTCAGTGGGACTTGGGTGCCTTTGTGGCTAGTTGATTTTTGAAAGTGGACCTAGGCTCCTAATTCATTTAAGCTTTTGGAAAATTTTACCTAGGTCCCTTCTTTTAAGGAAAAACAGTATACAATTATGATGAAATATAAAAGCCACTTTTTGGTTTCTTTAATCTATCCTACAATACAAATACAAACAGAATTTGATAACGTCTTCAGAAGCATTCAGTGTTGACCAGAGTAAGTGGACAAGTGGCTGGTTTGTGTTGTCGTTCCTGTGAGGCTAATTAATAAATACAAACTACATTAATGCAGCTTCAAGTGAGATTTTTGAATACCCCAGAGTAAGAAGATTCAAAGTTATGTTTTCCACAGTGCCAATAACTAGGGCCTTTTTTCACATATACAGTATATTATTCATATAGTGTGAACGTCAGTGCCTTAAATCTGTCTGTTAACTACAGTAGCTTCTGTAAAAGTGTCATGCACTCCTGAAGTGCAATAACTGGAGAGACAGCCTTGTCCGTCTGTTTTAAGGATTGGACCAGGCTTCCATTATAAACCAAATCTTTCACCTTGTTTATCATAGGAGTCAGAAATGACCGCTAAAAATGTGAGTGAATACCATTAAAATGGAATATAACTTTAAAAAAAATTAAGTAATTTGAGATGGTTTTGAAGTTAGGAATTAAATTAACTAACCCCTTACATATTTCAGAAAGTGGTTTTGGTTTTCAGAGTCCCTATACTTTGTATGTCTAGATCTTAGTTGGGAAATGCTTGAACAAAGGGTTTCTACATCTTTAAATATACTATCTTAACTTATTTCTTCTAAGTTCCCTGGTATTTTTCCTAACATTGTTATTTATTGTATCAACCTTCACTTTAGCAACATTGGTTTCTGGATAGGTATGATTAAATATATGCAGTGTGGCTCAGTTATGGTTGTTCTGGGGAAAGCCAAACTACCTTTTTGGTAGTTCTAAAAGGACATGATAAACTTGAAAATAACATTTCCATCCATTGTTGCACATAGTATCTGAGACTAACAGAGAGAGAAATACTTCTCTATTTTTTTCAGCTTTTCTTTGCACAGGCACTTAGAATATAGTCAATCCACTGTTTTGTTGATCAGTTGCATTGTCTTCATTCACTGCTCTGGGGTGAGGTTGTAGGTAGGATATTCCCCAAGCTCTGTAAATAGGTGTTTCCTAATAACTGTAGCAGTAGAACTGAAAAGGCAGCAGGTACATATGTGCACAGAGTAAAAATATAGAAGGTATGTTTAGTGGTAGTATGAGTTGGTCTGCTCAGAAATCCTTGCTGGAAAAAAACTTTAATATATGCATGAAAGTAGAAAAGTGTTATGAAACTTAATCAACCACAGAAATTCTGTACATGCTTGTCAAAGGTAGCTTTATCAGAAAATTGCATTTTTAAATTAGTAAATGTAAAATTAAAGTTGACCCTTTAAAATTTGTGACAACACTTCATGAATGTAGCTCTCTGATTGTAACTTCCTTGTCTCTAAACAAAAAGAGGAAAGGAAAGATGTCCATAGGTCTTTACAGACTAATATAAAGTTTCTCATACGTAGTGCATGAAATTTGAAGCTGCAGCCACAAAACACCAGAAGGGACCTAACAAGTTTGGCAGCCTTTCTAGTACTCTTTTAAGGGTAGATCTGGGAAGGGAGATACAAGGGGCTATGCTGTGAAGAGAATGATTGATTTAGGATTGAGAGAGTCCTGTGGATGAAGACCCAGTGTGTTGATATCTGGATAGCCACACTCAGTGCACAGTTGCATCAGCAAGGAAAAATGTTCTATATGCACAGTGCATTATCTCAATCATTCTTGACTTAATTCTTAACAAATCTTTCCTCATACTCACTAACACATACTTACTGAGGACTGCATACAGGTCAGACTTGTCTCTTCAAACCACTTTTGAGTTACTGGTGTGCAAAAAATGCATTTGGATAACTTTTATTTAAATAAAAAATCTATTTTTCATGTTTCTCTGGACTGAGACAAAGTATGAAATATTTCAGCATATGAAGAAGGTCTTTCAAAAAAACAAACCCAAAAGACTTAAAGCCTGTATATCCTAGTAGAGGCTGAGAATGCAAACACTTCTTTAACCATAGCATTGCTAGTGAAACTCTATAATGTAATCTTTTTGTTTTAAATATTAGTCTTTATTTCTGAGCAAGGCGTGTTTTCGCTTAAAGTATTTGAGAGAAATGTAATTTAGTTGACAGCTACTATCTCATTTCCACCTACATAGGATTTTTCTCTGACATCTGCAAGCCAGACAGTTGAGTGTAGAAAATTACATGGGGAATAAGTATATGGTCTTTGATTGAATAAAAAGTTGCAATTCTAATAATTTATGCTGAAGTCCAGCAGAACACAGATTTATGTCATCTTTCTATTCAATTCAAAACCCGTGTATTTAATTTGATTAAAAATCTTTTGGTGCAGACTGATTGGGGAATCACACAAATGTTTTTATAAACACACTAGAAGTATAAATTCTTTCTCTTTTAATCCTTGAGATTGACGATGTGAGGTTTTGCTTTGCTGTCTAGAGAACAACATAGGTCACTGAAGGAAAAAGAAATGTGTGCATATTGCATAATGTTTTCTCCACTACAGAGATGTGTTTGCTGTGTTCAATACCAGTGCTTTTTTGATGATGGGAGAATGGCAGAAGAGCACGTTTACTTTTATGACATTTTCAATTTTCCGTGCTTTCATCCATCTTCACACATGAGAACAGCCATGCTGCGTCAGACCAATCATCCATCTAGCCCAGTATCCTATCTTCCAACAGTGGCCAAAGTCAGGTACTTCAGAGGGAATTAACAGAACAGGTAATCATGAAGTGATCCATCCCATCAGTCATTCCCAGCCTCTGGCAAACTGCAATTGCTGCCTATCCTGCCTAATAGCTATTGATGAACCTATCATCCATGAACTTACCTAGTTCTTTTTTGAACCCTGTTATAATCTTGGCCTTCACAATATTCTCTAGCAAGGAGTTCCATAGGTTGACAGTGCATTGTGCGAAGAAATACTTCCTTTTGTTTGTTTTAAATCTGCTGCCTACTACACACACAACTTTTTTTCTTTTAAATGTTTTGAATATAAAAACACATTTTGGATATGAAAAATGTGAGATTTAAACAACCCACTAAAGTAGGATTCTTATTGGTAGTGAGAAATTGTTTATACATGTTTCTATATAATGGGGAACTTTAGGCTGTCTAACAGTGTATAGCAATATTTCAACAAGCAGTTATAGCCAAGATAGCGTCTGTTTTTTCATGCAGTATCTGTCTGTCATCAGACTTCATTGCTTGAATGGATGCTCAGAGTTTGCGTTGTGATTAAATTTAAGATAGCATATTGGTGTTGTAGACTAACTTCCTTAACCTGCTATGGAAGTGTGTGTGCTCATGTAACAAAACGATAGGCATACATGATTTTAGGGTTACTTTTTTTTAGCTTGTAAAGCATTTTTAGTATAAATTGGCATTAAGGGTTGTATGCATAACTAATTACACTGAAATTATCATTATCTTGCTTTAATGGCCACACTTTATATTGTTCCCAATGCTTAAAATTGTTTGCTATAATCTCTTTTTGAGATGTCTGTTGTATCTCACCTTTTCCTCCATCCTGGAAAAAGCACATTCTCTTGGACAGCACTGTGGTTTCACTTAAATCTTTTTGTCTCTTTGCTTCTTAATAAATCTCAGCTGGTGTAAGAGAAGTACAGCAATTAGTCAGGCTTTCTGTGCAGCAATGCTTCTGTTGCGGATTACTCGAGAATGCTAGGGTACTGACATCAGTGTTTCCTTCAGAGTTAAACATAGCACAGACAGCAGTGGCACTACACATTAAATGGAAATAACAACTGTAGGATTTATAGTGGATAAGTGATAAATCTTGCTGACTAGGTGGCCCATAACTGGGTATACATTCAGTCGCCAGGCCAGATTAACCCACTGAGTGCTTTAAATGTTTTCAATTTTCTGCTTTCTTTCACTTTCCATTGCTATCTTTAAACATTTTAGTTTTGATACTCTTCTGAAGTGGCATGTCAACATCTTGAAGCTCTTTCCACAAAGCCAGTTGTCCTCTGCGAGCTCCACAGATCTTCCCTGAAAGGCTTTTCCATCTTGCACGTGCCCTCCATACCCCCATGAACTCCAAGAGAGAGCAGGTGCATGAGTGTTATCCAGCTGCAGTGTCTCCTCTAGGCCAGCCCAACATAGCTGTCTGTTCTCCGCGTGCTTGGCCCTCTGAACCTGAAGACTCCGCTTTTTATTGCTGCTGTTCTATGCTCACTTGGGATCCTCGCCAAAGTCTCCAAAATTGCTGTGTTCTAGGCCTGATTTCATGGACCTGTTTGTTAGTATGTCCCTGTAGAGCCCAGTTGATCTGAAAGTTCCATCCTTGATAGGAAGGATGATTTTGTTATATTGGCCAGGGGTTGAGAGATCTGCATATTGTGTTCCTGGTTCTGCTACAGATTCTTCAGTATCTTGAACAAATAAACTAACGTATGCTTCGGTGTCTTCATTCAGAGTTGCCAGCACTGCGTGGCTATTATTTGTACCATAATTTTGGGGCAATTTTCTTTCATGCTGTCCAGGATCACCTGGAGGGCTTTGAGCAGCTTGGATTTTCTGACTCATTTGCCTTAATTTTTTGCTGCTGACTTTGGTTGCATTTCCTGATCAGACTCCTCATTGTGGTTCCTGTGCTCAGAGTAGCTACAGAAAAGGGGAATCTTGCAGAGACAGCAAGAAGGGAGAGCGCAAGGGAACTGGATCTTTCTCCATTGTACTAAGGAAGATTGGGAGGTAATTCATGTAGAACATCAGGAATTGGGGAGGTTGCTGGAAAAGATACCTACCTTGCTTACTCTGTCAGGAGCAAAACAGTTTCGCTGGCAGGCTGGAGCTTGCTGTAGAGGGGATAAAAGAAACTTGGAGACCCAGGGCTTGAAGTGTGAATAGGGGACTATGAAGGAGAGGCTGTCACACCATGGGATAATGATAGAGAAATCCTTGTTAAAAGGAGAAGCCCATTTGTGTGCATGCATTATGTGTTGAGTTTTCATCCTGAAAGATCAGTGCACATGCAGGTGTACGGAGGTTTACTGCTGAAAGTTAAATCAGAAGCCAGACCCCAAATGCATGGGGGTGTGTGTGTGTGTGTTTTTTTTTTTTTTTCTTCAGAGGAGCCTCATGACTTTTGAACTTAGAGATTTGCAGGATTGTCATCTGTAAGGTGGGGCAGCCAAGTGTTATCCTCATAACATTCCTCATGGGGTTTTGAATTTATTAATATTTGTAAAAGAGACTTAGAATCTTGCATTCTAGAAGTGCCAAAGTAGTTTTCCTACTAAGCTTGGAAACACAGTTTCTTGTAAAAATCTCAGTCTTTGTAGGTACCAGTGCTGCACGGATGCTGTCTCTGATCTTTTAGGACGGTTGCTTTTAGCATTGGGAGTCATGACTACAAGATGGGACGTAAAGGTGGTGTTGAAGGGTCATGAAACCTTATACAGAATTTAAATTTTTATTTAAAATCATCTAGCCCTTCAGAGTAAAAAAAAATCTCAATGGAAACTGAATCAACTATTAGGCTTACTGAATGGGACATACATGTATTATGAACTTATCAATAAGAATTTGTTTGCTAGTATTTTTAAAAGACTGAAAGGACCATCATTATTATATATATCATTCATGCATGCATTCCCGGGCTGTGAATACCAGCTTTCCTCCTCTTTTACTATAGAGGATGAACTTAATGTGCAGCTCTTTCAGTTTGAAGAAACATTTTTCAAATATTCTCTTCTTTTTGCCATTTGAATGTACAATCTATAGGTTCAGGAGAATGCTGTCACTATGACACTACAACTGTACTTTGGATCTCCCCTCGCTCTGTCAAAGCTTGCTGTGTTGTAGCTAAGGTCATCATGACCTCGGAGAGTGCTTGTGGTAGCATAGTGTAAATTTACAAAATACAAATTATGAAACTTGCTGCATCCTGTCCTATTTCATAAACATAGCCTGGTCTTTTTTAACTGAAATGTGTTTGTCTCTTTCTTTAGGATCAGCTCCTTCATATGAGGCCTGATCCAAAGCCCAAAGTAGTCAGTGGAAAGACTCTCATTGACTTCAGTGGGCTGTGAATCAGGCTGATAACACAGAATAAGTATATGGTTTTCTTGAGCCAAATATTTTAAACTTGTTTACTATTAAGTGCCAAGATATGAGAGGCCTTTGTGTTTTTCTTCTGGAATATGTTGCAAAATGTGAAGTTTTTCATCTGTTTTCAATATTATTTGAGTTTTGAAGCTATTCTCTAGGACAAACTCTGGCTGTATTTTAAACTTTACTTAAGAAGTAAGTAAACAAAAGTTTCATAAGAATTGGAAAGCAGTCTTTTGCAGTATATAGAACTTGTAAACAGCTCTGTCTACATCCCTTCCAACCTTACCTTAGTGTTGTTCTATCAGCATTAAGAAGCTGAATAGTTACATTTAGTAGCCATAGGAGCAGTTATTACACTGGAACAACTGGGTGTGCACATTAATCCAAAAGCAAATACTTAGGGAAGCTTAGATAAAACCACTTTTTGTAAAGGCATGATGCTTTTTGTGGTGGGCAGAATACTTCACACCTGCCAAGCTGCCATTTACTGTTCTTTTCTGTATGCGCAGAATGCGTGATCTGATGTTGTTGCTTGAATTTTGTTTATGTAGATTGTGTGTGTGTGTGTACCACAAAAAAGGAGGCACAAGATAAGGTGGTTGAGGCTGTGTGTTTCCAGTATGACCCGCAGCATACTAAGTGCTAGAGAAGCACAAAAGACAGACTGTGCCCTGGAGAGTTTATATGCTTTTTAATTGAGGTTTTAGAATTGTAAGGCACTTCTACCAACAGACTTGAAGTATGCAGTTTAACTAAAGGGGAGGATTGACTCTCCTTTGGCGTCATAATCCCACCAACCACTATGAAGGGCTGATCATAAGGCAGCAGTAGATGGAAGAAGATGTAATGAAAGCAGAATAAGCCTGATGGAATGGCTTTTCAGCTGATAGTATACTTTAATTTTTAAACTAAATTGTTCAGCTTGAAAGCAGATTTATCTTTACTTTTACCATTAAATGTACTCTTTGTTTATATTATTATATCTCCTAAAAATCCTTGTTATGAACCATGACTCCATTGTGCTAGATGCTGTACAAACACAGAGCAAAAAGACCATCCCTGTCCCAAATAGGTTACAATTGAAATATAAGATAGGTCAACTGGGCAGTAGAGGGAAACAATGAGACAGTATTGGTCAGCATTAAAGGCAGTAGTTTTGGCACCACCAGTAAACTGCTGGCATCATTTTATTTTTATAAATGGCAATATGAATTAACTTGATGTATTATTCTAACAATGAATTTAACTGGACCCTCTTGGTATAAAAGCTAAGTAGGCTGAGTTACTATGTTAGTTTAGGATTTTCTTTGTTCCCCCCCACCTCCTTCCCCCCACCACCACCAAATCCTGTATAAGTATGCATATGTCCTTTGTGCTTTGACACAGCTGAACTATCAAACTCATAAATGAGGTGAAAGCAGTGTAATACCATCTGACTAACATAAACAAACAAGCAAGCAGAGGAGAATTCAAATGAAAAGTGTAATAAGAGAGATAGGTAAGATCCCTTTGCTTCACTTCTGTTTTGTTACTCTTTGTGTTGTTACATTGCACTACCACACACAGACCCCATTGTGCTAGTTGCTCTACCAGCATAAAGTAAAACAAGGCACTCTGGTGTTTTGAGACATTATTATTTTATAAATTCATCAAGAGGTCATATGATTTTTAGTAATGGCAAAGACATAATCTTCCTATTGGCCTTCAAACTGTTGCAGCTTCAGTACAGTATTTGGCACTCTTATTACTGCGCTCTGTTGCCTTGCAGATCAGGAATAAATTTAGCAGCCTGTCTACAAGTGACAAATTGTAAACTTCTTGTTTATTTGCTCTTATTTATCTTTGAGAATAAGGCCTTTAGCATTTTGTGTATTCAGAGCCATTACAAATAGCTGTCACATGCATTTTTCTTTGCTGGAAGATTTAAAAAACAAAGCACCATAAAAGCACACATGCATGCGCACACAGTGCCAAATTCTTTTTATTCTTGCCCATAGAGTTCTATATATTTTATGAAGTAAAACAACTTTCTCTTCTCCCTTCACCCTTTGGCCTCCCCCAACTCCCCTCCCTCAGCCTATAGCAACAAATGTTGGACTGCATATTTAAAAAAAAAACAAAAATGAGCACAAAACCAGCCATTGGTATGCCAGAGTGAAATTAAGAAAACAGTTGAGACCTACAAATTCTTGACGATGTTAGGGTCACTATAGACGGAATTGTTTTCTATCTTGTATTGGTTTTGTGTAGGGGAAGAATTGCTGTTTCAAGAAGATTTTAAAAACCCCAAATAATGTGATTTTAAAAAAACATCAAAACCCTCTAAGGTTTAAAAAAAATCATATTATTTTCTCTAATTGGTAACCTGTTCTGAAATAAACTTAACTCTGAACATTGCTGGCCAGAGAGGTAGCTCCAGCATGTCTGGCATTTTGTGAAAGAAAACTGATTTGGGATTGGCAAAAACACATTTGTGTGTATAGAGGTAGATAGCTAGTGAATAATGGGTTAGGTTCTCTGCTGGTGTCAACTAACCAAGCTCCACAGTGGAGCACGCATGCATGTGTGGGCGCACGCACACAGATAGAGGAAGAAATGGTGTCATGGTATGTACAGTGTGTGGGAATACACACAACATATTTTATCTGAGGGATCTTGTTTGTTATACAAACACATATCAAGATTTTTAAAAATGCCAGTTGGTTGTTAGGCTCTTTTGGTTTGGAAAAAAAGTCACACTAGGAGGATTTAGCTGAGTAGGGGGCTAATATAAAATTCTATGGGCATGACTATAAGCGCAAGGTAGGAGTATGTAAGGCCTGTTCCTGTTCCCATGCTAGTCAATGGCAAATCTTCCAGTGAGGATCAGGCCCCACGTGGAACAGGGCCAGACTCCTACAGAATAAACTGAAGGAAAACCACCTCTTTAATACATTCCTTTTGAGGGGAGAGAATGGACAAAAACACTATTTTTGTATAATACTATGTATCTTTCTAAAAAACAATCTTTGAGTCTTGTGGGGTTTCTGAAACCTGCAGAGTGATATTCCCTCCTAGCTTTTCTGAAAACTGTGACTAAAGCACACCAAAATAAGGGAAGCATGTTTTTTCCTGTAATGCTAATAATACTTATACACAATAACATGTTATATATATAGTACCTTTCATCTGAGGATGCTAACTGAAATCAGTAGTAAACATTCAGTTAATGAGCTACTGCATGCCTCTGATATCCTTTCTTTTGGAGAAGCGGAGGAGAGGAAATGCTGAACTGAAGTTTGTAATTGATGCTTCCTTTTGAAGTGGAAATTTTTAGTGCTATATTCCCTGGCAAGATAAATGTGTTATGCTATGCAGATTAAAAACAGACTATTTCATCACTGACTAGTAAATATTAGGACAGGATAGAATTAAATATGATTTCAGTTATGCGCTTCCTTTCTATTTATAGTGAATAGACATGGTTCACTGGCTTTTACTTCAATTAAGAGACAATTCATTGGCTGATGCCAACTGGAGTTTCCTTCTTTTTCTGAACAAACATTTTAACTACATGTTTAGTGTATTTAGCCATCTTAGATTACATTACTGTCAACTGAATCTGGATTTTAAAAATCATGAATATCAAATCCATCAAGAAATCTCTGGATTTGGTATACAACAGGACTATCAACAATTCCATTTTTCACCTAGTGGCATTAATAGAAGAGGAAAATAGCTCTAAATTCACAGGTTTTATCCCCTTATTCTATACATCACTTTTTTTTTCAAATGTGGATTTTTTTGGTTGAGTTGCTTTCTGGATATTTTAAAAATGTTTACTTTTGAAAACAAAAAAGGCCAAATGATGGGAAATACACAAACTTTATTTACAATACTGATTTGATACAATATTGGAGTCAATAATATGTTAAAGTAAAGACAATGTAAGTGAGGTGGTACTTTCCACCAACAGACACTGATCCAGTAAAACATAACAGCTTTCAAGCTCAACAGAGCTCTTCTTCATGTTTTCACCTGCCCTGAAGAAGAACTCTGTAAGTTTGAAAGTTTGTCCTTTGCACCAACAGAAGTTGGTCCAATAAAAGATATCACTTTGCCTACTTTGGCTCTCTCATTTCCTGGGACCAACATGACTACAACACTTTTAAAAGTTATGTAAGAAGGCTCTCTATCTATGAAGGAGCTTTTATCTAATGTCTGAAAAACACTCCTTTTGAGTGTACAATTCTTGTAAGCTTCAATATTCTAGCCACGTAGAGGGAAGTAGACATTCAGAATGGAAGAGTGGAAAGAGTTCTCTCCATGTGCTTGCAAGCCAAAACTTTGTCTTTTTCAAATAGCATCTTTTGACAGGTGGGTTTCAAAATGAGAAAATTGCCATATTCAGGAATCAGCAAATTGTGTATGACTATTTTCTTGTTTTGTGACAGAATTAATGAATCAAAGAATATACACTTAGGATTTAAAATATTGTAGGTTACTTTGTAAATTCAGTTGGTGCTATTTTTCTTAATTTATGTTTTATTGAATTTTTCCCAAAAATACGGGGAAAGTAGGAGGGGAGAGGGGAAGTAAAGGAAAAAGAGAAGAAGAGCTGGGAGGGAAAAGGAGAGTGTGACATTGCAATTTCCATCTGCTAAAGATTAATCAAAAGTTTCTAAAAAATTTCAAATTTGTCTGAGGGCCCTCTTCTCCAAAACTTTACCTGCTCTTTAGCTGTCATGCCAGCCAAGTTGCTGAGCCAAGCCTTTATGCCTGGAGGCAGCCTGCTCTTCCAGATGAGGAATATGAATTGTTTGACTGAAAGCACTGCTCTAGAGAACCAAGCTTGCCATGAGTTGGATAGTTTCTAAGATGTTGAGCTATATCCCAAAATACAGTTGTGGGAAAAGAGGGACAAAATACTTACCACTAATGTTTAGCTTTTTATTCATTTGATATTGCTGTAAGTCTCTTGTCTTGACATAACTGAGACACTTTCTGTGCCATCCTCATCAAAATATTAGCTCTGAGGATAATTAAGTTTTTGTCCAGGCTTGTCAACATCAGCTTCATTCAGAAGGTGTCAAAGTTCATTTTCAATACTTTGAAACTGACAGAGATCAATTAGGGACTGTGCCCTAAAAACTGAAATGCAAAGATTTAAGCTCAAGAAATAACAATCTTTTTTTTTATGCAAATAACCTCTCTGTTCATATTAGTATCCTGATCCCTTCAGTGGGGTTGTTGTGTGGCTTACTTTAATACATCTATATAACATTTAATCAGTTTAAAACTAACAAAAAAACCTTGCATACCAGTGTCCTGCAAGGGGCTAGTTAGGTGTACAATAGTGTATGGGTATATGTTAGTTATTTGCCTTGTACTCTGTCTGCCTTTTGTTCCTATGAGCAGAATATATACTTACCAGGCTTCTTGTACATTTGAAATTACAGATCTGTCTTACTTATAAGAACAAAGCAGATGAGCCTTAAAAGAAAACAGTCAGACAATCTTTCTCTATTGTTTATGAACATCAATATGATAACTAGTTTCTGTAATTTGTTTCTGTAGGGTTGTCCAGCAGTAATGGAGAAGGGCTCCCATTTGAAATACAAGACTTAAAACTATTTTTTTTAAAATGGGAGAGTAAACTTTCTTAGAGTGTTTATATGAATGAAACATGAGTACCTTTTTAAATCCACTCTGCATAGAAAATGCTGATTGAAGAAAGTCAAGTAATCTAATGTACTTAAGCATTTCTGCTGAAGAATAGACTTGGGCAGATTTACATGAGGATATAATTTAAGTGACAGTGATCTGTCTCAGAGTGACATTCTAAATTTTGTTTCATTTACTGACTATTACGCCATTGTTTTTTGTAAGCATGCCTTTTACCTTTAGGAAATGACTTTGTTACCAAAACTCAAAAGTTATTTTATAATGTTTTTATTTAAAAAAATAACCCCTTGCTAGTAGCAACATGCTACATGTGACTATTAGCAGCTGCATTAGCAAACATATACATGGCCAGTATTGAGTATCATCAGAAATAGCCACGAACATTTGTATAGCTCTATACTTGGAAATGTTTCTTTGGGCACTGGTAATGAGTGCAGTAGTGCTAGTTTAGATTATGAAGTGATGTTAGTCATACTAGAGTTAAAGTAGCAACTGAGGGAGGCTGCACTTCTCTAAAGGCACAAAAGTCTCATTGGCCTCACCATGGATTTATAGATTGGAGCTAGGGCCAAGGTAAAACTTGTTACCAAATTTTGAAGTGAAATTGACAAGGAGTCCCTGAATTATAAATACCTAAACATACAGGTGTTTCTAGAAGTTTAAAAAAAAACACCGACTACTAATTTTTTTGCCATTTTGTAGCAGAAATCTAGCAAGAAATAAAACATGCTTTATTGGATTTCCCTAGCAGTGATCTAGAGTATAGCACCAAAATGTAGTTGACTTAAGGTCTAACTTCAGAAGTTTAACTCTTGCATTTGTAATATCTAGAGGGACTGTCCGAAAGCAAACTTAAGTCTGGCACATTGGTTTTCAAACTATGGGGTGCTCCTTTGCCGGGGTAGGGGAGGGAGACAAGGTTGTCTGATATGGTGCTGAAGGACTTGATTGGTTAAGAATTTTTTCTTGTTTTGTCCCTCCCTGCATGCATGTGCACGAGCCAGGCACAAGGTCTTTGCTGTGAGGTCAGGACACGGGCAGTGCAGCCATGTTGATTCCCAGCACATCCACAGGAGAGGGAGGGTGAGTGTGAGAGACAGAGAACTGGGTGGGGGTGGGAGAGAAAAAGAGTGAGTTCTTGCAAGGCTGTGTGGGTCCCGTGGAGCTGGCTTGTGGCAGGATGGTGGCACAGCACTGGGCATGCTAGGTAATGGTAACAGGGGTCTTGGGGATGGGGACCCCAGGACCAGCCTCCTCACACTCACCTTGCTTCAGGGCATACAGGGAATGGAGCTGGAGACCTAAGGACTTAGACCAACACACACTGGCTACCCTGGCGGAGTTGCCACTCATGCACACAAGTTGCTAGTCCAGGCAGCTGGGATTTGAATGGGATGTTTGAGCTTCCTCCCCACACATGGTGGTCGTGGGGGTTCAACTCCCCTCTCTTCCACAGGCTTCAAACTTGGCACAATTCAGGTCCCCCCCTTTGCCCTGTGCTGAATGGGGCATGCCTGGGACATGAGTCTCCAAAGCAGGACTCAGCAAAAAAAAAAGTGTGGGGACCTCTGGTCTAGCACATTGTTACTGCTGAAGATTGTTATTCAATTTTTGTAGCGGAAAAAAGTTTAACCCTTTTCTGTAGAGGGAGATTTCAAAATGTAACCCAGTCACTAGGGAGATTTTCAATGGAGGAGGGAAGAGAATTTTTCCTTCAAAAGGTTCATAAAGAAGGCTGTAAAGTGACACAAGCATTGCAAGACTAAAGTATTCTGTTCTTTGTGGTCACAGATGAGGTTATGGCTGGAGACAGTAATGTCTAAAGGTATCTCTTACAGGAGTAGAGTTAAGATACCTGTTTGAGTGAAGCCTTAATTTTGCTTTTCCTTACTTTTTATTTTCGTAAAACAGTTTTTGTAAAGTAATATACTCTCAGATAATTGCACCTTTAACTAAGCATGTTTTTTGTGCCATATTTATCAAGCCATAATTTTTAGAGCAGGTCAAGATTTATTTTCAATACTGAAATGTTGTTTTAACAATGTTTGTTCTGCCTTCTTTGCTTTTTGAAATCATTCACGTGATGCTTGTTTGGGGCGGAATGGCTATTCTATGTAGGGTACCTGTGTTTGCATGTTAGCAAGGGCATTTGTGTGCAAACAGGAGTGTTCACTAGTTATCTGTTGGGTTTTTTGTTTGTTTTTTTTCCCCTCTCCTTTTTATTTAGAAGTTTGCCACCCACCCAAGGAGCAGAAACAGTACAGTGTAGCTCAGATGACCTGGCACACACCATAAATAGTACCTAAAATATTCAAATTGAACAGTTCACAAACAACCCATTGGTTGAAAAACGTTGTTCCAAGCTATCTGGTGAATACATACAAATAAATGTTAATCAAAATTGGGAGCACTAAAAGTATGATTTACAAAAAGAAAGGGATAAGTTTCTCAAAAATATTTACAGCAAATAAATTATTCAGCTATGTGTCCCAGTTCAGCAAGTATTTAAGCACCTTCCCAAATTGAGCCATTAATTTGTCTTGCTGACAATGACCCTGCTCTGATGCCCACATCTGTGAATGATATATCTTCTTCACTTGAATTTTCCATGGTAGATATAATATAATTATTGTTCCATTACTTGGAAGCATGACTTGGAGTTCAAGTACATTCACAAATTGGGCCAGAGCCTTAACAATTTAGAACTTGCAACAAATTAAAATGTTGTTCTTAAATGTTAAAAAATGTTGTTAATGTTAAATGGTTTTTTTTTAAAAAAAAAAGCAAAACCAAAACTCAAATATTGCTCCCAGTGGAGTTAAAGGATTTATTTTCTTGTCTTCTAATAAATGCAGACTGGTTCAGTAGAAATTATGTAGAGCTCTTCTGCATGAGTCTTATTGTGTAATAGGAAACAGAAGAAACAAATTACGTTATTGAGTTCCAGAGGGATAACCGTGTTAGTCTGTTTCCAGCAAAACAACGAGAGTTCTGTGGCACCTTAAAGACTAACAGGTTTATTTGGGCATGAGCTTTCGTGGGCAGAAACCCACTTAATCAGGTGCATGAGCATCTAAGAGTTCATGCATCTGACAAAGTAGGTTTCTGCCCACGAAAGCTTATGCCCAAATAAATTTGTTAGGCTGGGTCTACACCGACGGTGGCAAAATCGCTGCTGTCAGATCGATTGCTCTGGATCGACTGAGCGGTCGGTCTAGACCCGTTCAGTCAATCCAGCAAGCAGTGCAGGAAAACCACCCTGATAAGTGGTGTAGCTGTTCCCTTTGACGCAGCGCAGTGTGGACGGCGTGCAGAGGGGACGCCGCAAAGTCGACAGGAGATATGCAAGTGATTTATGTCACTTGCATATCTCCCATCGACTGCCGCCGAATCCCGAGGGTAAGTGTAGACCGGGCCTTAGTCTTTAACGTGCCATAGAACTCTTGTTATTAAATTACACTATTGTTGCTTGCACTTATAGCAGGCTCTTGACACAAACTGTACCTTTATTCCAACACCCTCATTCATCTTTCTCTACTCCATAGAAAGAGATTTCAGGCTGAATATTCTTAATGGTGAAGCCAGACAAAGCTATTCTGTAAATGAGTGAATAATGTTCTGGAATTGACATCTTTTGGTCTCATTGTTATGGTTTCATGCTCTTCCTGATGATTCATGGCAAAAACCTTTGTCTTTTATTTTAAAAGTCCCACTGACTAATGCTAATTGCAAAGATGTTCATTCTCTGTTATCAGCTGTTTGTATACACTAGCTAAATTCCTAAGTTAGTTTATTTTTCCTAGATGGTCTTGTACAGGCAGTATTCTGACCTGTTGGAACAGGTTAAAATGGTATCCAGGTAGGCTTTTCTAAAACCAGACATACGTAATACAACTTCATAGAGAATGCACTTCATCTCAGTTGAACTCAGGGAAGGATACTGGCAAGAAGTCCGTAGCACAATAAATTTAGAGCTCTCTCTCTGTTTTCACAGCAACATATCTTAATGTCCTAAACCCAGATGTATGGCTCCAGCCTGAGCTGGAATCTTATCGGATCTGATAGGAACAGTTGTGTTGGCCTAGTGAGTACTTGAATGCGACCAAATGTCAATCTGGTTTAGGTCACAGTTGGCATTAGTTTAGTAGATGTTCTCTCTTCCTTCTTCATGGAAATAGAAAGATAACTGATAGCGTTGATTTAATTTATTATGAACTATTAACTTCATCAGTCCTTTGAACAGTGATTATGTCACTGTTTTCTACACTTCTTAAACTCTGCACTTTCTCTTCTGCTGAGTAGCAGCTGTTTACTCTGATTCTCTCCAACTTCTTCTTACAGTCACTTCACTTCATGTTACCTGCCTTCCAAGCTTTCCTCTGTTCTTATCTCCCTCACCTAAATGTCCCCTTTCCTTTCTTTCATTTTTCCATTTCACCTAATTGCTTTTTTTCTTCTCTTCCCATCCACTCCTGCTCTACAATACAGTGTAAACAAAAACAAACAAATAAGTAAAATCACCAAAATCCCACCCAAAACATACACAGTTGATGCAATACCTGCACACTGCAGTTCATTAACTGATAGAGACACCACACACACGTCTGAGATTCCATACAGGTTTCCAACACACACACAGGGATACAAAAAAACACAACAAAGGGCTCTTCTTCTCTCTTCCCCCTCACCCTGCTGACCACACACAATTGATACACCCCTTTCTTTTCAAGCCTGGTGGGACAGCAGCATTGATGGACACACATACTGGGTAGAGAACAGAATAGGTGAGGAGCCACTGCATGCCTGCACACTCAAGATCTCTGCATTTAAGATGGAGGTAGAAGGGAGCACTGATTGGTCCATATGCTGAGGGACCATCTGTCCAGCACATGGATCAGCTCTGATGCCAGTGCAGTTGACAAAGTTGGGACAAGATGCCTATGGTCCAGAAGTGTCATGCATACTAGCTGTTGCTGAAGCCTGGAATTTCCCTCCTCCTATCTATCCACAGTGACGCACAGTGTGCAGTATTCCAACCCCCGCCCCCTGAAATAATGCTTTATAACTGTCTAACTATATCTGTAATCTAAGTAACTGAGAGATAACAATACTATAGCTACCATTTTTATTCTTCCTTTGATATGGATTTGCTGAAGATTTCAGCCATGATAAAAACCCTATTCTCTGCAGGTTTGTTGTTTTTTCACATCAACACATTTTTCTTTCTTTTCCGTTTTTGTTCTGCTTATCTGGTACTTTGTCTTCAAGTAATAAAATATATCATCTTTAGTTTTCAGAAGTGAATCTAGTCACATCTGGGCAAGTTTCCAACTTTTGTCACTGTTGTGGGGGAGTTCTTGAATAAGTGTATTGGATTAAATAGGAAATGAGTGATCTGCGACAAAACCAAATGTCTAGAGGACACATGAGAAGTTCATTTACCAGCTTCTACTGCATGGTTTGACTGTTACGCATTTGTAAAGAATGTTTAATAAAATTGAATTGGAAAGATTGGAAAGAAGTATTTTAATGTCTTTTTTCTTTTTTTTTTTTTCTTTTAAGGCCCTTACCTGTATGCTTGGTAGATGTAGTATGCAAGCCCAGTGTTTCAGAGTACTGATGGTGGGTTTTGTAGTGCCGCCCACAACCATATAGCCACTTCTGACTCTTTTTCTAAGTTAATTAATTGTGATACTCTTACATTTTTCCCCAGAAAAGTGCTTAATGTTGTACTTGACCAAATTTAATCCCAAGGCTATTTAGTTCAGGTTAGTAATGAACAAAAGGAGCAAACATCTGACAGCCTGTTATGTCATTAAAGGGCTGATGGGTTTTGGTCTAGTTTGATTCAGTTCATAGCAGACTAGTGTCTGTATTGTAAACATACCACTACAAGTACTATTGGTAATGTAGTCTCAGATGCCAATGTGGAGCTATTCTTAAATCTGTACAAATGGTAACTCAGTTTTTTCTAAAAGATACACTGTAATTCAACCAAAAGTTAAGGGTTTAAAACAGGGCTTGCTTGGTGGAATTGTCTGGTCAGTGCTATGCAGGAAATTAGACTAGATTAGAAAGGTCGTTTCTGACATTCATCTATCAATAGGGATGTGAAAAACACTGGAAACGAGGAGCCAGCCCAGCTTCTTACAGTAGGGGCTGCTGCCTTATAATAGGAGAGAACAAGGGAGCTGTCCATGGAAACCAGAGCTGCCAGTGGGTTTAGAGCTATCATGGGAGAGGAATTTCCAGGGGAGGGATGAACAAGGCAGCATGTCCAGGGGAACAGAAGGAAAAGAATAGCATTTAGCTGGGCAGCATGTGCAGTTGGTAAAGAGGACAAGGTGACAGCGAAGTCTGTGTAGAAGGATGAAGGAAGAGGACAGTGTCATCTTCATCTGTTTTTCAAAAAGGATGAAACTCTTTTGAACATATATCCACTATGCCATGCAAGCAATTGGTGTAATTGCCACAAGGATGTTGTTTGATTATGAATGGGAAGAGAAGTGGCCCATCAGACAGAGATCTGGGAAAATATGCTCCTGAATGAAGAGACCACTCTCATACTTTGAGAGAGCTCCATAACTTCAAATCCACAGACTGTTTTACCCATACACATGGCACTAATGGAAATATATTTTCCTTCCTGTTAACTTCTTTTAAATATACAAATATCTAGACACGCTATACTTAATGCAGTAGGTCTAAGATTCTAATTCTAAACAAAACTTTCTTCCAGGTATTGATTACAAGACAACAACGATACTTCTGGATGGTCGTCGAATAAAACTACAGCTGTGGTAAGTTGGTCCACTCTTCTTCCTCAGTGATTTTTTTAAACTATGCTAGTCAGTGGACTGTAACTCTTCAGGGCAGGTATTGTCTTCTGCACTCTGAAAGTGCCTAGCATAGTGATTGAAGAATGGTCGAGTGGTTAGGGCACTAGCATAGGACTTGGGAAATCTGGATTCAATTCCCTGCTCCACCACAGGCTTCCTTTGTAACTTTGAGCAAGTCACATAGTTGCTCTCTGCCTTACTTCCCCATTTATGAAGTGGGGATAATAATGTTTTACTATTTATGAGGTGTTGGGACGATAAATATACAAAAGATTGTGAGGTTCTGAGATACTACAGTAATGGGGAGACGGAGGTAATACAAGTACCTTCATACAGAATGGATGTTAATGTAATCTAAACTTTGTGTTAGTAATAGTAAAGTTGACTAAAAATTAATCTAAACAAATTAAAACCAAACAGGTGAGCCCTTGTAAGGCTATGTCTTTCTACTTATGCTTGTTTTTGTAGTAGTTTCACTGCTGTGTAAGATTGCCACCTGACACTAGTTTATTGTAGCACCTCTTAGAGTTCTTGGAAAGCATTGACATTACAAACAAAGCCTTTTAGAATGGATTCATAATGTTTAGGGATGGATTTTCTGGTCCACTAAGGCCACTTTGTTTTAAAATGATCAAAGATGGCCAATAGAGAACTCCTCTGTATAGAAGAGCTCGCAGTTGGTGTAATCTGATGGAGACAACACAGCCACCTATCTCTGCAATCCCCAGCATTAAGGGAAGGATAGGGGCACATTGGGTAGCAGGCACAGGGCATGGGAGGGAAAGGACCATGAAGTCAGGAGCTACAGTCTGCTTCCTGCTATGTACAAGCAGGGTTTGGATGGAGTGGAGAATCATGGACCTAACACTAACAATGTTGTCATGAATAAAGTACCATTTTATAGCAATGGCAATGGTTGGTCTAGCTTGCTGTATTGACTTGCACTTTCACTCCGGCATTTATTTTGGCTGGTATTTTTGAAAGCGCTTGTGAGAGTTATACAAACATGCATTTATCAGAGCTAGAATTTTTTAATTATTTCTCAACTCGTAAAGTTTTTTTATTCCCTTAATGTTTATACTTTTATGGCTTTGAAAATTAGATCAAACACTTATTCATCATTTAATTCATTTTAATAACACTGATTCATTATGGTTTCTTGATTATTTTGGTTTGTTTTATATACAAGTAAACTCATTTTTCTCCATTTATTCTGCTTTATACAAAGCATTCTTAAACCTGCATCTCAGGCTTCATTGAGAAGTTGCCAGGAAAGAGATGTTTTCATAGTTTTGTATGAGGAAAAGGATGTGTGTCATAAAATATATTTGACTAATAATATTCATATTCCTTATTTTCCACTGCCAATGGCTTGAGTAAGGCTTGGAAGTTCTTGTCCTCTTACTTTGGTTAAGCTGAGCAGCTTTCTTTTTAGAGCAAGGGGTAGAACACTAGTACAGAAAGGAAGTTAGTGTGTAAATAATCGCAGAGTGCTGAAAAGCTCTTATGTGTATTAGTGGCTGCTACTGCCTGAGAGATGGGAGAAAAGTGATATTAACCAGTTAGTATGAGCTGGTGTGCGTATGACTTGCTAAAATCTAACTCTTAACATAAGAAGTTACCCTGCTTCTCTTAAAAGCCTGTAACTTATTTTGTTTAGGGATACATCGGGACAGGGGAGATTTTGCACCATATTTCGTTCCTATTCAAGGGGTGCTCAGGTAAGCTCAGTGTTATCTTAACTATAATATGCAGTTGCTGAAGGATGTATGAATGAATGTAGAGCTGGAAAATATATATCAAAAGAATAGCAAGCCTTTTACACTGGCTCTTAGAGTTCACTGTATAAATTAAATTAGCACACAGGTTCTGTAATGTTTCTGAATATAACACGGGGTTCTTTTTTGGGAAAGAAATGAGAGCAGCCTCAACAAAGGGACAGTCTCTTTTACTTTCTTATTAAATAAATAAAGAACAAGACTAAATTTTAGGAAATGATAGTGTAATACACTGGCTTGGTGCATAATCTTATGTCTTCTTCCTCCCAGGAGGCCCCAAGAACTACAACAGACTATTATTTGCCCAAAGCTAACTTTCCCTTTAGCTCAAGCAAAGGGGCTTGTACTTTCAGATCCTATTTCAGCAGTCCATTTAACTTTAAGCACATGCTTAAGTGCTTTGTTGACTAGGATGGATTTGAGCATTTGCTTAAAAGCGCAAAACTGTAGAAAGATTGTAAATTTGCATAGCATGCAAAACAAGCGGGTTGGCTAATGCCAAAAGAGGGGAAATGGCCCAAAAGGGAAGGTATGCCTTGCTATAGCTACAGGAAATAATTAGGTCCTTAGTCTGCTTTAATTTATCAGTTTGTTTCTTTCCCCAGATTCTCTCTGTTTAGTGTTAGCCTCCTCTCAGAATGAGAACAGTCTCTGGGGTTTATTTTAATCAGTTAAACTTCATTTAAATTCTAGTTCTTCCTCTGTGTTCCTGGAGTCAAAACTATCATCCATGACCTGATAATCTCCCATCTTGATTATTGTAGCCTGCTCTTCTCCAGCTCCTTGGACACCCACATGGCCTCCTACAGACAATTCAAAATGCAGTCACTAAAATGATCAAATGTACTGTATATGCTAAACTTTCTCATATTGTGTGTCACAATGTGTTAATTTAACTTAATCAAGAATTGGGGAAAATTATAAGCTGTTCATTACCACAGTCTCAAATGTTTGTGCAGCTAAATTATATTTTAGTGTTATGTTCTGACACGTCGTTTTATTAGCTGCTGGTTGAAAACATGGAGTGGGCTCCTAAAATTATCACTGTAAACAGTGATCATGTGCATGGGTTACTTGTGGTAGTGAGGTATTTGAATCTCCATAGAAATTTGAGGACCTTAGCTATTGGGCACTACTGTGTTACTGAAAACAATACGTCTGTGTGGCTTTTGATGTAATGAACACGTTTGGGTGATGTATACTTGATTTTACAATTGAATTAATGTAGACCACAAAGCTCCTAAATCTGGGCCTGATCCTGCAAGTTGCTGAGTGCTTTCCACCCTCCATTCCCATTTCTAGATCAGGACAAAGATGCCGGTTCTGGAAGATGCTGTGAGATTCCACTCCACTTGGGGGGAACGCAGTATCTGGCAGGATTGTAAACCCCATAATCCTGATACAGATAATAGAACTGTGATCGAGAAAGATAGTACTAACTGTTATGCATTTCGTATACGTTAAGTGAAATACATGTTAACATTCTTTCACACAGGGAGTGATACTGGTGTATGACATTACAAATCGTTGGTCGTTTGATGGTATTGATCGATGGATAAAGGAGATAGATGAGGTAAGGTGCATCCTAGAACATCACTTATGTATAACAAGACAAGAAAGTGATTAAGTATGTGTTTTGCTCATGGTGTTCTCTGATTATTTGTTTATACTATGTAACTGCTGTCAGAATTCATTACAGGAATCCAAGATGACAGTCTTGTATTTTTGTTATACTTTTAGATTGAAACAAACAAGCGAACTGCCTACTTATTTTAAAAGATTCTAGATGAAGAAAATGGACATGGAGGTCGAGATTCCTAAGTTCCATAACCAATTTGAACACAGACTTGCTGTGTTATCCAAGCAAATCACTTTACCTCTGCCTCAGTTTCCTCTTATGAAAAAAATACTTTCCCACCTCATTTGGGGTTATGAGTTTTAAGCCAGAACCTATAATGTCTTTAGAACTTTTATAGTGCCTTTAATCCAAAGATCTCAAAAGAAAATCTCTACACTGGATTTTTTTAATGCAAGTGACTACTTTTGTGATGCATGCAAACTATGTTAAATTGAAAGCAGTTCATGTTATACAAGTAAACATGTATTCTGTAAAAGAGGAAAATGGACCTGAAAGATCCTGCTCAAGTGATGTGGGATTTTGATACTGTAATAATACCATTTGTCAATGCTCCTAGTTCAGAGATTCCCAAGTTATAAAGCTAGAAGGGTTCACTATGATCATCTCATCTGATCTCCTGCGTAACACAGGTCGTAGAACTTTCCTGAATTAATTTATGTTTGGACTATAGCATATTTTTTAGAAACATACCTAATCTGACATACCTGAGCCAGTGGCGCGCTGTCTGTGTATGCAAGACATGCGTTGCATGCCACAGGGCCTGGTCTGTGCAAGGTATGATTCCGTCTGGCCCCCAAATATGCCATGTTGTAGAACAAGATTGCATTCTTCGTACATCATGACATTGCACGCACCATTCGTGCAAGATCATGCCATGCGGAGGATGCCGTTTTGCATGTAAGTGTAGAATTGCATGCCTGATTAAAAATGTCACGGCATGCCACTAATCTGAATATTGAGAGAAGTGAAACTGTGGCAGCAGAGGCTTCTGTGCAGGCCAGCCACCCAAGTAATTACCCAGGTTTCCGGATGGGCCTAAAGCAGCTTCACTGCTATTGGTACCTGAGATAGCTAGATTAAAGCTAGGTTGGGCAGGCCTACATGTGCTGCAATCCTAAATCTTGTCTGCAGTGTCGACATACCCACAAAAAAAAAATTCTGTCCTGAATTTAACCATGAACATACAGTGCTTACGCTTTTAAAGAAGCAGCTTAACAATGAAAACTTATAAAGTTTGTACTCTGTAATAAACTGAAGGAGGAAGGAGACTTTGGAAAAAGAGGGTTTTTAAGGATGAGAGAAAATAACTATTACCCATTTCCGAAAAGCTAAGCATAGTCCCTTCATTTCTCACCCCAACCCAGTCTCTTGTAGAGATGAGGATCTTCCCTTTCCATTATGTCGTACATCCTTTTGCCACTTGCCATCCTTCATGAACAGAGCATTATTTCTGAATCTTTGTAAAAAGCTTACAGTATTTTGTTGGAAGGTGGGTTTGAAGGGTTATAACACTAATCTGTTATTTTTCTTCACTCAGCATGCTCCCGGTGTACCTAAAATCCTGGTTGGAAACCGCCTTCATTTAGCCTTCAAACGTCAAGTCTCCACTGAACAAGCACAAGCCTATGCCGAGAGATTAGGCATGACTTTTTTTGAAGTTAGCCCACTCTGTAACTTTAACATCACAGAGTCCTTTACTGAGCTGGCAAGGATAGTGTTAATGAGACATGGGATGGACCGGCTCTGGAGGCCAAACAAGGGTAGGCAAAACACAGTATGCGTTTGTTCATTCTTGTTCATCATTCTGTCATGTTGAACCTCTGAAAGCAGTAAGAGTAATAGTAAAAAGCTGAAAACATTGAGACATGTAGCTTAAATGCTGTATTAATTTATTTTTGTTAAATTAAAATGTAAAGAGACCAGGTTTGCTAATCATTGTATTTATTGGTCTTTCCTTAAATGACACATGCTGACAGTTAAACAAGATTATAGAACTAGAAAAAGATTCGTGTTTTTTTGTTTGTTTTTTACCCTAAAGAGGGGATTAATAAGAGGGGATGTGATAAGTATACAGAATAATGAATCATTTAAGGTTGATAAATTGAATGCTTCTATTCACCCTCATAATTTCAGAACAAAGGAACATTCAATAAACTGAAAGGTGAGAAATTCAGTATTGATGAAAAAAATACTTTTCCCACACAAGGCATAATTAGCCTGTGGAAATCATTGCCACAGGATATCACTGAGACCAAAGGCTGAGCAAGATGAAAAAAGAGATGAATTATTTATGAATAACAAGAATATCTGTATTTTTTTAATTGTAAATACTTTATATCCCTTCCAAAACATTTTTGTAAGCCTTCCTGCTTCAGGGCTTAAGCCAGCCTCTGTTTGTTGGGGGTTAAGGAAGAAACTTTCCTGGGAGTTGGAGAGGAAGGCAGGTTATCCCGTATTTACTTAATGGAGGGTTTCTTGCATCTTGCCAAGAAGCATCTGGTACTGATAGCTGTCACTGAGAAGATACTGGACTTGATGGACCCATTGGTTTAATCAAGTATGGTAATTCTGTATTTCTGTTACTTCATTATGATGAACTTCTTGTTACAAACTTTAAAAAAAAAAAAAAAAAGACAACTGAAAATAATTGTGCAGTGAAGGCCCTCTACTGATTAATTTGGAGCTGCTAAATATTTTGTGAAGTCACTGGCTTATATGATTCATTTTGAATAGCAGTCAGACTATAGAGCTCTTATCCTGCAAAGTGCTGAACACCCTCTATTCCGATTTGAGGTCAACGGCAATTGAGGATGCTCAGTGCCCTGCAGAATTGGTCTCTTGCTGAGGATGACTATGGTTTATTCATTGATAAAGTAATTTCTGGAAGAGGTATGTTGTTAGGTGACTCACCTTAGCTGATTCTAAGTTAAAAAGCATGGAAAAGGAGGAGCTGAGAAACAAACACACACCAGTACACCATCTGTGGATATGCTTCAAGGTGTTCTTCCTTTCAAGTTAAAATGTTCCCCTTAAATATATACTCTAGACCTTCTCACCGTTCTGATACAAACAGGAGATTTGTAATTGAGCAATAGGTTTCTTGGATACTAGTAAGTACAGGGGCAAATATTGATGCAGTGCTGTCCTTACACTGTTAATGTCTCCTTCAGGGTCACCTGTCAGCAAATGTTAGTTCTGGACCTTTTAGTTTGACCTGTTATAAACTGTTCTTGCAGTGTTGTAAAATTCTTCTTGCTTTTTTCACCTGGAGCTGATGAATTTTTTTCTTTTATCATGGCAAAGGTGAGAGGGGAAACTATATCTCGTACCAGAGGAAGGGTGTAATGAACTGTAAAGAGGGGAAAAATGAGAGGATTGTTTTTAAAAATACTGTGGGCATGCATGATACTGTGTGTGCTGCCACCATGTGGTTGACAAAAACATGCTCTGTATTATAATACAAGTTTGTTTGTTTTTTAAAGTATTGAGTCTGCAAGATCTCTGCTGCCGTGCCATAGTTTCCTGTACCCCTGTGCATCTTGTTGACAAGCTCCCTCTCCCTGTTGCCTTACGAAGCCATCTCAAATCTTTCTCTATGGCCAATGGCCTTAATGCCAGGATGATGCATGGACGCTCGTACTCACTCACTGCCAGCAGCAACAACAAAAGGAACAGCCTAAAGAAAGCTAAAATTATCCGTCCCCCACAGAGCCCACCAAAAAACTGTACAAGAAACAGCTGTAAAATTTCATAAACCTGGTGTGGCCAAGAAACAAGTGGACTTTCCTCACATGGAGCCTTGAACACAGGGAGTCCTGTTGAATAGCTGAGCATGCTCTGTGTATCACACTAAATTGACAAAAATAAGGGAAGACTTATTTTAGAGTGTGCTCACTATAACAATGCTGCTTTGGAATGAATGATGTGTTCAGTGCAACAGAAAAGGATGTGACACATTGCTTTTGGACTTCTTAGATTGGAATTTTTAATGTGCACGATGCCCTTGTTTTGAGATGTGCGTTTTTTATAAAGGGAATAATTATTATTTTACTGCGTTGTTAATTACAAGTGATCTTGGAAGTGACTTATTGTGTAATTCACTAGATCAAAATCTGTTTAATCACAAACTTTATTTGCAAATAGGCAAAAATTAGTATGTCTGTAGATTGAAGCAGAGATTTTTTTTTTTAAATGCAATGTATTGTATACATTGTAAATTTTCCAAATGGTGATACATTCTAGTACTATTGCAGCAGTGGATTTGATTATATTTTGTGCACCTTCCTTGGTAATCTTCAAGCACTAATTTAACTAAGCTGCAAATGTGTATATAGACTATTATGCACAAGTTTTTTGTCCCATTAGTGTATAAAACAGATTTGATAAAGTTTTTGCTATGTTATTTAATACTTTTGGGGATTAATCTGTGGTTTATACTCTTATTTTTCTGTAAATTGACATTTTTTTGTACCAGATGTTCTACAAGGTAGTTATAGGAAGAAAATGCCAAAGACACTAGTTGCAACAGCAGTAAGAAGAATGTGATTGAAGAGCTGCTTTATAGGGAAAGAACAATATTATTTAAAAATAAATGTTCCTGGAAAAACAAATTCTGTTCTTTATTTTTCAGTGAGTTACTTTTGTGGGTAGGCTGTTTCATAGATCATGGGGGTGACCTTCTTACAGCATAGATCCTCAAAAGTGGAACAAGAAATTTTAAAAAATAGTATGAATTAATCCTTAATTTTGGGGAAAGGTATCTAAGTGATGGAAATGGTGTGACACATGCTCCTGGGTTTATTGATATGCAGAGGAGTGATAACACCAATTTTTAGCACCTTGGGTGAGCTGGTTATGTAGCTTCACTACAGTGTTTACAAGTACCTCTGAAATGTAATTTGGCGACATCTTAAAGTAAAGTAGTTCTAAATCTTCAGAGATGTCCCTACATCTCCATAGCAACAGAACACTAGTGGTTTGAGTCTGTCAGGTACAAAATGCCATGGCTATATTGGGATTCTAGCACAATAGGTTATGCACAATGGAAAGTCAAATTAATAAATGATAAGATGCAGATGTGTTGGAAAATCACATGTTAACACTCAAGTACAGTGGGGCTCTGTTATAAAGATTAAATTGGGAAGGAAAAACACCCACCCTCTCTCTTTTTTTGTTTTGTTTTTTGGAATCATTAAGTCTGAATGATCCTTGCAGGTGCAGCCAGAAAAAGAGCATCCCAAAGCAGGCACATGGATGGAAGCAAAGTCTCCATTTTGCAAGAGCTGAGCAAGTTCTGCTAGAACTCTTAACACCAAGGCAGGTCAGTTGAGTTATTACTAGTCCTGACGCTCCCTCAAGCTAACATTCTTTACTTGTGGTCCAGTAGTAAGTGTTAAATCTTCCTTCTCTTAAAAACATCAAATTAAATTCTAGTTGGATCATAGAGATAAATAAACAAGCACAAGAAGCAAGTGGACAGATCATTTTCCAAAATAAGATTTGATGCATAAAGCCAAATGCCCAAAGCAAACCCCGAATGGTGAGCAGTTCAACTGACTTCTACCTGTATGTATGTGGTGTGTTTATTTCAAGAGATCAGTTTAAAGCATTATTTAAATTGGAAATAGATCACTTATCTTTCACTGTAATTAATTACTGTACATAAACAATTTGTGCTGTTGCATTCTTAAACTGTATATTTCAACTTGTGATAAAAAAAACTTTAAATATATAGATTTTTAAAAATATTGCTCTACTGGCTCAGTCAAATGTTTCAAGAGCATGCACAGAAGCACTTATTGACAGAAAAATGCAAAAAGCATGATCCTTTCTGTATGGGAGGGAAGGGAATGGCTTTTAATAATAGTGCTATACATATTCAAAGTGCTCTGCTAACTTTAATCCAACAATACCTTTGTGAGGTAGCTCACTATTTTGTACTCCTGTTACAGATACAGAAAACGAGTCAGGTTAAGGCCCTCATTCCCCAAAAGGTCCACTAAATCTAAATATCTGAATTTTGGATCCATAACTTAAGAGATCTGATTTCTGAGAGATGCTGAGCAGCTGAAGTAGAAGTTAGTGGAAGCCACAGGTGCTCAATGCCTCTGAAAATCAGATTCTGGGTATCTCAGATTGAGCATTCAGATGTAGATTTATTTAAAAAGAAAATCCCTGGCCAAGTTGATGTGACCAAAGTCACACAGAGAATAAGGCAGTGCTGGGCCTAGGACCAGTTCTCTCAGCTTCCATATCTAATAGACCAGGCTGTGCCGACTTTAATCAATAACAATCAGCCACATTCTAGGACCTATTTCTGCTCCCACTAGGTTCAGTATTACCAGGCTCAAACTGTTAACTGGATGTCCAAAACTATAACCTTAATATAACTGTGAGTATAACGTTATGGAAAAATCCTATAGCAATTAATAAGGATGAAACTGGTAAGTACTGCAGAAATTTTTCCATCTACACAATTTAATAGAAAATAACTTTTTCCCAGGAGGTTGATTTTTTTGGTTTGGGTGGTTTGTTCTTTTTTTTACCCATCCAATAAAGCTTAATAGCAGATGTACAATTTTCAATTAAATACTAGGGGCTGGCTCAAAAAAAGACAGAAATTCTCCTTTTTGATTATATTCGATAGGGGAAAAAGCTAAATACTAGTGATGGAAGAATCCTTCCTTCACAAACGATCGAAGACAATTCTTTGATGTGGTGGCATTTTCATTAGGTAGTGTGTATGTCACTTTATAGACAACCTTTAAAAAAATTCCATGTCCCCAGAAGCTTACAGTCTGAATTAGATGAGAAATTACAACAGATCACAGTAGCTGTGGTGTGTATATGTGAGGGGAATTGGGGGAAAGGAGAAACAGAAAATAGACTACTATTTATAATGTACTCTTGTGTCTTCCACTGATGAACTGTCGGCACTTTACAAACCCTGAGTAAGCCTTGCAACCCTATGAAGTAGGTGGTATAATATCCATCTTTAAAACTGTGGAACTGAGTCACAAAGAGGTTAAGTAACATGCCTGCTCCAGATGGTACCAAGTCTGGGGAAGAGGCACTCAGATCTCACAAATGTCCGTGCTTCTTTCCCTCAAACTATCAAGAAATAGTTTCCCAAAATTTGGGAGACTAGAGTTCTTTTGCTCTCTCATTAAACAAAAAAAGGAAAGATAAGATCCTCTCTGGTGAGAGGAAAAACACTGACTCACGGGTGTGTCGGCAGTTAGATGCCAGAGAGAATCAGCCACAAAAGCAGAGCAAAGTTCAATTTTTGTTCCATTGTAAACTTTACACTTGTCTTATTCCAAAGAAAGGGTGTTTCCAGTTGTTTAAACACACAACCAATATTCAATGTCCTTACTTAAATTAGGTGTGTCTTATCTTGTGCGTCATGGGCATACTAATGCAAAAGGTCTGTCTTCCCTCTGCATAGCAGGCAAGGTAGTGCCCTCACCTAGAGTGCTTAGGGGAGGATTTGGCAGCTGTTCCAATACCAGTGTTTCAAGAAGATAGGGTGTTCCGGGTAGGAGGCAGAGAGAGGTTCTTTGCCTCCCAGCGCATGCTTATTCGAAAATGTGTAAAATACACCCAATGCAACTTTGCTGGGTGCCTATATAATATTTAACAGAAAGAACTCTTTAAAAACAAAAGACTTTCAACCTCTCAAATTACATAACACACCAATTTATCAAACTTTCCACAGGCAAAAATCAGAGAAAAGAGGCTGATGACCATAGAGGTCATAAATGCTAAAAGGCAGTTACAGTTAGAGGGTGGAGGAAAGTGGATACTGTGGTTGGCAGCCATCCACCAAGAACATTTTTACCTCAGGAGATCTCAATTATGGCAATAAATTGGGGGAGAGGTAGTATCCCAAAGAGCTTGGGTTCAAACAACATAGGATGTTGCAGATCAAAGCAGGTACCCTGAATTGCACAGGGAAGTGATAGGTAGTCAGTGGAGTTTTTGGAGAACTGGTATAATAGATTTTCTGCATCTACCACCACCAAATGTGAGCAATCCCATTCTGCATTAGTACAGCTCTTGATCAGCTTCTAAGGGGAGGCCTGCAATCGAGCACATCGTAAAGGAAAGGGTCAAAGATGATAAAAAACTCTTTCTGAGATATCGGGAAGTTGGGGGTCCTAAAGGCACTCCTAAATGCAGACCTCTTGGACAAATGGTAGCCAAAGCCTCTCAATAAGAGAGATGAAAATTCATCTCACTCCTCATGCTACTGGTAAAAGTTGCTCTGGTACCGCATATTGCAGAGTGCATGCAGGTACATGGCAAGGGGGCTGAGATGGCACAGCAAGAGACGTTACAAACAGAAATGGATACAATTAAATGTGGGACCCTCTTCTGCTTCTTCACGGTACAGTTTTTACTCGTCTCTCTGACAGTACAATGGAACCATACAGCCAATGGATTTGGTCAGCTAAGCATTCCAGGATATGGGGCATTGTTGGGGAAAAGAGTACATGGCCAGAATGTCCCTGGGCTCAGGTGATCTCCAGTATATGTAATGGTCCTTTTTGGCTGTAGCTAACTGGAACAATTTAGAGGAATCTTGAGACCTAATACATAAGTCCTGGCCCTCAGTGCATCATGAAGATAAAAAGAAATCTTGACTGGCTACCTTATTCAGCAACCACTGTTTGTCCTAATGGTTGCATGAGGCTGGGTCTTTGTGGAAAAATTAGTCCATGATTATGTAATGAGAAGCCTACACAAGACCATATATGCATGCCTCTTTAATTCTGGCACTGTCTAACCTTTGAGAGCTTGACTTTACAGTCTCAGGCCTTGATTCTTCAAAGACAGACAGATACATGCTTAACATGGATTGTGAGCAGTCCCACTGAGCTCACAGTGACTTTGTTTTGTGACTATTCACAGTGCAGAATAGTAAGCATATGCAAAAGTCATTGAAGGATCAAGACCTTAGTAACTTATTTTTCACTTTTTTTGGTATGGAATAATAAATATATTGAGATCAGCCAGGCAAAATAATGCTTTCCCCGCTTCCTTTTTAAATATATTGCCGTGAATACCCTCAGCTTCAGGTATTCTGGGAGTGTCAGAATCACCTGTTCGCCTCTACCATGGGGCTCATGGGCTTGCATCCCCTGTAGTACACAAAATAAAAAACAATAGTAATAGGTAGTGCTTACAAAATCATAAAATTTTAATAGGCAGTGGTTGGCTGAAAAATTGTTAGGAAGTGTTAGACTTTTAGTGCTTCATCTTATTTTCTCATCTTCATCTCTCCTATTGTTTAAAAGTTCCAAAAGGGGCAGCCGCGTTATTCTGGATACAGCAAAAACAACAAGAGTCCTGTATCACCTTCAAAGACTAACACATTTCTGCAGGCATAAGCTTTCGTGGGCTGCAACCCACTTCGTCAGGGTGCCTCCTATTGTTTGTTACACTTACTTGTTGCACCTTTGTCTTAAACTAGATTGCAAGCTCTTTGTGCCAAGGATTGTGTGTTTTTATGTTTGTACATTGCCCAGCATTGTGGGATCCCTAACCTGAATGTGATCTATAGGCTGTACCTAAATAGAAAACACAGTAGTAGTGAGGTCCACAGAGATTATAGGGCCATGAATGTGACATGCTTTCTTGAGCTAAGGGAAGCAGTCTCACAACCTGCTGTCGCGGTGAGCTACATCTCTTCATTAAAGATGAGTTTAGCTGCAGCAATCTGCTCCATTGTATATAAACTAAGGGTAACCCTTGAGGCGCCCATCAAAACTGCTAACATGGGTCTTATGAAAAGTTTTGGTGTGCCAGTGACTATGTAAAAGGCTAGGAATTAAAAGCATGATGCATTTGGCAGCAAGTTCAAGTGAATGCATTTAAGTTCAAGTGCTTTCAGTTATGATGTCCTGGTAGTGGCACTCAGATTGCAATGGAGTATTGCACACTCAAACCCATATAGCCATTGTTCAGACCAAGGTGGATCATCCACACATCAGTACCTGGGGCAGAGTTTGGGGCACAGCATGTGGGAGCGCTGTAGCCATGCTTCGGGGGAGATGGGGATGTTCCATGCCTGCCAGAATTTGAATGGTGTGATCATGGACATGAGAGGAGAAAAAGCAGGAAACCCCTTTGTACTCCACTAGAACGGGCTGAGCTGAAGGGCCCTGAGTATAACACAACAGAAACAAAAAATACATGGCTGACAGAGATGGTCCTTCCTGCCTGAGCACAGCTGTCCTATATGGCTGCTGCAGGACCCATACCCAGATCCAGGCTTCACCTTTGCCAGCCCTATATGTGGGCCTGCCTCAAAGCAGCCCCAAAGGGAGCTTCCCTCTCTGTTGTGGGAAGCGAGGGGGGATTCTTCAGTGGGTAGAAAACTCCCCCTGCCACCCTGGAGAGAAGGGGAGTAGATTCCCCCATGCCAGCCCCAGGAGGGGACAGGATCCCCCATTCCAGTCTGGGGAAGTAGATCCCCATGCCAGCCCCTGGGGGCAGTGGATCCCCATTCCAGACTGGAAGTAGATCCCCATGCCAGCCCCGGGGGCAGTGGATCCCCATTCCAGACTGGAAGTAGATCCCCATGCCAGCCCCGGGGGCAGTGGATACCCATTGCAGACTGGAAGTAGATCCCCATGCCAGCCCCCGGGGGGCAGCAGATCCGCGGTGGGGCTGTGTGGAAAGGGCTAGGCGAACACCGGAGAGGGCGAGCGAGGCGTAGCTCGCGCTGGGCGGCGGCGGTTCGATTGCTCGGCGATCCCGGGCGGCCGGGGGCGGAGCGCGGTTCGATTGCTCGGCGATCCCGGGCGGCTGGGGGCGGAGCGCGGTTCGATTGCTCGGCGATCGCGGGCGGGGGCGGGGCGCCGTTCGATTGCTCGGCGATCGCGGGCGGGCGGGCGGCTGGCTGGGCTCTGGTGCGGGCGGGGGAGGCGGCGCGCGGCCTGGCGAGGTCGGGCTCGCTCGGAAGCAGCCGCCGGCCCGTCGCTGGGCCCGTCCGGGGCCGCGATGGTTTAAAGGGCCCGGCCCGGGCCCGCCCCTGGTAGCAGCCATGAACCTGCTGCCGGCCAACCCGCACGGCAACGGGCTGCTGTACGCCGGCTTCAACCAGGACCACGGTGCGGGCCGGGCCGGGCCGGGCGGGGCGGCCGAGTCTGGTGTGGGGCGTTGTCGGGGCGGGGGGGAGGGGCAAGAGGGGGGTGTCCGGGGCTGAGGGGGGAGGGGTGTGTGGAGGGGCCGGGGCGTTGGCGGGGGGGTAGTGGGGGAGGGGGGTGTCCGGGGCTGAGGGGGGAGGGGGTGTGTGGAGGGGCCGGGGCGTTGGCGGGGGAGGGGGGTGTCCGGGGCTGAGGGGGAGGGGAATTATTCCGTCCTTTTGTTCTCAGCCCTTTCCTTTACCCCCCCCCCAACACTCCAGCCCCACACACGTTGGGCACCGCACCCCCCCGCCGGCGGGCTGAGGGGTTCGCTGTGTGGTGCGTGGCCGTGCGGTGGGGCTGACAAAGAGCCTGGCCAGGGCCGTGTGGGGAGCCGAGCCTGCCCTCCCTGCCCGCGGGCACGCACAGGCTGTCCCCCCCCCCGCCCACGCAGGGCTCTGGGGCTTCACCCTGGGGCACCACAACTGACCCCCGTGAGTTTGGGAAGTGGCTCAGGTTTGGGAGCGTGACCCTGCTTAACAGGCTTAGCTGAAGTGCTGCTAGGGCTGTGACATGCCCGCCTTAGGAGCGGTTCATAGGGCCGCTGGTGCGGTAATCCAGTTCAGAGATGCTTTCTGTCAACTAGGAAAAACCTGTATCACCTATACAGGGTAGCAGCCGCGAAAACCGTCCTGTCGACACGGTGCCAGTGTGTTTGCTACCAGCTTGTGTACACTGCAGTTCCTAGCCTTCCGACCACTGTGCGGTGTTTGTGTATCTGGATTTTACCGATGTAGATGCAGCAGTTGTGTCCCTTAAGCGGGAAGGATATTTCTATATGGTATTCTCAGTGCCGTGCCTGTGTTTGTTTCTCTCAGCTGTCCCGTTAGAGAAGAATGCTTTGGAACTGAAGTCTATGGCCAGAATTTTCAAAAGTGGCAGTGATTTTTGTGTGTGTGTGTGTTTTGTTGTGTTTGTTTTTTGGGGGATTCCTGCTTTTCCACTGGTGGGTCCTTGGCATTTTCTGAAAATCAGGTTCCCTTTAAATTTAGGCACCTAAATAACTAGTCACTGAAGTGAAAGGTATTTAAATTATAACACCACTTCCTAAGTGGTCTTAGTTTTCTGTTTAAAATAGGGGAATCTCTCCTGAGATTCATTGAGGAAGTAATTTGCAGAATGTGCATGTGTTATTTTTAACATAAATATTTGTGTCTTGCACAAATCAGTGGAGATTTGGTTGCAGTGTCTGATTTGTGCTATACATCATGTCTAAAAAGACACTGACAATATAAGTAGATCAATAGTGTTATATTCCATCTAATGATATGTAGAGTCCATTGGGTGGGGGGGGGAAAACTAATTAAAGCTTCAAACTGTATGCTTAGCTTTAGTTTCTCAGGGAAATTGGGGATAATTTTTCAAGGCACAAGTGAAAATGAAGTACCTAATCTAATAGACTTTTAATAGCAGTTAGGTGCATCACTGCTCCTAATGCCTTTGAAAGTCTCCTTCATAGTCAGTTCCAATAAATATTATATATGTGCCTAATCCTGCTGTCTCAATGTACAAAATATCAGTCTTTTGAATGTGTTTTTGTCTTGTGCTGTGAGGGGGAAAGACTTATGGATGAGTACCGTTTTCTCCCAGAGTGCAAGGAAATAAGTCTTACAGCTTAAAACAAAGTTTAGTTATATTTTTCCGTTTTTTTCCTTTTGTATCCATTGCAAATAAAGCTGGTTTGTTTTTTTAATTACTAGTGAGAGTGAATGTGAATTGTTGTTGCACAGTGTTTCTGTGAACAGTGGGTCTTTTTTAAATGAGCTACACCTTTGAGTGTTTGAGCTACCACGTTGGCTGGAAAAAAGTCTAAATTGATCTTAATACCTCCCCTGTCATCTGGCATTTGCAACAGTGGTAAGTGTGGGCAGCTTGGATTTTTGGGGTGTGTAGTTTCAGTCTGTATTCAGAGATCAGCTCTGGTACTTGTTCCACATGTGTGAACACTAATGAGAAGTATTGACTAGAATTGATGTACCATCTTAGGCTTGTGTCCTACAGGATTCTGCCCATCTGCTGCTCATTGCAGCATCAGGTCCTCGGTTTAAAGTAACCTTGTTGCTGCTATGACTCCCCTTGTTTCCAGGATGAAGTATATACCAAACGGGTGTCATTTGCTATGGGGCAAAGGTGGCAGCTATCCTCCCCCAACTTTGAATATTGGTCGGCATAAGGAAACCAATAATTGCCTAGTTATTTTCCTTAACGATGCTGTTTGGAACAGAGAATGTAGTTTGTTGATGCAACTTTGCTATCATCCCCTGAATTTGTCTGAAATACGATTCCAATGATGCTGAGTATTATTTAATTATATTCTGGTAGCACCCCCAAAATGTGTGAAGGAGTTGTACAGACTCTTAGGAAAATAGACCCTGACCTGAGGAGCTTACCTTAACATAAACTGGCAAGTTAAACAATCCCCTAGTTATATAGGCAAAGAAAGTGAGGGAGGATCTGCTGGTAAACTACTGTAACTCTTTCCAGTTAGAAGTGTTATTTTTGTACATTTAAAATATAGCCTAACCAGTATGATACTTGATAGCATGATGGAAAGACTTCAAAAGTGTTTATTATTAATTTTTCCTGGTCATTGTGAATGTAGTTCTTAGAATAGTAGGCAGGAAGAAAACCTCACTTCTTCCATTTTGCTACTAACCAAAAATAGAAATCTGAGTCACTAGAGTGTTGAAACTTAACGTGGGTGCCTGCATATAATCTTGCAATAACCTCATTTCTCAATAACAGCCAATCCTGCGCTTGCAGGAAGATGGGAGGGATGATCTAATAGGGCTGGAAAAGACGTAACTTCTGTGACTGATACATTTCAAACACTACCATCTGCAGTATCAGAAACGCATTTCTTCTTTTTTTTGCTACCTGTAAGTAAGTAAATATAGGATATCTTTGCACTGAAGAGGCCGTATCTCATAGAAAATGGAAGTGCTGTCAAGTACTTCACAAGTACTTCACAATGACCTTTCTTTTATCAATTTATAATTTAAAGTTGATATACTCTTAATATTTATCACTTCTGTAGTGCTTTGAGGTCCTTGGACAAAAACACTTCACAAAAATTAATGAACAAAACCTTATGATAACCTTGTCACCTAAGGAAGTAGTAGTTTCACTTACTGAGAGAGATTCTTCCCCTTTCATCTCTTCTGCCCCCCCAAGGTGTCATACTGCATCAATGGCAGAGTTGGTAATAGAATCTAGAAATTGTCCGAGAGTCCTGCGTTCAAACTATTAGACTGTTCTCCCTTTTTCAAGCCTTATTTTAACAGAGCAAAAGAGCATAGTTAAACCTCATGATACAGAGATGACTGCAGCTCACAGATTTTAGACAAAAGTATGCAGTTTTAGATAATATGCGCTGATCAGAGGATGCAGTTGGTATGATGCTTTCCTTAGACATCAGTATAACAAGCTTCTGTATCCGTGATCCTAAAGTAAAAAAGATTTCCTCTATGCCAGCATGGCACTTTCCAGGGCAGGTACTCTAGTCTCTTCCAAACCCTCCCTTTTTTTTCTTTGGAGGCCACTGGGTCAATATGGGCAGACAGTACTCATTCCACCACTAATAGTCAAATTCAAACGCATATTAAACAATGTATTGCTTTTTTCTTTAAACAAGAAAAAATAAAAATAAAGAAAACAATATACAGTGCATGCTTACACTGTCACGGTGGCAGACATTGATGCAGTGAGTCTGTGTGTACCCGCTCAGTCGATGGGAGAGCACTCTCCCATTGAATGAATCAGTCCACCTCCCTGAAAGGTGGAAGACAGTGTTGACAGAAGAGCGTTCTCCCGTCAACATAGCATGGTGAGGATGCCGCACTGTGTAGACGTAAGTACGTCGATGTGAGAGATGCTTGTTACATTACATAACTAGCTTATCTCATGTCGACCCAGTGTGGCAGTGTAGACCAGGCTCCGCTCATAAGTACCTTTGAAAATTTTAGCCCGCATTTTCTTCAATGAGACTTAGGCTTGTGAATACTTAAGCTACTTTTGAAAATGGGACTTGGGCTCCTAAGTCACTTGGCATTGTCCTAGGAAACAGAGCTAATGTGGGTTATGGAAACACAAGTTACAGAGTTGAAAGTGTAGCTTCACGTCCGAGTCAACATCTGTGGTTTTTGTGTGGTTCATTCTTTCACCTCCAGTCCATAGCAGGTTGCCATGTGAAGCAGAGGATCCTCTTGTCTCTCAAAGTTTTCACTGTCAATAAAAGAGAAACCTTAAATATGGAAGCTCATTCTTGTTTCCTTCCCTCTCCCACTATCGAATCTCACTGTGTTGGTCTCTGAGAATATGCATAATTGACAGCTTGGAGCACAGTTGGCAGACTTGCACTAGCTTTGCTTGAGCTAGTGCACTAAAAATGGCAGTGTGGTTGTTATGGCATGGGCAGCAACTCAAATTAGCCATCCAAGGCCAAGCCCACCCACGACCTTCTAGATTTGAGCTTGAGTGGCTAGCTTGAGCTGCTACCGTTGCCATAGTGTCCAAGTTGCTATTTTTAGTGAGCTAGCCCAAGCAAAGGTAATGGGAGTCTGTCTGCCTGGGCTGGGAGGCATGCTCTTGTAGACATAACTGAACACAATGTACTGAAGAGACGTTTCCTTGGAATGTCTGAACTTTTCTTCTGGTGCCCTTTCCCTGCGGAGTCTATCTTTGTAGAAAACATGCAGTAGCATTATAGCAAATTTTAATGTCTGCTAACGTATAGTCTGTTTGGGTTTGACATAAAATTCTGGTATATCATTAATATTAAAGCAAAAATTAAAAGCTTTTGTTTTAGTATGTAACAATTTTTAAAGCATTATTTTACCACCAAAGTACACTGGAAATATTGTCAGTCATTCTGAAGTGAGCCTCTTATAGAAAGGAAATTAAATAGCACAAATGTAGTTTCCTGGTTGAGAGCTGACTTTTCTTGAATACTGTCACCATATACAATTGCCATGACACTGGAGAATTTTCCCCTTGTGGGGAAAAAATAATTACGGAGTCAATTGTAAGTTTGTCAGATAAATTATCAATTTATTAGCTCCATAATTGCAGCCCATGGAATACTATTTGGTTTGTCAGCTCAACGTATTCTGCGAATTAATGACACATAGCAAAACGAAGCTGTGGATTTAGCTTGACAAAAATGCTTTAACATGTTGAATTGAGGCATCTAAAATTTATATTTAGTAAAAAAGACTTGATTGGTAGTATTAACCATTTGCCCCTCTCCATATGTGAACACAGACACGTACAGAACTCTTTTTTTTTAGAAACTGGGCTGAGCAAAAATCTGTCTCGTATGAAGTTGTACTCTACAAACTACTACATCGCTGCCTGTGAAGAAAATAATTGGCCTTTCTCTTCTATTCTTGGGAGATGATTTTTGTTAGTATTGGAAGCAGGTGTAGAGGTAGTCACTTATGTTGCCATGGGGGTCTGCTGGCAATGAGTGCTTGCAAAATAAGAGCCTGATACTATATCTATTGGAAATCAGTGGCAAAGCACCTTCTGACATCAATGGGTGGAGATGTGTGCTGGTTATAATTATTGTTTTTCTATGAGCTCAGTCAGTGGGGATCCTAAGGAGGCTCTCAAACTTGCATCCTGTTCATGGTAGAATGGCTCCCCTCCAAATAATCAAGTTGGTGTATGGTCATGTTTGAGAAGAATCTCTCTGTGGCTCTGTGTCTCTCTCTCTCTCTCTCTCGGCAATAAAACAGGAAAAGAGAATGAATTGTTAAATCACTGGGTTCTTTAAGGTATTCAAACTTCTCAGCAAAAACTTTTAATGTCATTCTCCTCTATCTCCCTTCGCTCTGAAACTTTTTGTGATGGCCTAGACTGAAACAAGTTAATAGGCTCTTGCGTTACTTCAATATTGTGGCAGTATTTCAGTCCTCTGACGGGTAGGGATTTCTTCATATACCAGTACTATCTTGATTGCTGACCTGGATAGTCTCATGTATACAAATAAATGCAAGTTAGTGCCAGTCAACAAATTGCTTTCCTGAAGTTGATAACTTGTTGATGCAAGCTAGTTTAAACTGTAAGGGAAAAATAAAAATTGAATCCATTTGTTTTTTAGGATGTGTGCCATACCTGGTATGCCTTAATCTTAAAAGCATGTTCTGTAAAATTATCCCAGTATATAACCGATAATACATAGTCACAAGATTGTCCTTGGCACCATGCCGGTGCTTCACGGCATATATTTTGTTCGTACTGCATAATCTAGAGTACCGAATACCCTCCTTCTGGGGATCCATTACTTCATTACTTGTAGGTCTATAATAAACACCTGTACTTTTGTCTATAATAAAACCGTATCTACTTGGTATTAAGGATTTACAAGAGTGAACAAACTGTGAACCCATGCAGTCTGAACCTTCTTTCCAGGCCTTGTCTGCCTTTTAGCAACCCAACACTGAGGATATTTTGATGCGCAGAAACAATTTGACATAGGGATCTGAGCAAATAGTTTGGCAAGCTGAAGAAGGAAAGTGTGACATGAAGCTTTTAGTAATAGCTTTGGGGATATTAATTTGGGGTTTATAACTCCGAGCCTGAGAGAACCCTTATTTTTAAGCTTTTATTGTTTTGGAGTAATGTTCCTTATTGATAGACACTTAGCAAACAAGTTCTCAACTTTTGTATAAAAGTTGTTTTTTTTTTTAATTTCAGATCATTGCATAGGAATAAAGTCAAACTTTTGTTCTAATTATTTTGTGCCCTTGAATCTCAATGTTCTTTATGGATTTTGGGATGCTGCTTGTAAATTATTGTTTGCAGTGTTTGTAGCTGGGTTGGGCTCAAGATATAAAAGACATGGTGGGTGAACTAATACCTTGGTGAAAGAGACAAGCTTTCAAGCTACCTAGAGCTCTTCTCACCCATCTTGTCTCTCTTTTAAATTCTGTATTTGTTTTTTTTTTTATCAAGTTAATTTCTTCTATGACAATCCTGAAGTCACAAAAATTAGCATCTCTGGATGCTTGTTAATGACTTCTAAATGCTATGGCTTAGTTGAAAACTGGCAGGTAGCATGACTCACTACTTCCTTGCGAGGAGTAGCGCAATTAGTATTTGCTAATTTTAAAGCAAATAGATTCATTCATACTCCCAGTGTCCGAGTTCTTCTGCCATTATATTAAAAAGGCATTTCTCCTCCTGCATCCAAGGGGTCTGCATGACCCAATCCTTTATCTCAGCTTAAAAAACATTAGTCAGATCTGTAAAATCTGTTTATTATGAACTCTTTAGTTTAAAAGTTCAGTTGCTCTACTTACCCATAGTTAATTGCAACTAATGGACTTTCAGTTCTCACTATACTACCCTGAAAGGGATTTGAGAGCATGAAAGATAAATTCTTGCGTATTTCAGGAATGAACATATAAGCCAATTTGATGAATCTAAATATTTGAAATAGGACTTCTCTTTTAGTACATGAAGTGAGTATGTGGGTTTTCTGTGCTAGCTGTTACTGGGGAGGGTAAGATTCACTGAGAATATGCCAGACCTGTGATTTCCTTCTCCATAGAACTGACTCATGATCAGACTGCCTCCTATGTCATACAGTATCTCCTTTCCGTCCATTGTTTCTTCACCACCTGTTTAAACAAAACACCAGGAACTGCCAACCTTGAAACTAAGTGGAAAAACCTCCTTTGCACAATTTCCGTTTATATTTTCTATTTTGAACTACTAAAGATACCCAACATTCTTCTTTAAATAAATTTCACTGAAATAAAGCTCTTGAATAGTGAACCCATCCCTCTGACTTACTCTGTTTTGCATTTACTGCATAATTAATGCTTTTTTTCATTTTGTGTGTTAGGATGCTTTGCATGTGGAATGGAAAATGGATTCAGAGTTTATAACGCAGATCCTCTCAAAGAAAAAGAGAAACAAGGTGAGATGCTTTTTCATTTTTCTATGCTGACTCTGTTTTGAAAATCCAACCTTCTAGCCTGGCTTATGCTCTTCCTGCAGTGAGCCCTTGTCCAATGACTTCCCTTCCAGCCAAGGAGGGCTACATTGGTTCCAAAGGGAATTTTATTCATGTCACTTTTAGGTCAGCAGTTTAACTTCTGATAGTCCTTTACTGCCAGAGCTAACAGACTCAGGTGTGTGAGCTTGAAGCTAGTAGCAGACTCAGACCTCTGTGGACTAGTCACAAGGGCAGGTCAGCAGCACACTGTAAGTACAGGTTACAGAAAGAACTCGGGTAGCCCTCTAAAAGTTGCAGCCTAAACAATAGGTTGGGGTGTGTTTTAGAAGGAGACCTCCACATCAACTGGCTAGAGGACTAGGTTGTAATCTGTGTTGGTTTCCCCCCCCCCCCCCCCGACCCAATCCTTGTGTAAAAACCGCTTTGGTGGTTCTGTTAAAGCCTGTATGCAGTTTGGGTCAAGAATAAAACTGTCAACAGTAACTTTAGTGAAAACCATTTTTCTAACTAGTGGCAGTAGCCAGGCTGCATCTATTCTGAAAGGAATGGTGTTTTCTGTACCTCAAACATAAGCCCTTCTCCCTGCTTCCTGCTCCCTCTCCTTCTCCTCCTGACATAAAATAGTGACAAGTACCTTGTCCCTTTTTCTCTTCTCCCACCACCTGTGATGTTAGCCTTGATTGCCTCTTCATTTCCTCTGCTTTTTTCAATACTGCCAGTAAGCATGGCATGCCTACTTAATCTATATTCATTAAGCCACTCAGATCCTTCCTAAAAACTCTCCTTTCTTGTTGCCTGCAAGAAGTGAGTTAATGTACCATAAAAGGAAAATTAATTTTAATGGGATCATAAAGATGTGTACATACCATAACTGAGTAACTATTTTCAATTTTTAAAAAGTATACTTCTGTACCCTTCCTGGGGGAGAGGAGGAGGAGGAACATCTTTAAATAGCTAACAGTCCTGTTTTTTGGATTTTTTTAATGTAACTTGTGGTCTGAGAGCTAAAAAGCTGTTCTAGATATGAGTAATTACTCTTCTTCTGACCCTCTTAGTATCCAGTGGGGAACAGGAGAAGATCTCCACAGTATCTATCTATAGTGTAGATAACTGAGAGTAGCCTTAGTCATTTACTGAGCTAGTTTCTTGTGGCACTGCAGTAAAAGGTCTCTTAATGTGGGCTTGACCTCAACCATATTTTGCGCTTCTCTAGTAAATCCTAAAAGTGTCACGCTTTCTGTAAAGAAGAAAATGTTCCAATGCTGTCTGAAACCCGTTCTGCTGTGAAATTAAGTGCAGAGTATGTTTTTTACATATTTCCATTTTGTTTTACAGAATTTCTAGAAGGAGGTGTTGGCCATGTTGAAATGTTATTTCGGTGCAACTATTTAGCATTAGTTGGTGGAGGAAAAAAGCCAAAATACCCACCTAACAAAGGTACAGTATTGAGCACCAAGGAATAGATTTCATGAAGGTATTTCTGGCATCTCTGCTGTGCCCAACAACAAAAACCTCAGATTAGATTTTTATAGGATCCTGGAAGTCTGGGTATTGTCTTTGTGTGTTGCAACTTGCCTACGGTTGATTTTGAGTATTTAAGTTGAATGAATGATATGCATCTTCCTCTTTAGCTAATGGGAATTGTGCCTGCTCATGCCAGAGTTGAATCTGATCCCAGCCAATATTTGTTCTTCTATTAGACTTGCTCTGGAATACCTGTGGCTCTTTTCTCCAGAATTTCATTTGGTGAATGTCTTGCTTATCCCTTTCTAAGATGTGTGTTGAAAATAAACTGTAAAGAAACCTACGAAGGATTGAGAATGGCACCTAGATTTTTTGGGTCACTACCATTTTGAATTAAATTCAGACAAAGTAGTTACTACTAGGTGTATGTGAAATACAATAAGGGTGGGGAGATAGGATGTTCTGACTAGTGCTTTGCTTTCCACATCAATATCATCCCTGTTAATTTTTTTTAAGAGTAATAATGCTTTGTATCCCTTGGGTCTTTAAGCAAGCCATTCTATGGCACTTCTCTAGAGGAGGACTGCAGCTCTTATTTCACTGTCCACTAACTATTCCCTCTCTCTTCCTTGAGATGATAGAGAATTTTGTTTCCACTGAGTGGGCAGGAGCTGCCCTAGATAATACTGTATTTACTTTAGTTTCGACATGCTCTCAAAACAAAATTTGATGGTTAAAAAATGTCTAGAGAAACACTAAAGCAATGATAAACTGGCACTAAATTTAGCTACAGTGTGTTGCAAGAATCCCTTATCTGTATCACTATAGAATAAACTACCTTTGGTCCCCATATCTGAGAAGTGTATAGTAGAAGGCAGGCTTCTCATAGGCGCTTGGATATTACTGTGTTTAATGCAGGGGTCTCAAACTTGCGGCCCGCGGGCCAACTGCGGCCCGCGGGCTTGTGTTATCTGGCCCGCAGTCCGAATCCGGGCCGCAGGCTTGTGCTGTCTGTTTTGTGAGCGGAGCTCAGGCAAGTTGTGGGACATCTTGCGTGAGCTCTTAAAAAGGAAATGGCCGTGTTAAAAAGGAAATGGCCGCCGAATGTGACCCCACAGGGAGATTTAACGGCGGAGAGAGGAGTGTGCAAGTTCCTGTGAGAGCGCCTCTCTCCTACTGTGCCGCCGAATTTTACCCTGCGGGGAGATTTTTCGGTGGAGAGTAGAGCATGAAAGGTAGAGTAGAGTAGTGTGTGTTATGCGTGGCCCCCCTGAACTCAACTTAATGTAAATGTGGCCCGCCATACCAATTGAGTTTGACACCCCTGGTTTAATGTGTAGATCATGAAAGGGTGCCGGACTGACAGTCTTTGAGATTGAAATCCTCTTTAATCACAGCCCAGTGAACAATGGCAGTACAGGCTTCCCCCATGCTACTCCCTTTTGGTGCTTCAGTTATTTGGGAGAACCATCCCTATATGTGATAGTAAAAGTTCAGTCTCAATCCTTGATTTTTGTGCTGAGACTACCAGCACCTGCATTTTGGGAACTGGATTGAGACCGCTCCTTTTCCCAAGAGCCATGGGAGCAGTAATACTCACGCGGAGGCTTGTGAGCCACAAGTGGCTCTTTAATGTGTGTCCTGCAGCTCTTTGCAGCACACGATGTTAAAACGGTATGATTTAATTATTAACCAATCAGGATGTTTTTGCTGTGTTTCAGTTGTAGCTAATAAAATAATACTTGGTCAGTCATTTTGCTGTGATGATAAAATAAATATATAAACTAAATATTTGCCATCAGACTGATCAGATATGAATCTATAGTAAATGAAACAATGAATTCAAATGACTGGCTCTCTTAGGTACTGTTGATCGCTAATTTGGCTCCTAAATCACTGAGGTCTGAATATCACAGCATTGGAGAATAATGAGATGTGAGCAAATACCCCATCTGAACTTGGCGTCAGGAATGTTCATGAATCATGACTTCCTCAAGCGTAATAATTATCCAAAAGTATTTACATGCTACTTGTGAATTTAACTATGGATTGTTGAGTTCCCTGCAAATCAATATTTGATATTCAAACTGCTGATCAGTTGTGATTTATCAGTAATATCATTTCTGTTCCCTAACTGGATGAATTAACAAGCACTGTTAATGCAAGTACTAGTATGTATCAGTAAGTTAAAGAAGTATGGGTTGGATGAATGGACAATAAAATGGCTAGAGAGCTGGCTAGATCATTGAGCTGAATGGGTAGTGATCAATGGCTGCATGTCTAGCTGGTAGCTGGTCACAAGCAGAGTGCCCAGAGGTCGGTCCTGGGGCCGGTTTTGTTCAGCATCTTCATTAATGATCTGGAGGATGGGGTAGATTGCACCCTCAGCAAGTTTGCAAATGACGCTAAGCTAGGGGGAGTGGTAGATACCCTGGAGGTAGGGGTAGGATACAGAGTGACCTAGACAAATGGGAGGACTGGGCCAAAAGAAATCTGAGGTTGTACAAGGACAAGTGCAGAGTCCTGCACTTAGGACGGAAGAATCCCATGCACAGCTACAGACTGAGGGCTGATGGGCTAGATAGCAGTTCTGCAGAAAAGGATCTGGGGGTTACAGTGGATAAGAAGCTGGATATGAGTCAGCAGTGTGCCCTGGTTGCCAAGAAGGCTAATAGCATATTGAGCTGTATTAGTAGGAGCATTGCCAGCAGATCGAGGGAAGTGATTATTTCCCTCTATTTGGTATTAGTGAGGCCTCATTTGGCGTATTATGTCCAGTTTTGGGCCCCCCACTACAAAAAGGATGTGGACAAGTCAGAGAGAGTCCAGTGGAGGGCAACAAAAATGATTAGGGGCTGGAGCACAAGACTTGTGAGGAGAGGCTGAGGGAACTAGGCTTGTTTAGTCTGCAAAAGAGAAGAATGAAGGGGGATTTGATAGCAGCCTTTATCCACCTAAAAGGGGGTTCCAGGGAGGATGGAGCTAGGGTGTTCTCAATGGTAGTATATGACAGAACAAGGAGCAGTGTCTCCGGTGCAGTGGAGGAGGTCTAGGTTGGACATGAAGGAAAAGTTTTTCACTAGGAGGGTGGTGAAGCATTGGAGTGGGTTACCTAGGGAGGTGGTGAAATCTTCATCTTACAGCCCTGGGATGATATAGCTGAGGTTTAGTCCTGCTTTGAGCAGGGGTTTGGACTAGATGACCTCCTGAGGCCCTTTCTAACTCTAATCTTCTATGATTCTATGTATAAAATATAATTTCTATGAATGCTTGCCGACCTTCCTGCCAATAAAACTCAGTCATGTAAAATAGAAGGGAAAGTTGACAGAGCTGCAAGCCTGGTGAGTGACTTGTAAATTTGCTGGAATTTCTAATACATTTTAACAATTGAATAATGTCCGTGTGAGATAGGGTTGGTGTAGAGGGGAGGAATCCTTGGACTTCTTGCAGTAATGGTTCTATTATTCATTTACAACCTTGACAATCTGGGAAACTTTCCTGTAAGATGTAGTTATACTTGGCATTTGTATTGTACTTTACATGTTGAGAATTTGACAAACAAAATATAAATTAATCCACTCCTCTGTAATCAAGGCTTTCTGAACTGGAGGACTTGATGGTCTGAGATGCACTGAGACTGAAAGATTGACACATAGTTTTAGGGGTTTTTTTTCAACTGTTCTATAAGCCTTTGTTTTTAAGTCAGTGAAGCTGGCCTGCTTGGAGTGCTAAATTATAAGGTGTTGTCTATTTTTGACACTGTCAAGTTACAGTGACAGCTCATAATATGGTAGCTGTGAAGTGGCCTGTATTTCATCATAATTGCTGCGACTTCAGCTATTTGTATTGATATATCTTTAATCAGATTAAAACCATCAGCGCTGATATACCTACTCAAAGCAGTTGAAGTGAAAGACTCTCGTCAATCAAGTCCCTCAGTTCCCACATCTGAGTTTTCTTTTGAAGTGTCAGCCTTTGTATTGTATTTTGTAACTATACCACCTACTTAGCTAGCAAGCTAAGCAGCTCTGGTCCATTTAATTTGTTGATGGGAGACCGCCAAAGAGAAAACATAGTGATGCAGTAAGTGGTTTGATTCAATACATGTAGTTATTTCAGTTCATATTGAACCACTGCCCTGGTGTTTAGAATTCACTGGAGAACTGGAGGTGATATTGTTTTAGATAGTGTTTACAATGGGGGTCTTGACTGCCTGTCATTTTTGCCCGTGTGCCCTAGTGTCTTGGTTGTGTATTATTTCCATAAATAATTTCTAGCTACATAAATCCTCTGTGGTTTCAATTGTTGGTAGTCAATATTTGATGATGTTGGTGTGTACTATTAAACAGATACAATGTTCCACTAGAGTTGGTTGCATTTCAAAGATGAGTAAAGTGATTTTTTTTTTCTTTTCTTTGGTTCTTTTGTACACAGTTGGTAAAGCACTCTGGAATCACTTGTGATGTTAGTGTTATAGTAATACCTTTTGACAAATATGCTTCTGGCTCAATTCTTCATTATTTAATTTAGGGGAAAAAAGCAGCCATCCACTGCTGTAAGTCCATGTTGAATACAAAACTAGGACCAATCTCCAGCAAATATCTCTTCCTGTAATTTTATCCCACTTGTATAAGTGCTTTCCAGTTCAGAAGGGATTGTCTGAACCTTTTTAGAAATTTGAAATGAAAGATTACTGCTGTTCTGATTGGATCTTTTTCACAATTTTAGTGATGATCTGGGATGATCTGAAAAAGAAGACAGTTATTGAAATTGAATTTTCAACAGAAGTCAAAGCAGTTAAATTGCGAAGAGATAGGTAGGTATGACTACAAATTTATTCCATGTGCAAGGTGCTATTTATTTTGTTTAGAGAGATTCTCAGCTGTTTATGGAAGGATACTTTTTAAAGCATCTGTCCACAACTAGAACTCTACTTAAAATAAGACTTTTGGACAAGCCTTTTAAAGGGTGAATGGATCAGATTTCAAGTAGGTTCATGTATAGCTTCTTACAACTGATACTTTCAGCTTTGCCATGAGCAGAAGAATGTTGAGGGAGTTCCTGTTGGTCAGTAGCAGAAATCTTTGCTTGAATTTGTGAACAGCTGGAACCCATCTGCTTTATCTCTGTTAATTGTTATGGCTGTTGGTTAAAGTGACTGTGGAGGAACTGCAGTTACTGTTTGGGAGGGCAAGAGGGCAAATGAATAAAGTATGTTGAAGGCATTGTACAATTAAAATAACTTCATTAATTGTAATGGGTGCATGCATATATGCGCCCCTCACTTGATTGAGAAGATGTTTTCTTTTTATGTTTCAGAATTGTGGTAGTTTTGGATTCCATGATTAAAGTTTTCACATTCACACACAATCCCCACCAGTTGCACGTCTTCGAAACCTGCTACAACCCTAAAGGTTAGTGGTGTATATGAGTGGGCCAAGGTAGCTGCTCTTTTTTGGCCCTTGTTACTCTTCTCTTTTTGAGTCTATTGCATTTTTACCGTTACATTAGTCATCTAGTTCAAACTCCTTACTTTATTGTTCACTTTCAGTTTTACTTTCATTTAACAAAGATGTATCCCTTTGGGGATATTTTTGTTGCAAACTGTTTAAAGTTTATTTCACAACTCTTCATAACACTTCGTTGCCGGAAAGCTCTCACTTACTCTGTTTTATCATATGTCGGTTTGGTTTGTCAAAGAAAAATGCTGCTATTGTTTTCTGTGCAGTACTTGTAAAGTTACAAATCTGTGTGCTCTGCAATGGGTGTAGTTTCTAGCACAGAATACTAATGATCAATGATAGCTCCTACTAAAAAGACACTGTGGAACAGGCCACCCATATACACTGGCAGAACCTATTTCAATAGGGAAATAAAACCTCCTCTGACCACACAACCCTAGTTGTCACCTACCACCCCACACTGGAACACGTGGGGTATAATTACAACCCATAATCCATGGGGACCCTCATCCTGAAAGAAATCTTTTCTGAACTCCCTCTTCTGGTCTTAAAACAACCTCTCCAGGCTGCTCAGAAGCAAGCTCCCCACATTCCAGACATAGCAACTTAAAGCAGCACGAGACCCTGCCAGAACTGATGCAAAACCTGAAGACATCTCCACTGCTAAGATCAATACTCCTCACTCCCCCGTCACCTGGCAACAACAGCCTTCAAGCTCTATGGGTCCTATACATGCCTATCATAACACATGGTATACCTCATCCACGGCACTAAATGCCCCAATGGCTGTGTGTGACATCACTGCATGCTCGAATGGACTTGCACAGAAAAATAAGACCCTATATCACCTGTGGGTGAATGCTTTCCACAAAGGGATCCCTCTATATCTGACCTCTCAGTCCTTATCCTCAAAAAGAAAACATGGACAACACTTACAAAAGATGTACCTGGGATCTTAATTTCATAACTTTGCTTGACACGAAAATACATTGAGTAGAGGAACTGGATTTGCAGCTTATTACAATCATCTATAACCACTAAAACCCACCCCCCATTTTTTCCCTTACCTCCCCAGCTGTAGGGCAGAAAGGAATTGACAGGCAACTAATGGACATTCTAAGGGACCATTCAAGGTTAATTGCTTCTACTAAATCTTTTCCACCTTGTATTGATCTGCGACCCAGAGTACATTTCCCAGACCTGAAGAAGAGCTCTGTGTAGCTCAAAAATCCTTCTCTCACCAAGAGATGTTAGTTCAGTGAAAGATATTACCTTACCCACCTGGTGTCTAATAAGAAGGCAGCGCTTATTTACCGTTCCTTTTGGTCTGTGTAACACTGGTATTGTTTGTAGTACAGTCTCTCCACATACTCCTCAGTGTCTTGGAGAACTAAGCGCTCTTAAATCACTGCTGAGCTTTTCAGGTTAAATACCCAAGTGTGGTGCATGCTATAGAAAAACTAGTTGGATCATGGCCTAATTCTGTGTGCACGCATGCTCATGCGCATAGCTCTGTCCAAGTGTGCAAGGTGATGTAATTTTAATTGCACAGTCGTTACACCAGCTTTAAAGGCCAAGAAGCCAAAGGTCTAAATTAGACGATTTCATCTTGACTTCATCTTTGTGACACCTTCCTGATTTCTCTCCCCTCCCCCCACCCCACTCCCGCAGGTCACAGAATGCACTTCTGCCCCATTGGTGTGACTCGCACCAACTGACTTGTTAAGATTTAACAGACCAAATTTAGAACATCTTTGTAAATTCCATTTCAGTAAATAGGTACTAGCTTGAAGTCTGAGGAGGCCAGAAGGTGGTGTCCAGTAAGTTGCAGCATCTTAGTCTTGCATCTGATTTTTTTTTTTTGCCCTCTGAGATTATATTTAGTTGGTGTGGTGTTTTTTGTCTTTGTCTGTGAAACTTTTATTTTGCCCCTCCAACTTGTTTTATTCTAATATTTCTTGTTACACTGTTTTTAAATTTTGGCAAAGCTGTATTTCCTTAACTTAGT
>ML675637.1:6854018-6967878 GCA_007922155.1 Mesoclemmys tuberculata
GTCTGTACTATAATAGTCAAGGAGGTGGCAGTAGGATAATGGTGATGGGATATTATGTACATCTTTTTCTTCTTTCAGTTTGGCCTCAGCCAGCTTTCTCCCCAAATACTTCAGTTCCAAATGGAGTTTTTCCAAATTTCAAGTTCCCTCAGGCTCTCCGTGCATTTGTGCCTTTGGAACAGAGCCAAATGCTGTCATAGGTAAGTCATCTAGACTTCCACAAAGGTTCTGTTTGAAAAGCAGGCCTTAGCAAGCTCTTCCAGTTTTTTACTTCTGATGGGAGGTATTTTTTAAATACTGAAGAGGATGACTAGATAACACAAGGAGCTTGTCAGTCTGTTTCTAGTCAGATGGAGGGATCATGGGTGACAACTGCAAGTGAGGGAGTGCGAATGCTGTCTGCACTTCCCATCTGGAAAAGGAAGCAAACAAGCCTTCATCATGGGCCAGGCCTTCTCGTTGGCATAGGATCTGTGACTAATGAGAACTAGAGAGTGTGAGATCAATAATGTGGGCTTTGAGCAAACAGCAAAACACTGTTACTTCAGTCTCCTTGCACTGATTGCTGGTTAGCACAAACATTCTCCAGGCTCCCAGCCAAACTAATGCTCCACAGGGTGTGTGCTAGTGGGTTGAGAACAGTGACTTCAGAATGCACAATGAAGTAATGTGCTAGATATAACTAGTGCTTTTTCAGCTGCAAAACTTAATGTCTTTTTTGTTTCAGCAATATGTGCAGATGGTAGCTACTACAAATTCTTATTCAACCAAAAAGGGGAATGCTCAAGGGATGTCTATGCTCAGTTTCTAGAAATGACTGATGACAAGCTTTGACTAACCGGAGGAAGTAAGTGTTTGGGTCAAAATACTGCCTTGATTATTCTGCTTCTTTAGAAGGACTGTATCTATGTCCAGTACTGATCAAGATGTGTAACAGACCTCACTGAGAAGCCAGGCCCAATGTGAGCAGAACAAGCTATGATGTAGGAGACCTGAGGGCTTATGTTAAACTCACATACTATTCCTTCAGTATTTGGAAAAAAAATTGGGTTTCTGTCAATTCCTCAATCTTCAAGAAGTGGCTTTCAACAGCTTGTTCCTCCAGGGTTTCTCTTTTTAGTTAAACTGTGAAACTAAAGTGCAAATGAGTGCCTGCCACACATCTGAGGTGTTTTTGTACAAACTTCAGGAAAGGATATGTAATGTGATGCCTGAAATTTACCACTTCCACTGAACTGCTCTGTGGGGCAGGAAATAACTGTAAATACTAGGTAACTAGAAGTTATACCAGCAGCTTGCCTTAGAACAGAAGGAATTTATTTCCCATTTCAAACCTCTTAATATGCAGAAGGGAAGAAATAACGCAGGTGGCTATAATAAACCCAATCTGAACTGCACCTGCCCTCTGCTCTGGAGGGTGGTGAAGTTGTCTTGTGGCCATAGATTGATAGTCAGTCATGTACACGCTTTCTTGGTTAAGTTAAATTAACTATCAGCACTAATAACTTTCAGTGGTGCCAAACTGTATATATTAGACACAAAGGCGCATTTAGGCACTGCTGGTGTAATTAACCACTACGCCGCATATGAAATAAATTGCAGAAGATACTGTGGCAAATGAAGTTGATGTTTGAAGGGGGGGCCTCTTTTGTCATGAAACACCCATTCCAGATAAAAATTTGTTAGTTTACCAGTTATAGTGGATTACTTCTACAATATCAACTATCTTTGCTCTTCAACCAGAAGACTTGACACCACTTAGCATAGTCTAAAGTAGGTGATGCAAAGTACACCTTCCTGTAATGACTCTAAACCTGAAAAGTGTTGCATACTTTTCTATACTGAATGGTATTTGCGTAGATGCACTAAGTTAGGACAAACCAACCAAGCAGCTATAAACGGACTTGCATCCATTTCCCTCATTAATTGATGGGCAACTCTGTAGCATTGATTTTTGGAAATAAGACACATTTTTAAAGAAAAATGGGTAAACAGAACACAAGCTTCATTCCTAGCACTAATTACATGAGGCATAAATTGAATAGTCAAAAGATGCCTCAGCTTTAATTTCACAAATGCTTCAAAGTTGAAGTCCTAATTCACTCTTGATTATTTAGCTGCAAGCTATTTAAATTTGGCAAGTTTCTTTAGTATTGTAATAAAATGGACTAAGGACTAACTTTTATGTGGATTTTGATGTCAAGTTTGCATGTTGCTTTTATGTGTATTTAATCATTGAATTTGTTTTGCACACATTTGTAACATTTCTTTTAAATAAATGACTCATTTTGCTGTATTCATTTAAGGTAAGCAGTGTATAACTTTATATACGGTTGTGATTTTAGAATAACTTATGCAAACTAATAGCAAAAAGTAGGGGGCTAGACTAGCTACCCCTAATGTGTTAAACCACTTCCTTTATAAGGAAGCAGTTCTATCCTGATATACTGTCCATCCCAAAGACTTAATTCATGAGTAGCTGATGCCCCCTTTTTAACAAAGGGCTTAGGATAAAAAGCATTAACTGAGTGTCAAATCTGAAACTTAAACTATTCTAATGTGAAGTAATTAGTATAGCTAACAATGTAACAGGCTTTAATGCCTCCTCACCATGGGATTGTCAAGGATCATGTGGCCTGACCATTGTCTCATGGTACTCATCCGTATGAGCACTAATGATACTGCAAGGTATAACCCTGAGCAAATAAGACATGACTACAGCGCTCCCATGGTATGGGTGAAGGAATTGGGAGCAGAAAGACTGATACATCCAGGCTCTGAGAATGGTGTCACCATGAGGGCTTTGGCTTCCTTGAGCACAGCATGTTGTTCCAGGAAGGCCTACTAAGCAGAGATGAGGAGATCCAGCTTTTGAAGGGAACAGGTGTATTTGGATACAAAATGGTTAATCTTATGAGGAGAGTTTTAAATGAGGATTGATGGCAGCAGGAGCCAGAAGCCCCCAGGTAAGTAAAAAACAGAGTTGGGAGAAGGGTCAGAATTGAGGGTGGTGTTACTGCAGAGATAAGGGGGAGATGAGAGAAGAGGGGGGAGTATCTCATCAGTCAGATGGCTGTGTACTGATGGAAGAAGTAGGGGGAAGCTGTGGGAAGAATTTGAAATGCTAGTTACTCAGATAACTGACAGATGGCATCACAAACAGTGCAATAATACAACTAGAAATTTGGGATAGAAGTAAAACAGGTTGGGTTGTCTACTAGGCAGCAGTGGATGAGGCTTTTTATAAACAATCATTGGAAGCATAGCACTTGTGGTGATGGGGGACTTCAACTACCCAGATGTGCTGGGAAAAACACAGCAGGGCATAGATTGTCCAACATGGTGTTGGAATGTATTAGAGAACTTTATTTCAGAAGGTAGAGAAAGCTCAAAAGGAGGGGCTTTTCTAGATTTGATTTTGACAAATAGGAAGAAGTTGAACTAACTGGAAGGCAGCTTGGGTGAATGATCATAAAATAAGTTGGAAAACAGGACAGTAAAGATAATGGATTTTAAGAAGGCAGACTTGCCTAGTCTCACAGGTGGTAGGGGAGATCCCACAGAAAGCAAGGCTAAGGGGAAAACACTGTTTAAGAGCATTGGCAATTTCTCTGACATTCAGGGCAAAACAGCAAACTATTCTAGGGTAGGAAAGATAAGAAGTAGGGCAAGAGACCACTCTGACTTAACCAGGAGATTGTCTATGATCTAAAACTCAGTCCTACAAAAGATGAATACAAATAAGTAGGAAGGGACAAAATTAGAAAGGCCAAAGCACAAAAAACTTAGCTGGAGGCTTAAGGGTAACAAGAAAACATTCTACAAGTACATTAGAAGCAGCAAAATGACCACCAAGGAGAGGGTAGGCCCATTACTCAATATGGGGAAGAGGAGAGAAGAATCAACAGAAAATGTGGAAACAGGCCTAGTAGCAATTGGACATTTAACTGTAATGAAAGCCATGAAAATGAGGTAGGACCAGTGGCTAAAATAGGGGAAGTTAAAAATTACTTGGTATCTTGCAGACATCCAACTCTTCTGATGAAATAGATTCTCAGGGAACTGACTGAGGAGATAAGTCAGTGTTTATCTTCAAAGAGTCATGCAAGAGATTCCAGAGGACTGGAAAAGTTAAGGAATTAGACGTCAGTTTAACTTCAGTACATGGAAAGATCATGGGACAAATACTTACCACTTTATCTTCAAAGTGTATGCAACTAGATTGCCTAATGAACAGTCAGCATGGATTTGTCAAACAAATCATGTCAAAGCAACTTAACAGCTCTGGCAGGGTAACACACCTCATGGATAAGAGAAGAGGAGTAGATGTTGCAATGTTGACTTTAGTAAGGCTTTTAATTTGATCTCATGACCTCAAATAAACTACATCCATGTCCAAAATGGGAAATGACTGCTTAAGGAGGAGTAGTGCAGAAAGAAATGTGGAGGTCGAAGTGGCTCACAAGCTAAATAAATCAACAATGTAACTCAAAAAAAATCAGATTTACTTGTAGGAGTGTTGTAAGCAAGACAAGAAGTAATTCTGCTTTATTATGTGCTGATTAGGCCTCAGATGCTGATTGTGTCTGATTCTGTGTGCCACATTTCAGGAAAGATGTGAAGAAAGGCCAGGGACAAGAAACAAAAATGATTAAAGGTTTAGAAAACCTGGCCTAGGAGGGAAGATTGGAAAAAGTTGGCTTTATTCAGTCTGGAGAAGACGACGGGAGGGATGTAAGTTTTCAAGTACACAAAAAGTTGTTAGAGAGGAAGGAGAAAAATTGTTCTCACTAACTTTGAGGATAGGACAAGAAGCAATGGGCTGAAGTTGCAGCAAGGGTGGTGTAGATTGGACATTACGAAACGCTTCCTGGCAGGGTAGTTAAACACTGGACTAAACTGGCTAGGGCAGATGTGGAATCTCAACACCTGTCAGGGATGATCTAGAAGACCTTGCAAGGTCTCTTCCAGTCCTATGCTTTTAATGCCAAGCCAGGTACTATTTCATCATACTGAAGACCCATTGTCAGTATTACATGAACTGCTAACTTCTGTTCCAGCATCAAAGAATATTAGAGACACGCCTTGTTTGTACCCTGTGGATGAGAAATGCTACCAGAACAGCAGCAATGGGAGCAGCCTACCTACTGCAGTGGAAGGGTTCAAGTCTCACATTACCAGACAGGAATACTGTGAAATTGAGTTCTAACAAAGGACTAGCATCAGAACAATACATGGGTATGGTGGAGAAGCAATAGTCCTCTCTGTACAAGTCCATCCCCCCCACGAGCATTAGAAACTGATGTGATTAAAATGTGCCCAGTGGTACCATTTTCCACACTATCTAAGGCTTCATAAGGATCCTGTCCTCTCATCATATGTTACAGTTTACAAGACACGCATCCACCACAGCGAGGCACTCTAATAATGCAAAGTTCTTGCAAGGTTTCTCTATTTGATAGAGTCAACACCTTTTACTACTTTACACAGACTAGTATAAAGACAATGTATTGTGTAAGTTGAGTGTTTTACCATCTAATGTCATTTTCCAGCAAAGTGCTGAGGAGAGCAGTGAAAATATTTTCTACACCTGTGAAATTCCCTTGAACAGCATGAGTATAGCTAAAACTAGGATGGAGTTAAAAACCTAACTTTCTCAAGTACATTATTAGTTAGACAACTGCTGTAAAAGGAATTGATCTGGATGGCTGGCTTGGATGCATGGTTATTAATGAGATGATTAAAAGCTGTATAGTAGCTTGGGCAGAGTAAAGGAATTTTCTGCACCCACATATGTATTGTAACTTTAAAAAAAAAACAACAAAGCAGACACAGCAATGAGAGCTAAACTAAAAGCATAAGCAAATAAGACAGTTCTTGATTGAAACCACTGCATTTTTAATCTTTACAATCAGTTCCTCTGTCTTACAATAAATGGAGCGAAAGGAAACAGCTCTTTTCAGTCTCTCCCCTCCTGAAGCATCTTAAGGTTTCCTATTTCAATTCCCCCACCCTTGATTCTCTAGCTAACTGTTGCAGACATCTCCAGGGGCAAAATATAATGTAAATATCTACCAGCTGTACAAACAAGGTGAATATAAGCAAAGCATACACTGTAGAATCCAATTCTATCACTGCTTATGGAAGCACAGGTTGACATTTTCAAAATACACACAGTACTACCAAGCAAAACATGAGAGGGTAATGGTGAGAGGTTAACCTACTACACCAATCCAATTTAGCAAAGCCGTTAAGTATTGCAAATAGTCCAACTGACTTCAATGTAACTTCTTGTGGTCTCCCTGGCTTCCATTAGTGCAAAGCCCCATTATTAATAAAAATGACGTTGAGTATTTAACCATATTAAAAGTACAAGACTAGTGCCCCACAAGCATTTGTTTCTCTGTGCATCTCACAGAAGTGAGTTTGCAGCATTCGTCAATTTAACTCACTTTTGTTTAGTGAGACTGGTAGTATTTAATCCTTTTGGGGGCTTCCCCTACTAAAAGGAAGGTTTCTCTAATTGCTTCTGAAGTGTTAAGACAACATTCTCTCCCTACATTTTAAATTAAGGGAATTTTAATTTTATCAGTCTATGCTGAAGAGCCTGCAGCTTGCACAGGAAATTCCTGCCGCAGTGTAACCACTGGAGTTTACTTTATAGTTAAGGGTGATGAGAGCAGGAAGACTTTTCAATAGCTTCTATCTATTTTAAATTACTCTTATTTAGAATTGTTAACATATTTATATAATTTATAAGATTGCTGAACCTTCATTACAAGGGAATTGGAAACAGCGGCACACTTGGGAATTTTACCTAGTTCCATGACTAAGGAATGATGGCGACATCGTAGTTTTGGGCAGTGGTGTTTATTAAGAGCTTGTGGTGGCATGTGGATGCACAACTGCCTTGTAAAGAGACCATGCTGCAAGAGTCACTTCCCTCACAAAGGGAAATCTACCAGTAGCAGGATTAGGGCTTGAAAAAGGCTGTCTTATAACAAAAGCTAGAGCAACTCAGGGTTGGAGATCAGGTTAGCTGCCTCACCCCTCTGTATATAAGGGTGAGACTGGTCCTCACAATAGGAAGAGGGCAGGGGGAATTCCATGTTGTTACACAGGTGGATGGGAAGGCAGACAGTAGCTGAATAGGGCCCAGGAAATAAAGTAGTATGCAAACCACACACAACTTTCCATTACCACTTACTAGGTCTACTCACTACGAGGTTAACACAAACCCAAAAGTTTAAATTTAAGATTTTGAAAGGTTTGATTGTTACTTTACCATAACTAATAGGTGTAAATAGTATTTAATCTTTAAATAAAAATGACAAAGCAAGTTGTCTTAGAAGTAGCTGGCTCATGAAGCTGTATTAATCAGTGCAGATAAAGGGGGCCTTGTTGACTTGAAGGGGAGTTTATGCATTGGTTGTTGGCAAGCCCCACAGATGTGTTAGCCTATAGCTGATCAAAAGCAAACGTGTATACACTTTTTAATCCAGAGGACACTGCCTATCCATTACAACTTCAGAGAACAATAAATGTGCTGACACCATGTATTTGCTATTGTACATACAGATTACCAGTACTTCCTCCTTTTGTGTGCAGTCTTTAACATCTACAAGATAGTCCAAAAACCTGAAAAGAAAAATGACAATGTTAGCCAATACAATAAATGCAATAGCATGGCATTCCTAATTGTTTCTTCAGTGACATTTCTATTCCTTTGCTAATAATATCAAGAGTCACATCATAAGATCAGTAAGATTTCACTTTCTTGAGAGTGGGATACTCACATTTCCAAAAGATCTCCTTTCAAAATGAGAAGAGTTTCCCACTGTGATGCTGGAAATACTGCTGTTTTTCATATGGTTTATCGCAAGAATGAAAGGTAATAAATATTCTGCCTGCACCTCCCATGAATGAATAAACCAGAGGAGATACTAATTTGATATAGTGGTTTTTTTAAAAGAAATAAATGTATTTGAAATTGAAGCAAGTTATTTTAAGGCCTAGACTTCCTGTAATCTACTGAAATGTAAAATAAATAGAAATTTATTTAGTTAGTACACATGCTGCCAGAGTTTTAACGCCAAACTACTGAACTGCTGGATGACACTGGTTAGCACTTTGGAGTCAGGTTGTTTAAGCGCTAATCTGATATCTGGTAGCAGTATCCTTTTCTGCATGAGCAGAGAATTTTTTTCCCAATTCAGTTCAATAACTAGTTCATTCAAAACTAAGAAAGCAGCAGGAAAGCTGTTTTTCCTCTTCCAATCTATGAATAAAAATGAGTTGTGAAGCTAAGACCTATTAGTACTGTAAGCTTGAAGGACATGATAACCAGAATCAGTTCAATTCACTTGCTACAGAAAAATTCAAAACATGTTTTGATAACCCTTTTCCCTTTATGAATCCAGCACATTTAAGGTAGATAACTAACAACACAATTTGACGTGCTATTTTTCTGGATTTTTAATTGAATTCCAATTTCCATCAACTTGCAGACTGACAAATCACAAGTAGAAAATTAATCTAGTAAGAAAGAAATGCATCATTCATCATTTTGGAACAATAAAAAATGTGACAATTAAGAGCCTGAATAAATGTATGTTAAGCTATATAATTGCTTAAATAAATTTGTATAAATATATTTTATCCTCTTGGTGAGCAAAAAGTAGTACCAAATTTAGTGTAAAGGCTATATTTAGGTGTAAATCTACATGTTTAATGGTTAACCAATGCTAATCAACATCTCTTTGGAAAAATAACTAAAGTACAAATGCATAACAAGGTTAAAATTGATATTTAAATCAAGGTTTCCTACTTCATTTTATTTGGGATTAAAATTGGTGATTTAAATTGTTTTACCCTGGAACAACCAAGAATAATGAAAACCGAAAAAGAACCCCAACCCTATTCTCTCTTCTGTCTAGCGACCTAAACTGGGAAGTGATTTCCCCACCCAAACACTTTCACAGATATCCCTGTGGTTCGCACAGGCTACTTGTCTCTAAATCAGGAATAGTAAGCGGCTGGGCATTTATACGAAGTAGCAAACAGGAAAAAATCCATGTGACGGCTCAACATTCAGATAGCTACATCTACTACAGAAAATGTGTGGTTTGTGCCACTGAACCAGTAGTCCTTTCTGGTTGTTCTGGGGACTAAGATCAGGCTCTAAATGTGGCTTTGGAGCCCCATACAATAGATGAAAGCTGGCAGCATACAGCCAGCATGAGGAGAAGCCTGAGAATCTTCTTGTTCAAGGACTAAACGAGGACCCTGTCATGTCCCAGGGGCTTGGGTTAAAAGTCTTGCTGTCTAGAGTAAGTGCGAGCACCCGACCCAGCCCAGTTCCATAAAGGAGTGTCTTCTTCTTGGAGAGGCGGGGTTCTGGAGACGCTGCCATGAACAGTCGCACCATACAGAAGCCGGCATAAGAACAAGCATGGGGCACACTAACACCTTGACACAGACCCGCACTAGTGAACACTTGAACCTTCCCTATTTGAATCAGTAAAGTTATAGCCAATTGCAGACAACCTCTAAGTGAGGAATGAAGTTATAAAATGCTTTGATCAAATCCCATTTAGAGTACTGCAAGCTGGTTTGCTTCTATTACAGACACTTTCACAGCCTTGTTCATAAAAAGAGAGATGGACACTGGAAGGAATTTAAAGGAAGGTCGTTAACATAATATAGTACCTCAGCCACAAGAGGCAACTGGATCAGAGACCAACCAATCAGAGGGAGGCCAAACCCCCACATTTATGGCACATCTGAGGAAGTTTTTGATCAGTCAAAGCAAAAGCAAGTGGCTGTAAGATTCCAAAGAGAGCAGCATTCTACTCTCACTCACTAAGATCATCAAGTACCAAGAGAAGCACTCTTGCAACGAGTCTCACCAAACCTGTCTTACCTTATGCATCATTGTACTGAGGTGCTTTCTATCACCAAATGTGTTTGATATTAAGCCTAATACAATATAAACTGCCAAAGGAACAGCTCTATTTTCAAATAGCCTGACACTGTCAATTTGTTTAGGTTTGAATTTTAAGTAGTTAAATCCTGTACTGCAGCCATGGATGAGGTTATGCATTATTGTACTTGAGTCTTTTTAAACATGGCTTGGAAGCCCATGAATTAAAAGAAACACATATCCCCCCCGAGTTCATGTACAGCACTTCTCTCTTTTAACAAAAGCAAACTCTTGTGTCAAACTCCATGCATCTCAAATGGTTGCAATCAAGATCTGCTACCAAATTTTCATTTGCAGAACCTTCAGGGTACAACTATTAGGGCAAAATCTGTCCCCACACTAGCAGGATCAGGACCAGTTTGCCAACACAGCCTTTTTCTGCTTAAACATTCATGACCAAGTCACCACTTGCTTTGCTGTTAGCAGCGGTAGTGGCACTGCCGGTACAAACCATTGGTAAGCAGTAGAGCTAACTGAACATTTCATAAACACACGTGTTGAGTAACCGTTAGACTAGCTAGTGAATAATTTAACATTTTATTAAAAAGCTTTCACTCCTTCACCTCATCTCTAGTGAGCACACTCACTTCCGAATCTAAACCAAGCTCTAATCAGTAGGTTTATATCCAACTACTGCCTTGATTTTAAATTAACTGTAATGTCTGTATATAAATTATAAAGGGTCCAATAACAAAAAACAGACTACCACTGAGGGATGCTTATTGTTTTCACTTTTTTTTTTTTTAAACTCCCTCTAACTCTTTGAATAAAATGTTGGAATTTTGCATCATGGATTTTTAAAAAATGGCTTTTATAAATTCAGCTAGTGTACAGTATTTTTTCATAGTTTTTAATATGTATTATCTGCACTGACATTGTAACAGATCCATTTTGTGGATTAACATGATACTGAGTACAGATTTCTCAGTTTGGTCTTCAGATAAACAGTGTTTCCAAAAGCTGCCTAAATATAAGACATTCCAAGCCGTTTCAGTCTATCATGAGAAAACAGATTTTTCTTTTTGAAATGGAAAAAAAAATTTATATAAATAATGGCATGAAAGCAAAAAGTAACGAATCAGAATTCAAAATTAAAGCCTGTTCTCCAGCCTTCACTCACCTCACTCTATGAAGGAAGAAGACATTATGTGAATTAAAGAGTGAACAGCAGCCTTCACTTTTAGTTTAATTTGGAAATGTAAGGTGGAATCTATTATCACAATTAAAGTGAGTAATTACCAATACATTTTAAATTGTTCAACTGCAGAACACACACTTTAAAAAAAAAACTTTTATTATAATAATATGGTAGCCACTGTTAGAAAACCACAACAGCTACTCTTAATGGAGACCCCAGAGGGTCAGTGTATGACATCAAAAGTTTTATGAATAAACTGGTCAGATTAATTTCTACAGATGGGTGCTTAAGCTTAAAAATACTGAATATACCTCTGACAAGATAATTTTTACTCTCTTTTTAAAAGGACTTGTGATAAAGAATTTTATCTTCTCTAAATGAAGAACAGTCTGTTATCTTAAACATACACAATATTAAGCGAGACTCTTGTTTTACTTTAGACTGGAAAAATATGCCAGGGACAGTCAAAGTCAACACAAAGTAACAAACAGCAAAAGGTAGCAAGAAAGAGAAACAGGTAAGTGCAGCTCTGGTCAAATTCATAGCAGTTCTTTACGTCAGTCAACGGCTCATTTACATTGTAATTTCTAATCAGTTACATGCAAGCCCAAAGAAGCATTTGATCACTACACATGGTAATAAAATTTGATTAAATTTATCAGGCAACTGCTAAAATATGAAAATTTGCAGATGTAATAAAGTAGTTTTATCTGAACTTTAACAGGACAGACAAAAGTAAATCATTCCATTGGTTAAAAAAACCCTACATTCAGTTTTTTACGAAACAAAATTTCACGTGAAAAGTATTGTGTGATTCCAAAGTTTCCGGAGTAGAAATGGAGTGATCTGAAATGTCAAAGACCCCATTATTTTGCAAAGAAATGAAATACACCTCAAAAATTTCTAATTCCACATGTGAACAACAAAATACTGCATATCTACCAACAACTGCATTGGGTAGGTCATTATGAAAGGCTAGCTGCCAAGATGTAGGAAATGGCTCCTTGCCTCTGTTCCCTTTAAGGAATATACAATCGTCTGAAACCAGTTCACACTAAGCGCTTATCATGCTGCCATTACACTGAGATACTCAGTCCTTAAAATAATCCAATAAAGATTCTGTAAAGCTGCACCCTCCCCAACACTGGATTTCTCCTCAGTGTAGACAGAGTTACTTCAGTAGGAGGCGGGGAGGGGCGGGGTCACACAGCCTCTGGAACACGATGTTTTGCAGTTTGATTTTTTAAAATTACTGAGTTTTAAGGCCACCTGTGTTGTTTTTTCAGTGCTGAAAGTTGAAGTCTGATCACAGGGCCCCTTTCCCCACTGCGTGAGAACATGTTCCAACGTTTTTAGTTATATTTAAGTGTCTCCTTTTGGCACCATGGAGTTGATGTTTTGTTTTTTTTTTAAACTCCACTAAACATCTAGTTCTGGCTGCCTTGATCACTCACAGCAACAGACGGCGTGTCCACATTTACAGCTATGACTATGCTTTCTCCTTCCTCTGTTTTGATACGTTTAAGTTCCTGTTGTTCTGACTGGTCTCCATTCTGGCGTTTCGTTGGAAGAGATGCTGATGCGGATGCATGAGTTGCTAACATATGCAAAGGACTTGCAGCAGCTGTAAGAAAGATAATGAAAAGCTCTGAGTCCAAATTCCTTTTGAAATCGACAATACAGGAGTCAAACTTGCATTATAATTAAACATTCTGAATTCCTTTATTATTAGTTTTACAGCAGTGCATTACAGACCCAAATTCAGGGCACATTCTTCTAGTCACTGTACAAACATTAAAATCCCTGCCCTGAAGAACTTACCATTTAAATAGTCAAGGAAAAGGGTGGGAAGAAGGAAGTATCTTCATTCTGTGGCCAGGGAACTAAGGCAGAGAGATTAAATGATTTAACCCAGCATCACATATGGAGTCTGTGGCAGAGCTGGGAAGTGTCTTAGATCTAGTTATTCTCCATGACTTTCTTTGGTAACAAGGGACTAGCATATTATGCTGAAGATATGTTTTAAAATGTATTTTAAAGCTTCAAACACTCTGCACTGCAGTTCCAGATCAAATGTAACCTTTTGCAAATTTCCCCAATATACTGATGTAAACCAGATAAACAGAACCTGGAATTTCCAGAAAAATATTTACAAAACCAAAACCAAACAATAAAACTCACTGTTCTGAGAGCAGGGTTTGAATGGTGTACAAATAAAGCATTGCTGGCCACACACTGAACAAGGATAAAACGAACTACTGAGTGGCTGTTCATTCAGTGAGCACTGAATGAGGAAGAGGTCCTGTAGAAAAAGTAGTATGTGATCATGTAATTAAATACCGTATCATAATGCATACGGAGGTTGAATTAAGGTTGCATGGGCAACCTTAATTCAAGCAGTACCTAACTTTGTGTGCTTGCCTTTGCAACCTTAATCTTTTAAGCAGCGTTTTTATACCTAATGTAATGTATTACAGCAAAGAAAACACTGATGTATTGTAGTACAAAACCTGTCTTCATATTGATTCATTCCTTTTCGAAAGCAGGATCTTCTATGTAGCAAAGCACCATATCCTGCATGGCTAAATTAAGGGGCAGCTGATTAGTGTACTTTTAAGTGCATTGCTACAGTTTAGCAGTCTGAACAATTAATGCTACCTAAAAGAAATTTAGCAAGATATTCTGTACCATACTGACCAAGTAAAATATGTATATGGTGCTTTTTTAAAAACTAATGTAGAGTTGCAGGCACACACCCACTCCATTTGGCACAGAGAAGACAGGAATGTTATGCTTCTGGATTCTTGCCCGGTTTGATTGTATTTTTCTTATTATCGATTATTTGCAGAGATTAAATACGCTGAATCTCACGCACCACATCCACCACACTCGCTTTTCAAGCTTCCACCTATTTGTAATTAGACATGTTTAAGAGTGCAAGGCACAGACATAAAATTTGGAAAATTTACAGAAACTGTTTTCCTCTCAGACCAAAAGTCTTTTAGTTCAATTTTTAGATTTGAAGGACCAGATTCATTGACCTGGCTCACCAAAGTATCAAGGGAAGATGAGGGAGACAGCTTTAAGTCACCTTTACTTTTCCCAAAACCTGAGGCCACCTTGGCTACCAATGTAAGTTACTGTGATCTGAAGGTTGCTTAACTGATATCCGACTATTCATACCCCCAAAGTTATTTCGGCCCAGATTTTGCTTATGAATCGGTTGCATGAGTATGTGTACTGAGCGGGGCCCTGATAAAGACTGGGATTCCGTAAGTTGTTGAACTGTTGCTGTGTAGTGTGTTTGACATAATGAAGGATTTTTTAAGCTTTAGGCCAGTGGTGAGTGTATTTGAGTAACCTCTCACTGTTACATAGTACATTGTACTTCCTGTTGGAATATATGAACAAAAGGCATAGAAGAGAGACCTAGCTGTGCTAGGAGCAGCATCTAAAGCTCATCTGCAGTCATGTGACCAGAGAGGAACCAAGGGCCTAAGAGGCTCTTTCCCAAAGCAGTTGTCCCTCTACTTGTCAGTTTTCAGAAAAAATCCCACAAGTCCTAGTAACACTGTATAACGTTAACAATCTCGTCAAAGGGCCCTGCAAACAGTACTAAAATAGCAACTACTGTGTTAAACAATGCAATAACCGAGGACTTGGAAATGATAGGTGAGAACTTTGAATTTAACAAGGATACTATCAAGCTGCATGCAGCCTACATATGAGAGCTTCCTTTCTGCACTCTCATAACTCTGGTGAATATATAATTTCATTACAGTTAGAGGAGCGTATATATGACTAAAAATGCATAACCCACTCTAAATTTGCTATATACGAATTACACCTGTGACCCTAGTAAATGTCTCTCATAACAATGGCATTATAAAGATGATAAAATGCAGATTTTTAGAAAACAGCTCATATTCTTCATTGGTGTTTAGATGACAAGTGGCATTTCATTACAATAATCAATGCACCCAACGGACAGGAATGGGGGCAATGTACAACAAAACTAATTCTTTGGCCAAAAATAGGATTAAGAATCAAAGGGCAATGTTTCCTGCACCAGCAAAATCCGGCTCCCAACCACAATAAATAAGGATTAAGTTTACGTCATGGAGGTCATGAAATCAATGACTTCTTGAGACCTCCATGACACTTTCTCCTTCAGCTGGGGAGGTGGGAGGGGAAGGCAAGAGCAGTCAGCCAGCAGGGAGCATGGCAGTTCACTGCTACCTTGGGTGGGGAGAAAAGGGGACTCAGAGCTCCAACCTGGAATGAGCAGCATGGAACTCCTGGAGCTCCCAACTGTTGCGGGTGGTGGGGAGCCCCCAGATCATCGAGCTGCCGCAGGCAGTGGGACATGGGGGACCCTGCAGCTAAGAGCCACTGCCATGGGAGGCAGACGACACACAGACTCAGAGGTCCCAGTGCTGGCCCCCAGCTCCTTGCCTCTCATGCAGCAGGGGGAGGGACACTGCCTCGCTGCTCTCATCTTATTCCCATCCCACCCCCGAGTCAGCCTCATTTTATCATCGTTATTTTTAGTAAAAGTCAGGGAGAGATCACTGCTTCTGTGAATTTTTGTTTATTGCCCATGACCACTCCCTGACTCTTACTAAAAATAACCATGACAAAATCTTAACCTTAAGAACACAGATATGGGCAAAGGAAAGTAAATTTCAGCATCACCTTGGAAAGGAAACTAGAAAAATATATGCAGCACTATGTTTTGTAAAATCAATTCCTGTATAGAGTGACTCAATCACTAGCATCTAGAGTATTTTAATCAAGATCAGTTTAATATCTTGCAATACCGCAGTTCAAACTAACTAAAGACAGTTCAAAACTTAATTTTGCTGTTCCCTATTCACAGAAGACAATGATTGTAATGGAAAATGAAAATTAAATAGGAATGAGTCTATCGGAAATTTGGTTTGCAGATAGACAAGGTTTCATTAACACTTTTTAATGAAGTGTTAAAAAAGCCACTTGTTTGTTCCAATAACCAACAGAAACAAGCATTTCACATAAAAGGTGCTTAAAATCAGTGTCTACTGATCCCACATTAGTTTGTTCTTACTAAGCTATTAGTAGAGAATGCCTGTCCACAATTATTTTATGTACCATCTATACTGTTAAGAAGATTTTCTGGTATCACAGATATTTCAGGGAAGTCTTCTCCCAGTGAAGAAACTGCATTCCTGCTATATACTTTTAGCTTGGTTTACACAAATCATTTGCTTTCTAGTCAGCGCTGTGATTAACTCCTAATCTGATCTCTGAATAGCCAGCAAAGAAGATCATTATTTCAGAAGAAAACAAAAGAAAACACTGTAATTATATAAAAAACAATGTTTTAAAACCCTGATGTTTAAAAAGTCTGAGCCTTACTTTAAAGATGAGAGTTTCTACACGAAGATCTCCAATGGAGAGACTAACGTATTCTAAACACAAGTACTAGTAGGGGATTTCAGCTACCTGCATATAAGCCTGTTTTAGAGAAGTAATCCGTTGATTCCATAAATAGTTGCTTCTTGGAACAACTAGATTTAGCATACACGATAGGAAAGGTAACTCTGGATTTGGGGTCCAATTTTCAAAAGCTCCTAAGATTTAGGAACTTAAATCCCATTTTCAAAAGCAAAACTAAGATGAAAGGTGAGGTGTCTCAATGAGAAAATTTAGGACATTCATAAAAAGAATTTCAGACAGACCTTTCAAAGCCAGGCAAATTGGCAGCATGATAAGTAGTTCAACTGCAATTTGGAAATATGCAAAATAAAAGCACACTGGACAGGAAACTACTCAGGGAAAGGACCTAGGTTTCAGTACAATACCTGCTTATTGTACAATATTCGTCAAAATAGCAAATAAAACACCAGGATCTCTAAAGAATGGGACAGAAAATAATGCCCAACATTATCACGCCATTACATAAATTGATATAACACCCTCATCTTGAGCACTGCTTTTAGTTCTGGTCATCCCACCTCAGAAAAATTTAACAGACACCGAAGGGGTGCAAAGATGATCAACTACGACAGAGACATGGGAAGGCTTCCACACACGATACTGAAATGATTAGGACTGATTAACTGGGAAGAAAAATAAGAGGGTATATGGTAAATTGTTCAGAGAAAGTAAAACAGATGTTCCAAATTATTATAATTCAAAAGGATACATCTAATTAAACTAAACAGCAAACAAAAATGTAAACTGGTAACAGGAAATGTTTTGTTTAAAAAATAAGTTAACTAGTGCAAACTCCTAGCCACAAGACAAGGCAGCATTAAAAACACCATGAACATGAACATGGACATGAATACTGAGTTACATTAAATAAGAGAAAACCTATGCGATATAAGCCCTCACTTGGGTTAAGACCATAACTTCCCTTATAAATATTTACTCCTTAACTGTCCATTCAAGGGGATTCTTGCAGCTTCATCTGAAGCACATGGTTAAGGCTAAGATTTTATCATGGTTCTTTTTAATAAAAGTCAGGGTGAGGTCACCGGCAATAAACAAAAACCCATGGAAGGCATGACCTCTCTCTGACTTTTACTGAAACCATGACAAAACGGGGCTGACTGGGGGGTGGGATGAGAGCACCGGGGAAGGGTTGCCCCCCTGGCCCTGCCGCCTGCAGAAGCAGGGAGATGGAGGCCAGAGCTGGGAGCTCTGGGGCCAGGGCTCAGAGCCCGTGGCAGTGGCTCATACTCCAGAATCCCCCCTGCCATCCACTCAAAGCTGCAGGGCCTTCCACACGGCGGCTCAGAGCTGCAGATCCCCCACTCTCTCTGCAGCAGTTTGGAGCTCCAGGCCACCCATCACAGCTGGGAGCTCCGGGGAGCCCCTCTCCAGCCACTCATGACCTTGGAAGCTCCAGCGGTCCCCTGTGGTTTGCTTCAGCTCTGAGCTCTGGGTTCCGGCTGTACTCCCCACCAAGAGCTCTTGGCCCCCAGCTGAAGAAGAAAATGTCATGGAGGTTGCAGGCATCACAAATTCTGTGTCCTCCGTGACAATCTTATTCTTACACATGGTACAGGCCACTGTCAAAAATAAGATACTGACAATAGATCCACCCACTGATCTCTTCTAGGTTGGCAATTTCAGGTTGAAGCTTCATAAAACTAAAGTAAGTATGTACTACAGCAATTTTAGATTAAGATTTATAATGAACTCAATTATAAATGAAGGGTTTTTTGTTTTAATGCCACTACTGGAGTCTATTTTAAATTTTACAAAACTGCTGAAGGCAAAAAAAAGAAAATATTGAAAATTAAGGCCCTGATTCTGCAAATATTTACACAAATAATTTGTTCCATTGAGTTCAATGGAATTATTCATATACGTAAAGATAAGCATGCATCTGAATGGTTATAGCATCAAGGATTAAAATTGTATTTTTATTAAAACTTCTTTTAGTGACATAAAATCTTTGTCATTTCAAAACAAAATGATTTTAGTGCTAACAGTGAAGAGTTACACAGATTTTCAATAATTAAAGTTATTGTGAACTTTTTTTATACAAAGGCCAACTTTTTTAAGAACAGGAGCCTAATATTAGGTTCCCAAATACACAGCCAAGCACCAAGAATGGAATTATCACAAACTCTTAACTGACTTCAGACTGCAAACCTTGATGGAGGGTTATAGCTCTGTTGAAGCATTCCAGATTTCTTGACTTGTGGAAGCTCCTTATGTTGGAAGGAGATGTTGGTTGATAATCCTATATATAGCCTGTGTTCACTTTGCCATTTTATGTTTGAATTTGTGTTGTTCTCATAGTAAGGATGTTAACAAGGCCCTGGACTTGACTTTTCCAAATATACATGAACAAAGTAAGTAGGAAAATTTCTTAGAAAGACATTCCTATGTAAAATCTGAAATTCCCGTAACAAATTCAGAAACGAAGTAAAAAACATCAATGTAAGTGCATAAACAAGAAGAAAGCAAAGAATTAGCAAAAGGTAGATTAATTTGTTTTTAAATCAAGAGATTTTTTTAATAATAATTTTTTAATCCACTTTAGGCATATTTATTTCAAAGGGAAACTGTTAAAACAAATGGAGATAAAATTAGATTTATCAGAAAACCAAATCAAAAGCTATATTTGATATGAATGTTTGTCCTGCCATCCAATCAGACTGTCTACACTAAAACTGAGGCAGTAGACGCTATTAAGACAGACAAGAAGCATTCAAAAGAATTCTCTAGCATTCTTGTTTTAATATTTTTTTCTTCACGAGCTTTGGAGAAAACTAGAGCAGAAGAATAGTCTAAAGGGCAGACCCACAAAAAAGCCTTGCACCCAGACTGTTCTTGACCATCCAGAGGATGCGTTATCCATTTCAGTTGTTTTGCAAGAATGAAATTTTCAAGAACTATAAAAATATCTTGTTATTTTTAGGTTGGCTTTTATTTGGGAGTTGTCATCCCTGACATGGGCCCCTTTAAGAATTCCAGACATTAAATTCCCATTCGGGTAACAACCAGTGAAAGGAGACACCAACACTTTCTCACACACAAACTCACACAAAAAAGGTTGAAAACTAAAATTGTGCAACTCTAGTAGCTTTCTGTGCGAATACAAAGAACGAATCTAAATGAGATTTTACAATGGACATTCTGAGAAATTGTACAAATTTGCTCATTCTGAAGCCAGCTCCTACACTGGAAACATTTGTGGTTATAGGAAATACTGATCAAAAGCTTACCAGTGTTGCCCTGCCCTTGCATCGCTGTGGTGACAGGTACTATGTGCGTTCCATTCTGCGTTACAGTTTTTATTGGTAGCTGGTGTTGACCTAGAGGTGCCTGTTGCACTATAGTAACTGTCTGTAAGGGCGTGGTCTGAGATGTCTGAATGATACGACTAGCAGCTCCTAACGTAGCATGGCTTATAGCAGGTATAGGTTCCACTTTAACTGGAAAACAACAAAAGTCATTTAATGTTATGTTAAGCCAAGATGGCCTAAAACAAAACATGACAAAAAAGTGATTAGTTACTTTATCCCTCCAGTGAATAAAATTAATGTCATTAATAATTTCAAAGCATCTGAAAGAGTTAGCATGGAATAAAAATTCTATTTTTGACACGTTCTTTTCCCTTGCATCTATGAAGTGATTTAAAAAAGTAAATTAGGTGTTAGACAATCACACATACTTAGATAAGACTGGCTAAACTGAGCCAATTCTCACCTTTTACTTCCTTGTGGTCTCCGTTCTCTTGAGGTTCTCCCTTGGGCTGGGTTACCATTGCAGCTTGTGTGACCACTGCCTGTCCAGCTACAGTATAAGTGTTTGCTGGTGCTAATCCAGTCACATTTGTGACTGACACCGCTGGTATCTGGTGAACAACGTGAACTGTCTGAACTACAGGCTGCTGGGATGTTGATGTTGTCACAGGAGTTGCAACAGTGTAGGTGACGGGTTTAATAGTTTGTGGTAGCTGCCGTTGTACAGTAATTAAAACTGGTTGACTAGATAGAGGTGATCCTATCAAAAGGGCAGAAAGATTAATTAGACTGGAAGTTTTAACAAAGTATGTTTTTAATCATCCTCTTAACCACACTGAACACGGAAGCCTGGTAAAACTAACCACCCTTACTTCTCTCTTTCACTGATTGCTACAATAGCTACAGCATGGATAATAAAGACTGCTAGAGCACCATACAATTTTAGCATGACTGCTGTTGCTGACTCCATGTATCTTGTCATGGAGGCTAAATAAATGCCTACACACACCTTCACTGCACCATAAGGAATATCATTAGGAAACTAGATAGCTAGAACACAAGTAAAACCACCAATACAACCCCGCATATGGGGAAAAAATAAGCATCGATGCAAAAGAAACATCCTACCATTTAACTCCTCAACCCTTCCCAATTCTGGTTCTCCTGATCACTGCTTTGGGCAAGGGCAAAATGGCTAGAGATATATACTGTAATTAAGTGAGATATTTATTTAGTATAGCAGCTCTGGATCCAGGTGGTCATTTTGGTTTTCACCAACTATTCCTAATGGAGCTTTTTATCCAAATTCATGTTCTGTCCATGGAGAATCTGTGCTGCACAAAAAGATAGAATAGTCTTCCAGAAGGAGAGGTGCCACTAATATGACACTGTTTTCCTATCTGAGACAGAAATACAGCCTCCGCTTACCAGCAACATGAACCTCTCTGTGATGGATTGAATTTATATACATACCAAGAAGAAAATGTATCGACTCTATTAGCCATTTTCAGGAATATTTCACACATCAAGTTTATGCACTTCTCCATGCTTTGCCTTAAAGGTTAACAAGTTAATTATCTATCCAAAAACATTCACTGATTTCTTAGTTTAGATGTGAATTTTAGACTGTTTCAGGCAACATTTTTTTAAAAAATTTTTTAAACAAATTTTCCACTTTCATCCACACCAAAAAAATAATTTAAAAAATTCTCACCTGGGGCACTCTGTGCAAATCGTGCTTCTTGTATTACTGCTAGTTTTGGCTGAATAGCAGTAGGCTCAGGTTCCATTGGGACTGGAGACCCTTCCCTTGACAAGCTCTCTGGGGTCTGTACGCCACTGGAGTGGGCAGACAACACTCCAGAATGATTAGGAGAAGCTGGGGCACTTCTGTATTTTAAGAAAATGAAAACAGCAGCTGGTATGTTTTAAGTTAATTGTGAAAGATGAGTGACCTTGCCTCTAAAAATATTGTAACATATGTACTTTCCACAAGGGGGAACCCCTTCCCTTCTGCCAAACAAGTAGCCACCAAATCCCTGATTTTGATTCTACATAAAGCCTCTGTTAACCAAGAGGAGAATACAAAGGCAGGCTTTGGCTATCGTTAATGGAATAGGAACATTTGGACCTTTTCTGATGGAGTGTTTCCAATCAATCCATGCAACAGTACAAATGTTTGTTCTAGGGAGGCAGAATGATGGGCTCCGTCTAACATGTAAGTCAAAGGAAGCCAGCAACAGCAGAAAGGGGACACAATTGTTACATAGCTAGTAATTAAGTCTATATATTTCACCATTCAGAATACTAATTAAACATTATCAAACTAAACACATTTGTCATCTGTACTTTAATGAAACAGCTGAGATTTGATATTTTCTTTATAAGCAATTTTTAAAAGGCAGGGGAAGGATACAGGTAGTAATTAAAATTATAATTGTGTAACACTGAAGTACAGAAAGCCCTATGTTAACAAGCTAACAATTATTTATGTAAACTGACCCAGAACTTTAGTACTTAAAAAAAAAAAAAAAAAAAAAAGGCAACAGAAAACAGAACTCATGCATGAGGGAAAACTTAACTGGTATATTATACAGAATTCATCCAGACTCAGTGTTTTAAATTAAGTAACTAAACTTGTGATTTTAGTATGGTATACAAAACTATCTAGTTTATACGAGCCTGATGGTTAAAAAACAGCCATAGTTTTTGCTTGTGTCATGGAATGATAATTCAGTCTTACCTTACCAACATTTTACTATTTAAAGTATTGTTCTCTCTTTCTTCCAGCAGGAAATTTAACATTTAAGGTAAACTTCTGAAAATTCAATGTCTTTTTGTTCATCTGTTTTCCTTACCTAGAAGAGAGTGGTCCCAGAGGGGTTCTAAAGCAAGGTACTCCCCTAGGCCGCCTTTTCCTAAAAGCCTGCTCTATTAATTTGCTTTCAGAGGCAGGGTCTATCCTCCAGAATGAGCCTTTGCCTGGTTCTTCCTGGGACCGTGGTACTTTGATGAAATAACGATTCAGAGAGAGATTGTGGCGTATTGAATTCTATGGAACATAAAAAAATATGTAGAATTCATATATATTTTTACTAAAAAGTCAGAATCTGGCCTAGTGCAGTGGTCTGCAGAATGAGAGACTCGGGGGGTTCAGGTCTCCAGTTCCTCGGGTCGCAGGTGCATGGGACCACTATAAAGGCAGCACACTAAGCCTGGGGATGGGGTAAGTCTGGGCATTGCTCAAACCTCTCCCAGAAATTAAAAAACGATGCTAATGAGCTCCCCTAAGGGAATCTCAGTTCAATCTTGTGAAAAGGATAGCAGTCAAAAGTTGCATGGACATAAAGCAGTGGATAAAATGAAGATCTAGTAGTACTTAAAACACCATCCCTTCCTCCACTGCTCAAAGGAAAAGCTGAAACCATTCCCAATGGGTTGTTAAAACATATTACATACACTGATTCTGATGCTGATCTTGTACAACACTCTAACATTATTCCATAGCAAGGAAAGGTCTGATTAAAGGAATGATACAGCTAGAGACTTGGGTGTTCCCCTTTCCTTACCAGAAGCCACACCGAGCAGGAGGATTCTCTTGACAACTTCGGTTCCCAGTTATTCTTCCCCAATACAGAGGAAAATACCAGTCACTTAACATTCTCAACAGAGGCCACGGATTTAGTAAGCCTAGAAAAACTCTGAAGTGCGGTGGGTTCAAATATAGTTCTCTAGGGCGATCACCCTACCATGCTGTGCTCCGCATATCACCATATACACAATATGCTGTGGCATGAAGACTGAAATCCCCGTTCAACTATATGGAGGACTTGGATGAAAATGTCTGAAGGTCCTGGAGTTCTGATGCAAGAGGAAAGTGTATCCTTGACTTTATATGCCTCATATATACAGACATCACACTGAGACCATTCTGAATTTCATAAACTCAGGCAGAGGGAAGCAAATACAACCATTCAAGTTTTTACTAACTTTAGCTGTACAATTCTAATCCACTGAACGTTAGCACTGAAACATCTGGGGGAAATTTTCATAACGTGTCAAATCAACACTCTTAAAAATCAAACCTAAACCGAGCCACAGGTCAGCCTCAGATGAGGTTTATAACCTTGGTAACAGGCTTAGAGAACTACAAGTGTTACCCTTGTATGGTTTCCTCAACGCAACTGATGCTAACAGAAACTGTTTCCCCTGCCAAAGATAAACAGAACTAGCAGAAGGTGTGAGGAATATAAGTTTATCAGTTGTAATTGTGTCTCCATCTGCTAGAAGAGAAGAGTAAATCCAACTTTTCCAGACTGGAGGAAAAATACACGACAGAATGAGTCCAACATGATGGGCCTTCAACAAAAGTTCTAGGATATACATTATTATATCTGTAGCTTCATTAACTATTGAAACAATTACCTAAAACAGTCTGAAGCATATAGGTTAGCTACCAAAATGGTCATGGTAATGCCTGAACCCAGAAGCTAAGAGTATTGTTCACAAATTAGGTAAGTTTCCTATCATTATGGAAATATTTTATATGACTAGTGACCAAAACAGCCACTCCATTTTATTGTATTTTCCTACTGTTACCTGCAGGTGTAAATCTTATGCAATTCTCTGAAACAGAGGAGGTATGCTGTGCCTGCCATTTTGTTTTTGCAAAGTATTGTGTATCTGAACATGCAGTGATCTAATACCTAATTTTAAAACTAGAAGCCATTATGTAGATTATAAATAATCACATGATTCTGTATCACCTGACTAGATTCTATGGAAAATAAGAGTACACTATACACAGAGGTACTTTAGACAAAATCCTGAAGTATCTTATACAAGCCATGCAAAAATATTTTTAAACCAGTTACTACTGTAAGACTAGTATTGACCATATAAGTAAACGGACAAACAGAATACTACGTTGTGTGTGTGTGAAAGAGAAAAAGACATACATATCTTGACAATTTATTAGATGCCTACTAGCCAGAGAAAGAACTGAGAAGTGCGAGGATCTCTACCAGCCAAGTCCCTGCTGAGAAGCCCATAAACCTGGTATCCTGGGAATGAGAAGGGTACTGGGATTGTGACCAGGCTGATCCATCTTTTATATAAATCTCTCACCAGTAGGTAAGATCAATGTGAAATGTTTATTCCCCCCACGCTGGGAAGGTGGAAGCATTCTACTTGCTTTGAATGTGGAAAAGAACTCTTTGTCACTACCTCTCCTTAGCCTCTCTTGTCCCTTCCTTCCAGATAACTCTGGCATCTGCCTCTGCGGCAGATCGTAACTTTTCTAGGCAACAGAAGCAGCGAAACTGACATTACATGATTGACGTAGTGGTTTCAAATACATGGTACAGGGTTATGAATAGCAACAGAAAAAAAGATCAGTCTTGCTAACTGCCCTCTGCTGTCCCTTGGTAAAACTAAAAGTAGCAACAGAGGCACTGGAGTTGTATTTCTATTTTGTAGTTGGGAAGAAAACACTGCATTGGTTTATATTCAATTGGTTATCCTGGCAAATATTCTGATTAGAAATTTGTTTTTTAAAAAAGCTTAATTTTTGCAGAAACAGATGGCTTTGGCCTTCCACACTCAGCAGTGATAGATTCTTATCAGAGTAAGTGGGCAAATGGAACTTTCCAGTCACCTGTGTGAGCACAATAAAAAATAAAGTAGTCAACAGTGCAAGACAAAGCAAGATTGTACACCTGTAGCTAAGGAGCTGTAAGGTCAAGGTCACAGCTTTCAACCGGCTCAGATTCAGAGAATCTGGGATCTTATTTTGGCTTGTTGAGGTAACATAAAACACACATTAATTCAAGCAGTAATTCTAATATTAGTTCTTTTTATGGCAAACACATACTTAAATCCATTTCTACCAACGTTTATAATATTTTTCTCCAATAGAAGTCCTGTACATTCTCCTATTGGAGCTCTAGGGAATACTACTGTTAAACATCTGAAGGATTGCTTCCATTTCCAGGGCTAGAGAATGATGCCTATAGAACACCTAAGATCCTGCCAGCCCAGAGATTTTACGATTAGAAATCCATCACATATGAATTTATGACCCATTCAGTCCACCAAAATCTACTGAAGGGCAGTCATGGTCACTAAATATAACGAGTATAAATAAAACAAATTGACGTGGCTTATTTATTATCATTAACTGATCACACAAATAGTTGTTTTTATTAATGACTTTTAAAAGAAATACTAGAAATTAAATTTACCTGCCAGCCCTTGTCTGCTGTCCTGTAGTAGGGGTAGTTTTTAGTTATGTGTGTATAAATTCCATTTAGTGTAAGCTGTTTATCAGGTGCCATTGTAATTGCTTGTACTATTAGTTGTGCATAGGAATAAGGTGGCTTTGAGTCATCCTATAAAAAGAATAAAAACAACCTTAAAATACTTACATCTGTCAACTTTACCGTAGCATACGTCTCTCCTAAAATTACAAAATTCAATTATCAACTTCATCTTTCAACACTTCTGGATCACTTGATGATTTCAAAAGGGAAAAGCTAAAACAAACTTACATCTTCCAATCAGAAGGGTTTACTAGAACAGTAAAAAATCGAAAGGAAGTAAGGCAACATTTAAGCAAGGACTATGAATCTAAATGTCTAAAAAATTATGGTCATGCAAGTAACTAAAGGCCAGTGCAGACAAGAAACTCTCCAATGGACACCTACATTTAAAATCAAGATACAAGACTCACTGAACCACAGAAGATCTCTGGCTACAAACTGGTTTCAATTTCTCAACGCCAAACCCTGTCTAAGCTCACGTACTTTGGGTAACGGGTTTCCAACATTGGTGCACGGGGCTCAAGGCTTTATTTTTATTTAGGGTTTTATTCGGTGCAACATTTACCTTTGGGCTATCACCACCCGATGCTTCCTTGTCATTTTCTGACTGTGAATTGTCAGCCATTAAATGTAGGTCAGATGGTATTACACGACTCATTTTGTACCCTGAAGAGCCTGCACCACGCGGGCTAGATGGGCAGGAATTTGCAGCACTGTAGAATATAAAAAGAGGATCCTACTATTTTGTTATACAGCATATCACCACATTATGTATATTCAAATAGCTCTAGCTGCAGGAAAACTCACTAGTGCTCCCAGGCTGTCGTTAAGGGTCTGTCATTACTTCCATTATAAATGCTTGGAAAATGGGATTTACAACTCGCTGTAAGAATTAGAATCACTCCAGGAAGAAACCTGTCAAATGAAGTTGCAGCCTCTCTTCAAAGAAATAAGGATTAACTGTTTTGTAGGCTAAATTGTATTTATGTAAGCTTTACTGACAGTATGTCCATTTTAGTAGGAGGTTCAGTCTACTTGTGCAACCAAAAATTCTGGATGCTTGTCTGAACCTCTGATCTGAAAATTTTCAGGAAATAGGTTTTATGTGAGATTTCTACCATGGGCTTGTTTTCAGCCTGATCAGTAACACACTCTTATCTTGGGATATTAACGTGTCTAGACAAAAAGCTTGCTTGTGAAAATATAACAAAGTTACAAGCTACAAGAAAAGGTTCCGGGTGATTCTTATTTAATCAAATATATACTTAAGATAAATTGATTTAGAATTGTTATATACAGACACCGATCTGTACTAGCACTATAAATCCTCATGTAATGTAATAATCGAATAGGCCAGAGACTGGGGAGATGACGACATAGTGGAAAGGACACCAACAAACAGTAGGCAAAGATAAACTTTGATGACTGGCAGTTTGCTAAAGCTCCTCAGTGTTGGGAAGCTATAAAACATTAAACTCTAAAATTCAACTGAATTTCCACCATAATTTTCAAAAGTTTTTGTTTTTCATCTTCTACCAGAATTTTCCTTGTCCCTTTACAACTGAAAAAAAGTCAGTGGACCTGCTTACATATTTTCGTATAATGCAATAAGCCCCCAAAATGTTCACATAATGACAGGATTCATTTTTCTCAGCAGCATCAAAATACATATATACGAAAATAAAAGCAGGAATCTGAGAAGTCTACCAAGTCCCCATCCACTAGCCTTGTTCCAAATAAAAAATACTATTGTAGATTAATCCAAATATATAAAATTTGAAACATCAAGGAAAACTAGAGAGTTAAAGGATACCATCTGGATTGGTGGGACAAAGTTGTATCTGCCAAGATTTGCTTTGCAGGCAAAAAGGAACATCTTGCTATCTCCCTTTGCAGTTCCTGCCACATTCTTGTATATAGACCAAGTAATACACAAAAACATTGTTCTTAAAGAAAAACTCATTCCGACAATTCCAACACCTGAGGTTAGCTGTTGGCGGACTGTTCAGCAGGGAAGATAAAATTTTAACAATGTTGTGTGGAACAGGCCTTTTTTTTTTTTTTTGAGGGTTAAGAGTCATAGGTTCAGGACAAACTTTTAAAGAAGTGTTGGTCATTGCTGTGCTATGTAAGTTTTCCACATATCAACTGACAGTATCCCTTTACTTAGCTCACTGTGCCATGTATTCACAGAGCAACACATAAAGCAAGTTTACACATCCTCCACACAACAGGGTGAATTGAAGAAAATGTCAAGCTTGTCAAATAGACTCAAAACTGCCTTGATTTTTTTAATGGGATAGTTTAACAGTTGTTTAATAGCCTTGGGAGAGAACTGCAACATCTGAGCTAATGCAAAAGCAATGGTGAAATACTTGAAAATTTATGAACGCAGTCATTTCTTAGGGAAGACAATTTTTCCTTGTTTAAATATAGAAACACTCAAAACTTCTATACTACCAAAAAACTGGAATCAAGATCTCCACTCTTGCTGAGTATCAACAGATTCATTTACCTCTGAATTTAAACTTCCTAACAGGATCCAAATGTAAAGAGTAGCACAATTAGACACACTAGCATTTTATTCCTGGATCCTACCAGAATCTGTGAGGAAAAGGTGGAATTTAAAAGAAAAAAAAAGGTATGTGACCTAAGTGCTTCTGAAAATTGTAATAAAAAATGCTTTTATAATGGTTTGCAAGAATCAGACTCAGAAAGCCAGAAGGGACCTTGAGAGGTCATCTATCTAGTTCAGTCCCCTGCACTCATGGCAGGACTAAGTAATATCTAGACCTGCTCTTAAAAAGCTCCAATGATTGAGATTCCACAACCTCCTTTGGCAATTTATTCCAGTGATTAACCTCCCTGACAGTTAGGAAGTTTTTCCTGATGTCCAACCTAAACCTCCCTTGCTGCAGTTTAAGCCCATTGCTTCCTGTCCTGTCCTCAGAGGCCAAGAAGAACAATTTGTCTCCTTCCTCCTTGTAACCACCTTTTATGTACTTGAAAGCTGTTATGTCCCCTCTGTCTTCTTGTCTCCAGGCTAAACAAACCCAGTTCTTTCAGTCTTGCCTCACAGGTCATGTTTTCTAGACCTTTAATGGTTTTTGTTGCTCTGGACTTTCTCCGATTTGTCCATGTCTTTCCTGAAATGTGGCGCCCAGAACTGGACACAATACTCCAGATGAGGCCTAATCAGCGCGGAGTAGAGCGGAAGAATTACTACTCATGTTATACTTAAAACACTCCCGCTAATACATCCCAGAATCATGTTAACTTTTTTTGCAACAGCATTGAACTGTTGACTCATATTTTGCTTGTGGTCCACTATGACTCCCAGATCCATTTCCACAGTACTTCTTCCTAGGCAGTCATTTCCCATTTTGTACGTGTACAACTGAGTGTTCCTTCCTAAGTGGAGTACTTTGCATTTGTCCTTACTGAATTTCATCCTAGTTACCTCAGACCAATTCTCCAGTTTGTCCAGATCATTCTGAATTATAATCCTATCCTCCAAAGCACTTGCAATCCCTCCCAGCATAGTATCATCCACAAACTTAATAAGTGTACTCTCTATGCCGTTATCTAAATCACTGATGAAAATATTGAATAGAACCGAACCCAGAACTGATCCCTGCGGAGCCCCACTCGTTATGCCCGTCCAGCATGACTCTGAATCATTGATAACTACTCCCTGGGAATCGTTTTCCAACCAGTTTTGCACCCACCTTATAGCAGCTCCATCTAAGTTGTATTTCCCTAGTTTGTTTAACAGAAGGTCATACAGGACAGTACCAAAAACCTTAAAATAAAGACATACCACATCTACTGCCTCCCCCCATCCACAAGGCTTGCTACCCTGCCAAAGAAAGCTATCAGGTTGGTTTGACATGATTTGTTCTGGACAAATCCAAGCTGACTGCTACTTATTACCTTATCTTCTAGATGACTGAAGGGCAGTTAAACTTTGTTTATTTGAGCTTCATCCCAACTAACAAGCCAAACCATGGCTGCAAGTCCCTAATCAACACAGCTAAATTGACAGATCCAAATTAACTTCGTCTACCAAAACATTTTTCAATGTCATACTTCTCCTGATGATATACAGAAATACTATAAATAAGAATCTTAGTTTATTGGACTGCAGTCACTAGTCAGTAACAGATTATTTTTGTAATCATTAGCTTTTTTATTTTTTTAAATCATTAGCAGTTGAAGTAAGCATTGCCAAACTGTTAAAACGTATTTTTCTGCTGACAAATGTGCTGAGGACACTGAATTTCAGTCAGCTGTTTAAGAATAGCACTAACAATGGGAATAAAAACAGAAACGACATTAATGTGTTGTCACAGGTATAATGAAGACCAACAAAGTCAAGAAAACTGTGAGTTAAGATTGATGCTTAATTCTTAAACTCATTCTAATGTATCCAAATATTTCAGTCACTAAAAAACGTAGGCTCATTCACTGTTCTAACTATCCCAGAATACTAGGAACAAAAAGGATGTGTTCAGAGTACAGTCCTAACTCAATTTTCATGCTTTTGTCAATTTAAAGACTGATTTTAATGACAGTTACACATCGGTATCTTTATGTGAATAGGTAACCACTGAAAAAAGACAGTGCTGTAATTTTATTCCAAGGCTCAACTTAGACTACTCTGAGCTCCAACATAAACATTATTACATGAGGAAAGCAACATCAAGTGAACTACGTCTCTGTATTAATTTTGTAACCATATATTATCCTACATGCAATTCTGCAAGGTTTAAATACCTGATAGTTCCTGTGGGAGAAGGGAGAGGGCTGATCAGGTGGGCCATGTTGTCTGGAATGTTTATTGTTAAGGGAGAGATCTGGGGTTGCACAGGTTTCACTGGAGACTCTGGGGACTCCTGTTTTTCTCTCTTTTCATTGGACAGAGCTGTGAATGTTATCTTGATGTTTGTGCTAGGAAACCTGAAAGTACATCTGAAAAAAAAACCAAACAAATATATATGCAACTTGTTCACACGTAACACAACAGACTTTTCTGCATAATTCACAAGCAACATTTTATCTTGATTAAAGTACTAAATAGTGTATCTTGGGTAATGATATGCAATTATCTTCATTTGATACATGCATACAGATCTAGTAAATACTAGAAAGTCATTTCAGAATACAAATAATTGTATTTAGTCTGTTAGTTTAACAGCTGCAGCCCTCTCTAGATTTCCTGTAGTCCATCTTGAGATGGACTGGAAATATCCACCAAACGGGGTATTATTTGGAAGACAAAATCTGATAAACGACATCAGAAAGAACTGATTTTGTTCATTAACTTGTCAACTGGTTTACACAGTGGCCCTAACAATCAGTACTGTCACAGAAAAATCTCAAACCTCAATTTAAGTCTATGTGTACTTAACTGTCAGTAACTATTCACGAGAGCTACCAAACCTTCTAACACCCATTCCACAGTAGCATTTTGTTAACTATGGCCCTGAATCTGCTAACACTTATGAAGCTGCTTAACTTTACTCTGAGTAATCCTATTGTAGGACTACTCAGAGAAGTAAAGTTAAGCAGGTTATGTAATTTCACCAGAATTAGCCAAAGTAATTTTCATTCTTTTTCTCCTAAACCACTTCATTTGACTATGCATACAGTAACATTAATAGTGCCTAACTGTAAAAGCAATAGGCACTACAGAAATGAATAGCCATGGCAAATGGAACCTTAATTCAGAAAAATGGATTGTTTAAAACAGATTGAATGTCAAAAATAGTCACTTATAAAACAAAAGTTAAACCATACCTTTGTATGTTTGCTCTATTTGTGTACTATTTTAAAACTGATAAATCCAGTTATATAAACAACATGCAAACAGGTTTAAGTTTTGTACACATTTATTAAAACCCATCTCTAATGAACTTTTAAACCATTTCAGTTTTTTTCCCTCTCAGTAGGCAAGCGTTACGGCATATAGAAGTTAACCCAATTAAACGGTAGCAGAGGTGATCTATAGTTTAACTGTACATAGACAGATTAAGCATACCTAAACGCAATTCTGTTTATCAGCCGCAGCACCAACACAAACCATTTCAGGTAATTTTACCTTTTGTTCACGATCAGCAATAATCTAATAATGTTAGATGTATTGCTGTTCTCTCCTCCCTGGTAATCTGTCAGTTATACACAAGACTGAATCTGTTAGATATGCAGAGGACTCAATGCATGGCCATATTTACATGTCCCTTGCTAAGAGGCTTTGCCAATGACATTATCTACAAATAAATCTTAGAAACCAGATCGCAAAGTGATCCTTTTACACAGATCTAGTTTTATTAAGAAAGGAAACAAAGTTGTTTTGGAACAGGTGCAAGAAGCATTTGTTTCAAGACTCACTATAACTTTGGCACAATATTTAAGGACAGATGCATCTAATGCAAACAGACATTCACTGCTAGTGACTATGGATCATGTTTTCCTATGTTACATGCTCAAAAAGAAGAAAAAAACGTGATTGTGACCTTCCTTTCAATCTCATTTCTTAAGGACCATATCTGAGTTTTAACAGACTACTTGTTTCCGAAGCATGCTTGATGTACTAAATTGGGAACAGAATCTATGCCAAAAGAGTGCAAATGGGTTGCAGCAGGAAAGCGAAATGGACAAGACTCTCCCTGCCTCACTCTGTAATCCTAGTTAATTGATTTTAAATTAACAGCCACAATGAAAGACTGTAGCTGAGAAATGTAGAAAAACTTGAGTAAACAGTCATGAAGACATTACTGCAACACCCTAAAGATGGAATTCTTTGCTCATTCTATATAAAATAAAAATCTTTCCTCAATCATTTGACTAAAGCAGTAAAGTTTGTTTTGTTGGTCAAAGCCAATGTATCCCAATCAACATTTCTGTGAAGATCACTCTTCAAGTGCACACAAATAGAAAGTAAGCAAAAGGCATCCATTTTGTCAGCACAGAAGAACGAGCCAGAAGTTTACTTTAAGTAAACATTAACAGGAATCCAGTGGCAATATTATATTTGAAACTCATAAAAATCTAAATATTTAGGATAAACTTTTCTACATATTTTATGTAACTGTTTTGCAGATTCAAGTCTATTTACTCTTCAGTTTCATTGACTGAATACCCTATAGAGGAGACTCATTTCAACTGAAGAGCAATACAGAAGCAGCTGTACATAACTCCAAGTGTTGACTCAGGAGTCAGACTGATGATTGCATAGTACAAGGATACCATCTACTAGTAAGCAGGCAATGCTCCAAAATGCTACCGTGCTTTTACTGGGGTGTGGGAGAAAGAATGAGGCTTCATAACCTAAACCCAAGTTGAGACAATCTGAAGCCATAAAATCTGAATTCCAGGTCAGCCTCAGCATAGACCCCTGCTTCCCATGTATCTATCTACAGCAGTAAACCTCTGGTGCAATCAGCACACAGCTGCAGCCCATGTGACATCCTCAGGGCCATACAGGTAGTATATATATTGTGTGAATGCAGCCAACGTAACACACAGAACTGCATATGCAGCCCACTCAGGTACATAGGTTGAGAACCATGGATTTAAACTCTACTAAAAATTCTCCCTTCTTGTGTTGCCATTCTGTCTCCAGGTCACTTCTTGCCCCATGGCCATCATCTACAAACATACGCTTCTCCACAGCCAAGTTCAAGGCACTGACTCAAAAAAGTATGTGTAAGACCACTACAGGTCTCAAGTGTTGGTCAAGTGTAAGAAAATAGGAGCTTTGGGTAATCAAAGCTCTCTACTGGATATTAAGGCACTCTGTGCCAAGTTTATCATCACTTGTTACAACCTAGGTACTTCATTTAATCCAAAAATATTACCACCACACTTCGTAACATTTTCAATGTTGAGCTCTGAAAAGATGGTTTTATGAGGACGGAAGAATATGCTTCCAACTAAATTTCTAATCTAGTTAAACATGTGAACACCTAAATCTTTATATTTCATCTTACTGTACCCCTCTAACCTTCCTGCTCCATTATGCAGTCAAATTCCATCTTCACCTGCATGGGGAGGTATTCCAGTTCACAATGAGAAATCAAATGAGCGTATTTAGGGTTGATCAAAAAGATACTTTACTACATGGTTTCATCAGCTCTAAAATTTGTCATTAACAGCGTCCACTTTTAGACAATTTAAAAAAAAGAAATACGAAGCAGGACAACAGTACTTATGTTGTATTTATTATTTACACAGCTCCCTTTAGTCCCTGCCCTAAAGACATTATAATCTAAACTGAAAACATACCAAAAAAACAGACTAGAGGCCTGGAGTAAGATGCAGCACACCATTTTTTATTCTAAACAACTAACCCATTCTGGATTGAGTAATGAAACTGGGGAGGACAGAAGGGTAGAGAACAAAAAGTGACTCCACAGATTGACTGTTTCCAAATCACTTCTTGGGAGCAGTAACTGTCATTTATCATCTGTTTGTATAGCACCTGGCAAAATGGGACCAGGCAGGCATTACTGCCATAAGTGTTAAAAAAATAAAAATAATTTCATAAGCTGCTAGATAATGGTCTCAGAGGATCAAATGTGTACAACATGGCTGTACTTTCCACATCCACAGGTCCAGCATTCCCTCTTTGCTTCACCAGCTCAGTCCCTATTGTAGGGGGAAGGAAAGCATAATTACCCACTGTAATTCCTCTTCTCTGAACTTATCAACTTATTGGATTCCTACTTGTGTCTCAGCACCTAAGAGTGAAACAGGCTAGAACTCCTAGCTCTCACTGATACGTCCCTTTGAGACACCAGTACTTCAAGTCCTATTGTCAGACCCAGTGCTTCAATGTCCCTGGAATAGTGTTTCTTAATGACTGGTCCATGGATGGGAACCAGTCCCTCAGATCTCCGACACAGTATAGGAAGCCTGAGATCTCTCTGATACAGTAAAAGGAAGCCAGTCCTGGTATCAAAAAGGTTGAGAAACACTTCTCCAGAACTTAGTTTCTCAACCTGTGGTACGCATACCCCTGGGGGTATGCAAGACACAGGCATGGGGTACGTGGCAAAAAACCCAGTGAAGGGAGGCAGGCAGCAGTCACCCACTTCCCAGAGTGGAAAACTGAGTAGTGGGGTACTTATTAATTTTTTCAGAAGTTAGGGAGTACTTGCTATTTAAAAGATTGAGAAACACTGCTCTAGAACATTCAGTGTGAAGTGTTCTTGCAGTGATCAAGATGTGGTTTGGCAAGACCATGTGTCCCTAACAAACGAGTCAGTTCCCTCGATCAACACCTCCATGTTTCGGATGGAAGTATGTTATGAAAACTCAGCACTGATAAGCTTACGAGTCATCCTGGTATCAAAATCTAACTTGGTCCAATGGTCATGCACTACAATGAAGAAACTGCATCAGTATTACAAACTTCAAATATCTTCTGTTGTGCATACTTTTACCCTTATCTGAATAGATGACAAGCTGAAAAGTCACAGAGCAATGACTGTTTTATGAAGAGTCTGAGAACTAGGGAAGTTGAGAATTCTCCCATATTACGGCACTGTCACTCACAGGTAGGAACCCAGTCAATATGGTATCTTCAGGGGAGATTCCTTTTAGAAGACTTTGTAAAACTTTCAGTAGAAATAAATCTGGAAATTGGGTAGGAACAATAAAGGGATAAGGAGTAGGAGTGACAAGGATTTTCTATCTTCCCCATTGTACTTTATTTCAAACAGAAATGAAAGTAATCAACACGAATCTTGGGTCACTCTGCAGGTTTTCACTTAGGCTTTACTTTGATAGCAAAGTAATCAGCAATAATGTGATCCACACAGTCTCTGTTCCTTCTCTTCTACTGTGCTTGTTGAATTGATCTAGAGAAAAAGAGAGATCACAGTATTTCCCAACATAAAGTCATCCTTCCCCTATGGGGAGTCATCTTACATCCGTAACAAGGATCCCCTTTTGGCTTCAGGATGGCATCTCAATAATTTAGACTTTAATCCCCAGTTTTGATTCTTCACCTCTTTTACACAATTTTAGTTTACCCCTAGTCTGCCCTTTATCAGAGAACAACTATGATCTTCAATGAAGACTGTTCAGCCTACAGCACTTCTCTCACAGGCTGATAATGTTGTGTGATATATGTAGCTGGGTGTGTGTGGGGGTTGGGGGGGAAGAGGAAGGTACTTGCTATTAAGATGTTCCAGTGCATGCATGCCCACTTCAAGACCTGAACTGTTCATTTATACTTCACATAAAGCAACACAATTGTTTTATCCAAAATAGTTCTAGCAAGTTTGTAACGCTACATAGCATTTTATTTCTTCCATATTACTACAGCAATATTTAAATCGTTAAGTCAAAAGCTTTGCTATCAAATTTATGATCCAGGTGTAGAACTGGCTGCCATCCAGTCTTATTTAACATTACAAATTTGGGAAGATAGAATTTTAAAACAGACTGTAAGCTATTTAAGTATTTAATTCATCATGAAAATGATGGTTTATATAAACAGGCCACAACTGAGCCTTTTCTCCTTTTGCTGCTTCATTTATTATTAGTTTGATAGGAAAAGGCTGACAGAAAATGGATTGCATAATATAAAAATACCATTATAAATTAAATTATAGCGAACTATCCTGCAAGATCAACTTTTCCATATTTCAAATTCAGAACTGTAATTGTGACTATGCTAAAAGATAAGTCTTCACAAGGACACCTCGGTGAAAAAAAATCAGATGAAAAACAAAATACAACCTCTCCACCCCCATTTAAAATTTCAGTTTGGTACCGTTAGTATACTGTTTGGTTATCACCTAAGTTAGATCTGTAGGGATAGAGGGGCTCTTTGGATTCAAAAAGTTGTCTTCAGTTTGCTTCAAACTCCAAACTGAAGCATTGAAGCCACTATGAAAGCCTTGAGTGGGGTTTAAAAGTGATAGTTTGGCAACTTGAGAAGGAGCAACAATATTATGCCCAAGGGAGAAAGGGCTTCTGTTACTTCACTTATCTATCCTTATCACCACCGCCATCTGACACCTCGAAAAGAAGGTGTGTTATGTATTGTATCTACATCACCTAAATTTTCTACCATGGGACTTCAGGTTCATGGGCGCCTTTGTTTGGCATATGCAAACTGAACAATTTACTTTCAGAACTTCTTGTGACATTAGCTTAAAAAAGATGGGACTATGGAATTATTTTAAACAAACTGACACATTTTGCAAGTCACACACCAATCACCTCCAACAACAGACTTCAAGAGCAGAGATTTTTTATTTGTCCACAATGGAACCAACAGAAATGAAATTTGTGAAAAACAGGAACTACAAAACAAGTCAAATGCAAGGGTATTAAAATATGAAGATCTCAAACACTAGCAGCTTTTTAAAAAAGGACGTTTTTGTGCCTCTTCTACTTGCTGTAGATCACAGCCTTTGCTGGCAATCTAATAAATTACCCAAGCAGGAGAGCAGTGTTACTTCCTATAAACAGGAAGGCCACTCTTGGATCGGGATCTGGGGAGGGGTTTTTTGTGTGTGTGTTTTGTTTTAAACAAACCCTGATTCGGGTAATTTGCCACCAGTTTCCATCTCAATGAAGTTTGGCCGTTTACTGATTATGACTCACTTTTCTAAATGAAGTCATCAAGAGCAGCTGCATGTTAAGAAGCAGCAGCTATTTCTTCTGGGGGGAATCCATGTCTTCATGGATGCTTCTCTCAACTACCTCCACATGCTGATGGCTTGGAGAAACTTCCTTTGAAAGCCATTATATAGACATCTTAATTGGCCAAGGGTTGAAAGTTGCAAAACATTCTCCCACCAACATCAGAGTATTAATGTCTCTGCAACAATCTCAGCTTTAAGACAGTTTGGGGAGCAAGATGCCAAAACCACGAAATTGACAAGTAGCTCTTTTTTGCATGAGGCATATTTTTCCACTTAAACATTTGTGTATTTTTAGCATATGCTCTTGTTGTTCACATGCTCTAACAACTATGAAAAAAACCTACCACAGTGTCAGATTTGTAATGCAAAACCTTGGATGTAAGTTAGGACTCAAAACAGAAGGGGTGTCCACTGCGTCATGAAAGATTAGATAACACTCCAGTTGCACATTTGCCCGATCTGGTCAACATTACAATTTTACAGAATCTCAAGGGACAAGCACAAAAGTGTGCCAGTAAAACTTTGTGCTACCACACAGAAGATTCAAGGAACAAACTGCAGCTTGGAATGGGGAAGTGAGCACCTTGAAAGTCTGTACAGATCTCAGTACCACTTCTGAAATGGCTACTGACTACTTCCAGAAGGATCTGGAACTAGCTCTTCTCTGCCAGAGAAACGGGATGTCACTATGATACAATGATATTGAGGATGGCTGAGGAAGAGGAAAAAAATATTCACAAACACATATTTACCTTTGTCAGCTAATACATACTTGGAAATTAATAAGTTTCAAACATGAATATAGGTATTTAATGCTTCTTTGCCCCCCCCAAAAGTAATTAAACCACAAACATATATTTAGTACTACAGTCCCTGAAGTTACTCAAAAGGTCATTTAAGAGAGTTAAGACTGAAAAAAGCCAGGCAACAGCTAACCTTAAGTCACCTCACTACTATTAGGTACTAAATGTATCTAAGTAACACTATCAACATCACACACTGATCACCATCCTGACACAAAATATGCATGAATGACAATGGCAATCCAAATTTTCAGCCTAGCACCATAATTCTTGCTTTTGCAGTCAGACATTTAATGCTCAGCCATACAAAAATTGGCATGAATGAGTTGCAAGTAATACTGATAGTCTACGTTCTTAGAAGTGTGCTTTGCTTAATAGAAATACATATACTGAAACTACAAATTTCTACCACATGATCTTCAGATTCTTACATGGTAAAATGTTAAAGCCACCAAAGGAGTGGGAGGAGAAACAACCCTAAAGAAACCTAATACAGACTGCAGGAATAGTCAAAGAACTGGCCTGCAGGCAGGAATGTAGGCAGCAGTTACTGTAGAAACCAAGCTCTTCATTGCTTTTCTCTAAGCAAAAGAAAGAGACAAAAGAGCTGAAAAAAAGCGATCGATGGGAAGCAGCTTATAAAGCTGCTTGTCACATCTGCTGCAGCAAAACCAGACACTAATTCATTAAAACTGCTCATGTAATGCCTCTGGAATTTGAGGCTCCCCAGTCTGTGAATACAAAAGAAACTCCGCCTATGGAAACACTGCATTTTCGAGTATTTAGCATCTCTGTATAAAAAAAGTCTGGTTGTGTGGTCTCCGTCAGTAAACTTCATCCTAAACTGATAAAATTTAATTAAAGACATTTAATATGCCCATGCCTGTGTTGGATTTACAAATGGCTGTTTCAGCACCTGACAAACCACACACCACTGCATTATACACCAAAGCTTCTAGTTACAAAAAGTAAAAACAAATCCTATTTCTTCCTTTCATTGCATTTTAGAATGATTCTCCTGTTACCACCAAATACTTAAGCCTACATTTTCAACAGTTCAGAAACACTTTCTTTTACTAAAAATACGTTTTTATAAAAAGCTAAAGTGGACAATACACTATACAAAACAGTACTATATTACTTTTCTTATACAGGCCCATCACAAATAACCACCTCAGCACCTCCCCCCTTCAGCACATCATGGGGGTACTGAATGATTGCAAAAGAACATGTGGAAACACTGCACTCTAACAATATCATTCACTTCGAAGTAAACTGTCAGCAACAGATTTGCTGCACAACTCTATTAAATCCAACCAATACCTAAAAACAGAGTACTTTAGAACTTTATTATCCCTTATAATGAAAACAGAAGGGGGATGTAGAGACTGCTGTCATGATGTGATGAGGTGTATGCATGATTATATAAGTGACCTATGATTCACAGGTTAATAACAAAGGATCTATAATCTGATATTACCTTAACAGATACCGATATCCTTATGCAAGTCATGCCAAAGTTCTCTAATAATTAAAACAACAACAGCTACTGGCAGAAGCAAGTCTGCACATATGGGACTTGACTTCTGAATCAAAAGAATCGCATCTACTTCACGATAGGGGTTTGTCTACACTACACGACACCCGCTACAGCTGCGCAACAAACAAGAGTTTTCCATCGCAGTAGTTAATCCACACCCTCCACAGACAGTAGTTAAATCAACAGCTGGTCAGCCCAATGATGTCTAATTTTTTACATCCCTCAGTGACAAAGATAGGTGAACCTATGTTTTTTTTATGTGTAGACCAGGCCTACCCTCTGAGAAGCTGAGTCTCTCTATCTTTGGTAATACTGTCCATTACATCATCTGTTAATTCATGACTACCCCAGCCCACTGAAAAAGTGAGCCAGAAGCCACAAATAGTACTTCATATGCATCCCAACCTTAAGTAGACGTGTTATTTTTCATCTTAGCTCAACACTGGATGATCAGAAAATGGAATTTTGTCAGATTTATCTCCCAGCTGTATTACTATTAGGTCTATTCTACATTTCCCCATGAAGTGCAGCCTGAACTGCTAGTGGACTCCCATGGTTTTAGCTCTGCTCTGAGCTCTATGTTTTTAACATACTGTAATGCTGGTGGATTGTTTAGATCCATGTACAATGTATGGATTCTCACTCAGGAAACATGTCTCAAGAGAAGTCCTGAGAGGATACAACCTTAAGTATGTGCAGTCAAAGTTCATAATTATAGCATGCATTAACAGGCAACAGAAAAGTACAACATGGGAAAGATTAATGAAGAGAAAATATAAAGTAATCATATTACTAAATCTAACAAGATATTCACGCTATTGGAAATCTTTTTTGCACAGCAAGAATAAATACTACAGACAGACTCTTGCATCGATCAAGTATTCTGAAGAGCTTTCATTATCCCCATTTTACAAATGAGAAAACAGACCTGGAGAAGTTCGGTGACCTGCCAAAGGTCAATGGGAGAGTAAAAAAAAGAATCCAGGACTCTGATGCCAACTTAAAACTCACCATATAGAAAACAATTCTTAGAGTTCATAGTTTATTTCTTCGATTCTAAGTATACCTATGAGCTCCTGAAACAGAGGTCCTTTGTGTGGTCTGTGACCCTTTGTTCTAAGCTTTTCATCTTCACAAACCCATCCTCTCTCTTAACACTCAGGTTGTTGGACATGTAACAGATCCTAACCACTTGCAACTATTAATGATCCCAGAACACTTTTCATAAGTCCAGTTGTATTAGACCCTTGTGTCATGGCTAAATTATAATTAAAATATTTACGTTCTGCCTATCTACATTCCCCGTATCTTTTCAGCTAGCTAAAAGGGTGACACTTGGTGTGTGATGAGCACTATGACAACTTCAGATGGCCTAGTTTGTCTCAGACTGGAAGATGGAGATTTAAGAGAGATTCATTTGTTGATAGTATCTTTAAATAAACTCTTTTTTAACTCCTGTCCTAAATAACTGAACAAAAATCACCATTTATTGTTTTCTGCTTCAGAAGCAGATGACTTCGCTTTGCTGCTCCATTATAGTCCCTTAAAAGCCAATGGAGAACAGCTTTCCGCATCAGAAGCACTAAATTCCTACTGTCTCCTTGGGGCATCTTGGAAGATCTAGAGAACCTCTTGGATTTGTCTGTGCCTTTACCTGAGCTTTAACCTTAAGGCGTGAGGATTTCCACCATTTTTAATCCATCTCCTTTAAATTCTTGTCTCTCTTCAGCAGATGCTAGAGCTAATCTAAGATTGGAATTCCATTAAACCACAGTTCAAAATTACAAGGTAGATGACAATTAGACATGTACTATTTAAAAGGTTCCACAATAGGAACTAACCCTGTAGCACAGCGTCCCCTTCTCTCCTGGGGAAACCAAGTTGGTACAGCTATTTAAATTTGTAAATTACTTTGGGATCCTTTTAGATAAGAAACATTACAGAAATGCAAGATATATATTCAGCAGCAGCAAGGATACCGTAGTACCACCAGACTAAAGGGAAATTTTTGCTGACTTGCTCCAACAATTAAGTTGCCCCAGGTGAGCAAAAATTTGCAAAGCTGCTCTAAATGCATTAGAAAGTTTGCTCAATCAAGCTTCCCCAGCATGTCAACTCAACTCCATTTTTCACTGAATGGGACTGTCAAATTGACATTTGTTACCTTGAAGTCTCAGACAAAAGTGTTTATATATTGTGAAATATCCTTTTCCTAACCTTTTACAGCTAGCACCTGATGAGTTTTAACCTTTTAAGAAAAAATATGAAAATTTAATACCATTATGTAATTTTTTCCATGCACAGATATTGGATAATATAAAAGTAACATTCTATATTACTTTGAAGTACGAAAAATGAAAAAAAAAATTTTGCTTACTTAAAAAGAAGTCACCATTCACATGTTCTTTTCAAAATTCCACAGCAGAATTCACACTTATGTCAAAGAAAGGAACATGAAAGCATTTTAATTATACCTTTTAAAAGTTTTTTGCATGTATTTCACTACCACTTAAACCAGAATTCCAGTCATACTTGACAGTATGTCCCACAACCACCATATTAGTAGCGTCATGTTTATGCTCAGACACAAAGATGGTCAACATATGAATATTTAGGAAGCTTGATTTAGACTTCAGCCAGCTGCCATGGTGACAAGAAAACATACGCCTTTGCTACAAAAACTACTGTTACTTAAAGCTTCCTAACTTCCAAACACCTGCCAGATATTACATTTTGATCACTGATGGCCAAAAACTTTCTATCCTGAAGACATTCCAGGTAACGAACAAAAAAGCCTTACCATTACTAAAGTAGGTTCCATTGAAAACTGGACATTTACCACATTTATTTATGGCAGTTTCTGTTTAAGCATATCACAAATACAGCAGCAAAGGTAAAAACTACCAAGCAGTAAGTATCCATTTTAGCCACCTTTCCTTATTTTTAACTCATATGGCACAATATATTTGTAAATTAGGATGATCTTCGTTAATATTGGTATCTGGAACAGTGAAAAAACATATAGTATTTCTATTTTTAGACTTTTCAAGAACTAGCACCAACGGAAAGTTGGGAAAGGATGGGGAGAGGGGAGGCAAAAATATAAAATAAATGAATAAAAATGGTATATACCAGTGGTTCTCAACCTGCGTCCCATGTGACTTCCTCAGGGCCATACAGGTAGTACTGGATGCAGCCCACAATGGCAAATAGGTAGAGAATCACTGGTATATATATATATTTGTTGGGAGCACTTGTGTGGTCTTATCCAATATTAAGCTATACTCTATGGCCACATATATCCTTTCCAGCATTTACAGAAAGTGGTAAAGGTTTTGAAATTAGATGGAAGCTAAAAAGGAAGACTACAGAGACATGGAGTATTTAAAGCATTAGCCTGTAAAAAAGATCATTGTTTTAACATCTGTAACAATATATAAAACTTCATGTTTTATGGCAAGCTTGTGATACATGGAAAAAGTTTGAACTTATTTTTCATTATTTCCTATATGAATCAAAAAGCTTTAATGGATATTTTTAAACTAGTTTTCCCTTAATTATCATCAGGAATCACATCACTAAGAGTTTAGAAAACTAATTAGCTCAGTTATAAAACTGTATCTTAGAGCCAATTTGTCCTCTCATGAGACAATTCCAACACCTTTAGAAAAAAGTCTTTGACTTTCACTTTTATTTAAGGGTTAGGAAGACAGTAAGGGAAGACACCACCAGATAATGCAGAAGACTGGCAATGGGATATGAAGCCCTTCACTTTTAGATCACCTATTCAAATCCACCATAGTTTAGTAGTGACAAGAAATCCTTATCTGCTAGCATTTTTGTTGGCCTATATAAAATTGGTTTTATCACTAATTCATAGTGGATCAGAATACCCATTAGAAAGCCACCGAACACTTTCATAGGAAGCCTCAGCAAGAAGCACAGACTTCCTGACTATCAAGAGTACTACTGCATTTGTGTGTGAGAGGGACCCCAGGCACAGCAGCATTTTGGAACTAAGGGAAATGATACCCTGCCTTGGAAAAGGCAGGACATACATCCTGTTTGTTCCTTGTCTCCCTTACCATTTTCTCATGGAATGGGATACAGACCCCAAGACTGAAAAGCTTCTTCCTCTAAGATTTCAGGGCATCATCTTCAGATACTTCCAGGACTTGTGACAATGGACTTTGACAACTCCTCACAGAAACAGTATTATCAATGGACTGCCCCTCCTCCAGACTAGGAAACAGGAGTTTGGTGACCGGAACTAAAAACAAGATGCCTTCTGCTAAACAAGTGCAGTGGGCCTATTAATCTGGTACACCACAGAACTCCAATACTTAAACACACTGCCATGCTAAATATTATCAGAAACATCAAGGACTAGAGCTTACTCAAAGTCTTCTCTCATGAATACTTTTCATGCCATTTCTACCCAGCTCAGTGATTGATGTGTGTTTAACACGCATCTCTGTCTCCCCTAATGAAGTTCCCTCACCAAGCTGCCAGGGCTTTTCTATGGCAGCTTGTGTGTCTTTCAGAGAAGACCATGAAAGGAATTAAGATGTTAATTCTCATTTACTTTAAGACCACTTTGCAATGCTCTGGCAGTGTAGAATGATTAACTTACATCAATTTTATGGCTCCCTTACATTGCTAAAGTGGAGTAAAGTGGCCTTAATATAAATACATATCATGTCCTCAAAGTTCAAGGCACCCAATGTTGCCATGAAGCACTACTGAAGACAGGCAGGGACTGTGGTAATAGTAGGAAACAGGTGGCAGTCTTGCCTTTAAAATGTGCTGCTGCTGGGTGCCCTCAGCAGCAACTCCCTAGTGGGTCAGTCACGCTCATTACAGAGTTCATTGCAAAAAGCAAACCACAGCCAAACAGCTGAGCTTTCAGAAGATATTAAGGGTGATTCTTTCACTGAAAATGGCTGGTGAACCTAAAGTTCAAAAGGGTAACTGTGCCACCTATATTTTTTAAAATACACTGCCAGTTTCTGAATCACTTATGTTGCAAATACAAAGAAAAACAGAATAAAAGCATTTTATGTAAGTAATATAGTAACGTACTTCAAGGAGACCAGTTTTAATTATAATAAAATTCCATTCTGCTTTAGTGGTTAAAATTAGTGGAAACAGTTGTTTAATTGATCCCCCTAAGTTTTAAATATCTCCACTGCTTGAACCTTCCATCAATTTTCTCCTTTCATGTTACACAGATATCAGGGTGATGGGACTACTCCTCAAATTTTAAATATTTCTTGTCCTATGTAACCACTGACTGCAAAGAAATAAACCATAAATTCTCTGCTAAAACAAACAAGATGAAGAATTTATGAACAACAGAACTATTAAAAATTTGGAAGAATGAATTACTGCAGCAATACATAATAGTAGGAGCTCGACATTATTCCCTTCAAGGTTTACCACTACCATTGCCTGCATAGATCTAGGAAGGGAGCATGAGCCATGAATTTATGAACAGTAGTGACCTTAGTTGGGTGAACAATCTGCCTATCCTCATACCCCCAAAGCTGACAATATAAAAAAGGTAGCATAGCCCAACTGTCAATCAAATCACTCTCCTAACACAAACATCTAGTAATAAGACTCCAAATTAGAGAGTGCACAATGTGTGTGCATGTAAGTACATACATATAATATATATAACAAAATCAATCTGAAGCTGCCAGCACGGGTGCTTGCTAGCTGGTGCCAACAGGCAAACATATGTCCACTGCAAATAGAAACCACCAACTAGCCACCAGATAGTAATTTTTGATTATTTGGACCCATTTTGGATTCAGGCTGATAAAAGTATCTATTACCAATTCCTAACACAACAGTATTTGAGTTTCACATCTCTAGGCAATTTTACACCCTCTTGGGGGGTCTGCCTTTCCTATATAGATGTTTGTGGAGTTGTTATAGATGTGTTGGTCTCATAAGATCACAAGAATGGCCATACTGGGTCAGACCAATGGTCCACCTGGCCCAGTATCCTATCTTTCAACAATGGTCAGTGCCAGATGCTTCAGATCCATCCCGTCGTCTAGTCCCAGCTTCTAGCAGTCAAAGGTTTAGGGAGTATGAGAGTATCCCAGAGTATGAGATTGCAACCCTGACTATCTTGGGTAATAGCCTCTGATAGACCTATCCTCCATGAACTTAGCTAATTCTTTTTTAACCCAGTTATTGTTTTGGCTATCACAACATCTCCTGGCAGAGTCCCACAGCTGACTGTGCATTGAAGTACTTCCTTTGCTTGTTTTAAACCTGCTGCCTATTAATTTCATTAGGTGACCCTGGTTTGTGTGATATGAGAAGGGTTAAATAACACTTCCCTATTCACACCATTCATCATTTTATAGACCTCTTATCTCCCTCTTAGTCAACTCTTTTCTAAACTGAACAGCCCCAGTCTTTTTAACTTCTCCTCATATGGAAGCTTTTCCATACCCCTAATCATTTTTGTTCCCTTTTCTGTACATTTTCTAATTCTAATACATCTTTCATGAGATGGGGTGACTAGAACTGCAGGCAGTATTCAAGGTTTCCATTTAAACTGGGTTTATATAGGAACATTGTGATATTTTCAGTCTTATCTATCCCCTTCCTAATGGTTCCTAACACTGTTAGTTTTGCCCATCACTGCACACTGAGCAGATGATTTCAGAGACTTATCCATGATCTGGTCCCAGGATATGAGAGAGACAAGGTGGGTGAAATAATATCCTTTACTGGACCAATTTCTGCTGGCAAAGGAGACAAGCTTTCAAGCTTCACAGAGCTCCATTTAGCATGTCTTCAAGCTGGCTAGTCTAACAACTTCTATTTAGGAACTATTATTACTCACCCCATCATAGTATCAGAGAAGTTCCCAAATATTTAAAAATAAAAACCATACTCACAGGGGAAAGACTTATCAGCCCCCACTATGCTCCCTATTAGAGCTATTCAGTATGGCCCCAATCCTGCAATTGTTCCTGTATGGCCATTTCAGGATCAGGGTTTAAATCTTCCTACAGGGTTGCATGCATTCTCCTCCATAACACTCCCACAGAAAGTTTGAGCAGGCAGCTCCTATGAAAACTAACAATCATAAGTAGGACAAAAGTGCATTCAACAGCCAATGATTCCTTAATCGGAGCACAGGGACCTCAGAGTTGAAATGCAATGTCACTGCTGCAGCAGCCCAACCCTCAGGGTATTTACCTATATTTATCTGGAAATAATTAGCCCTGCACTACTCAATCTTCCAATGTATGAAATCCAACTGGAACAAGAAGCTAAATCTGATATAAAAACCCTACTAACAACACTTTTTAAAAAGTTTCAAATCCAGTGGAACATCTCTGAAATAGGCAGACTTAAAACTAATACTAGAAAAGTCCTCTACCCTAGTTACATATCTGGAATCAGAGTAAATATTACTTGTGGAACAATTTATGGTTAAAAAATTGTTTATTACATTAATTCCTCAAGAGCAGAGACTAAAGCGAACTATTTCCATACTTATTCCTTCACTTCCGTAACTCCAGTTTTTTGCTAGACTTCAATAGTAATGTCAGAAGCTCCAAAATGTACTACTTCTTGCAACTGTCAAGTTTGATTAAATCTGCCAAAGACAATAGAGTGGAAACACTTTCTTCTTTGATTTGCTCTCTTCAGCCTCCTCTCTGTCCTTCAACTTGGACCTTAAATAGTCAAACCATGTTCTCTCTCATCTCATTACTTTTCTTCTGTATTATACATAATTCATTTTTAGTTCGTAAGCATCTCAGGTCAGGGACTGGTTTTTGTTTGACAAGCCTCACCTATAATACAGCATATTGTGTACACCAACAACAGACCATCCTCTTGATGTAGATAGGGTAGAATACTATTCCCCTCGGTTCCTGTCAAAGCTACTCCTAAGGCCAGAGGAATTGCTAGAGATAATGCTCCCATACTCAGAAACAAAACCACATTTTCTTTGATTATTCTTTAACACTTCCCTTTGGGAGCTGAGTCAGCTGCATCAGCATGTGTTTTTGAGAGAAACAGACTTCCTCATCAACCATTATTTTTATAAAGGCAGCAATCTTTCTTGCTCCATGGAAAGTGAAGCAAACAGTAACAACAGTGATGGCTAGCATCAGCAGTGTATATTTATGAAAGACTTCTACTGGTTTGTTCTTTAGAGGGCTTAAAGGGCATCCATTTTGGCAGTAACTCAAGATAATATTTAATTCTCTCAAACAAGATTCCTGGTTATGTATTACTGCTACTCAGTCCTCACATGACCAGGTTTATTTATATCTAAGTAGTAAGCTGGAGCTAGTGATCACTGCCAGCCTCAACAATCTTCTAACTTCAGAAGAACAACACTGTTATAAGCAGGACTATCCCAGTACTCATGGAGTAGAAGGCACATCTGAGTGGTGGGTCTGACTCCAATGGCAGCAAAGAGTAAAGCCATTCCCAACTGTCGAAGATTGTGTCAAGTAACTTTGAAGTATTCCAAACAGTTTACTGGGAAAATAAAAGTTACTGGATAGTTGTGTATTAAAAGCACTGGAAAGGGACTTGGGAGATCTGGGTTCTACCCTGATCTGAGCTGGTCTTCCTGTGTGATCTTAGGCAAGTCATTTAACCTCTCATTACTCCAATTTTCACATCAGAAAAAGGGCAACAGTAGTTCCCTACCTCACAGAGGTGTAGTGAGGCCAAACTAATTAATGACAAGCTTAAAACTAAGACTTTTTAAAAAATATGTAATTATTAGAAATCTGGAATAGCCTTGTCCACCTCCAACTGATGCTCTTTCTGTACAGACCCCACACTCAATCAAGCAAGAAAGGACTTCTTCAAATGGGAAGAGTACCTGCCTTGACCTAAAGAAACTACCAGTTTCCAATCATAAGGGCAGAACGCTTCAGCAGGAGCTTATTAAGGTCCAGGAAATAAAGAGGAAACAGACATGATGGAAGGAGGTTACATTTCTCTAAGAAAGGTTCTGATTAAGGAAAGTCTGGAACCAACAGGGACAAAGTTCTGGGGAGGGGCTACAGAGCTCATCATGACGACTCAGACAAAGTGGGCTTTATTGAAGAATAAAGCCAGTCAGATTATTTGGAAGTAATTTTCCCTGCCTCTGGAAACAGAGGGGATTGTCTGCCTGTGCCCTGATAAAAGCCGAGACTGTTTATTGGAACTTGGTCCCTGTTCCTGAGGGCAAAGGATTGCACCTAACGGAGCAGTTTTACTTTAATTCTTTCAAGAACACATAATTTTGGTAAATCCTTGAATAAAGGCCCTATTTCATATTCCAAGCCAAGGGCACAGTAATAAGGCACAGCAAACATACAGGATCACCGTTGCTGCAACTCTTCATGGAGTGTCAGAAAAGAATGATCTGCGTTGCCATCAGACATACAGTGCCAATACCCTCTCTAGAGGGGCCTGGCTGGTTGAATAATGCCACCACCTAACTACCATTCCATACTGAAAAAAATTCCTGTTGAGAAGAAAAAGGCTCATCAAGCAAGCATTTGCTAGGGATAATGCTCCCATACTCCGAAACAAAACCACATTTTCTTTGAATATGTTGTTTTCTGGAAGGGAGCAGCTTTGAATATGGAAATGGAGAAAATATGTAAAACCCAAACAGTTTTCACTAAACATTTTGGGTTTGACACATCAGTACTGTTTGACTCAATTGTTTCTTGACCCGCTCTATTCACTGCACACTTTAGCGCTATGTTACATAATTCCGGGATTTGCTGATAATATGAATTGGTTGCATTTTTCAATCTTATGGACAGGCCAGTACCAGTAACACTTTTTAAAAGCAGAAAGGCCTGAGCTTCAGTTTTTAAGAGAACAAATAACTGAAGCTCTTCTGTGGTTTTTATCTATTGCATCTCTTTTCTGTATCCTGCCAATGTGTTTGTCATTTGATCCTTTCAACCGACAAATACACTGTGGTTTTTGCGTCCAAAATCTGTTTGTTAGGATCATCAATATCTAGAAATCTGAATGAATAACTGAAAACCTTACTCTAAACTCAGAACTCATTTCTGCCTTCATTTCAAAGCATATTCATATTGAAAAAGTAATTATTTTAAAACCACAGCATTTACCCTTGGCTAGGTGATGTAGTTGCAAACTTGCTATAAGGAAAAGGCAGTACACTAGTACTCAACGACATTATTGTAAATCAGACTGTGTAACTGTGGCCATAATTCAGATCATTTAAATAAAATTAGTGAATATTATATTGCCATCTCTTCAAGACAGATACTGTTCCTTTACATGCATTTGTACAACACAGAGCACAACGGGGCCAACACTTTGCCTGGGGCCTCTTGAGTGCTCCCATAAAATGATATATATAAGAAAGCAGCAGAAAAGGGAGATGGACATGCTTGCAGCATCAACCTTTTCTAGCTCACCAAAAAGGCATCCTGTCCATGCTTTTTGCTCCCAGAATCTGTTGCAGTTGGAGACTGGCTCCAAAACAGAATCAGGTGAATCGATGGCTGTGAAAGTTGGGAGATCATCCATGCAATGGCCTCACGAAGCAGTGTGTCTACTCCGTCACATGGACCTGATCAGCCAGCCCAGAACATTCACAAATCATAAGAAATAGGGAATTACTTTTGATGCATCTGAGGTATTTCTTGCAGGCTACTAGAGCTGTGCGTGCTTATTTTACGCTGACATGTCCATGGAGGCAGCAAACTGCACTTAGACAGATTTTCCCAACTGATTTATATTAAACGCCTGCTGACTTATTTGCCAGCATGAAAGTTCAAAGTCTATTCATAGTGGTTGCAGAAATGAAAGATGCTTGCCGATGCAATTAGAATTCCCTCTAAACCAAAGATTTTTCCTAACTGCTCCACCCATTTTCTGTCTGAAAGTGACACTGCCCTCCCTCATAATGCAGTGCAATGATAGTCTCCCTTCCGGTCTGCTAACCAGGTATATTGAATGATGAATCCCATTATAAAGCTTCTACAATTTCTAAGGAATAGCCAAGTTTGCATCAGAAGAGGCAGTCTGTTTCTACCAGTTGCACTAACGGGTATGGAAGAAGAATTTTCTCATCCCTTCCTCATCGGTGCATAAAGGTAAGCAATGTCAACTCTTTCTACAATTTTTTTTGTCCTTCAAGAGGATCCTGAAGACCCAAGTTATTCAAGACACCAAACAGGTATTCAGAGGACAAAAGGGACACATGTCATCTGGATCCAAACCACTTCAGCATCTTCAGGTATTCCCTGGTGAAAGTCAAAGGATGTGTGTGGTTCCTGCAGTGCAGACCACCACCCAAGCAGGAGTGAGGGAGGAGAGAATCCTAAATGGCTTCTGGAAGCTTCTTCGAGGTGGAGGACATGGTTCCTTTCAGGAGGAAAGTAGGCAGGGTGCATAAACCTTATTCAGTCAACTGCCCACTAGCAAAAAATCTCCATTCCGTGATAAGTGAGTGTTCTGAAATAGAACCCAGGACCAACCACTCCTCTGCATCCTACATCTCCAATTTCTCCTGGAGGCTGTCGTTTTCCTCCTGTCTGCCATGCTCAAGCACAGTCTGCACTAGGGACACAGGATAGTCCTAAGTCCTGGAGCATAACCAGATAACATGTTGCAATTATCTTGAAGCAGCGCCTGCAATTGAGCTAGAGCTGCAGTGATTTGGAGTAGCACATACAAACAGTTCCTACAACCAAGGGCTGTGGAGGTGAGTTGCAATTGGGTACTTGTGCCCTTTTCTTCCAGTGATCTTCTCCATGTATCGGATTTAGGCCAAGATACGGGGAAAAAAGGGCCAGAAGGTGCACTTCAGCAAATGGCAGGAAGCAGCTGAGGAGCTGACTTTTGAGACAGACAAAAGAGGAACAGATATAAAATCTTCTTCTGACTGAATCCCAGAGGTAAGCAGGAAAACGCCCAGGCTATGTGCTGCTTGCAGTACCTCCTTGAACTATTTTAATAGTTTAAACAAATATTTATAACCCTCATCTCATTGTGAGGCTCTCCCTCAAGTGTTCTCACCACTTGGCACTCTTTTTTTCTTGAATGGTCAGTGATTACTCTGTTTTCCCTTTTCCTTTGGTGCCCCTGAAGCCTATTAACAGGATCTCCTTGTATCTCTGTGCACTTGCCTCATGGGTGAACTTACCTGCTCTTACGGCTGCAGTTACCACCTTTATCACTGATGGGACTCCAAACACTCCTGAATAATAATCTTTCTTCTAATTAAATGACAAAAAACAGAACACACTACTCTCTTTTAGGTTGACAACCACCTATCAGTCACTCAGGCTCTTACATTTGGGGTCATCTTCAACTCCCCCCCCCTTTCATTCTTATATTCAGCCTTTTATCAAATCTTGCTACATCTCCCTCTTGAACATGTCCAAAATTCACCACCCCCACTGTAAAACATTGGTCTATGTTCTCATCTTTATCATACGACTACTGCAACCTCCTCTTCTCTCCCCTGTCCACACATACTAACTATGAGGCTAAAATTCAACTTCCTTGCCTGATGCTTTTATAATAATATTCCCACTTGCTCAAACCCCCTTGCTGCTTGCCAGCTCATTCCAAATCTAGTTTAAACTCCTCACCTTCACATTCAGGCTCTGCATGAAGATGTTCATTCTGATCTGTCCTTATTTCTCATTACTTCCCCATTCATATTCTAGGATAACTCCTTCTGTCATCTGCCTCTCACACTTGTGACTTTTTTTTTTCCTATACATGCCTTTACACATTAATGCCCTCCTTCCTGTGTTCCAAGCTGCCATGATTTCCTCCTCTAAGCACTTCCTATAAAATCACTATTGCTTTTATACTTCACTATTCCTATACTGAAATACAACAACATTTATTTACAAAACTAAAGTAAATGTAATCCCCAGAACCAACATATTTGTGTAGGTCCAAATTATAGGATTTGTGTGCCATATTCCCCTTTTGTCTAGCTTATACTTAAAATTTATTAGGGCAAGGGTTTGTCCATAAAGCACCAAGCATTCCCATATCACCAAATAAAATGACAAATTAAATTTCTCACAAGTAGTTTAGTTCGCACACCCAGTCTGTATTTAAGTCTTTAATGTCCTTAACTCCATTTTTAGATTTTTGGGTTTTTTTTTTTAAATCATCTGACTTAGTGCTTGTAGTTCCACAGCCGTATAGGATTTTTAGCCTCAGTTTGGTACAGTAACTTTTTTAACCCTGAGACCCATAGCCTTAAAATATCAAATATAAAAATTCCAGATCCAAGTTTTTGCAGAAATATTTTTGCTTAAATGGCAATTTAACTCATTTTTCCCTGCTGTAGTAGTTTTGGTTTCTTAATCCAATTACATATTCTAACAAATATTTTATATCATATACTCTATTCCAGCTCTTAGACACACAAGTCTTTGGGCATCAAAAAGCACAGGGAGTGTTTTACAATTCTGAAAACATTGATTTATAAATAAAAATGCTTATCATGTACATAGCAGTTTACATGCTCAAAGCACTGTACAGACCTTCACCCACAATACTCTTTTGTGGTAAATAGTTATCCATATTTTATAGATGAGGAAAAAAGACAAAGGCTAAACAAATTGCCCACAATCACAAACAACAAATCAGTAGCAGAGCCAAGACTAGAAATCCCAGCCCTGTGCTCATACCTCCAGATCATAATATAATGCCTTCTCTTTTTAATTTACTTGTAGAAGATCCAAATTTAATTTCCATTAAATGAGTAAAAAGAAATAATCTCCAGTCTGCTTACAGAGTGACCTTATACCAGGAGTAACAGAAGGGTTTTAACCTTACCAGCTGCATTTCAGAACAAGAATTTGCACAGGAGTTGCTGTATTTTTATACTGTTAATAAGCAACTGTTCTTTGATATTTATTCGGATAAGCTAAATTACACGGTTAAGAAATATGTATAAATTATCAGATTTGAATTTGAGTGTACAGCAGATAAATATAGATGCACATAACTATGCTCCGAAGTGCCAAACTAGAGAGCATACCAATACCAAGCCCGGCCTCAGTACCTACTACTACAGGTAAAAGCTGTTCTTTCATTTTAGAGCAGTGGTTTTCAACTATTTTTCATTTGCAGATCCCTAAAACATTTCAAATGGAGGTGCAGACCCCTTTGGAAGTCAAACAGTCTGAGGACCACCAGGGGGTTCACAGACTATAGGTTGAAACCCACTGTGGTAACAACCACCTTTCGCAGACCCTTTGACTGTCTGTGGACCCCCACTGATCCATGGACCACCAGCTGAAAACCACTGTTTTTGAGCAATACGTCATTATAACCCAACAAGAGATAATTAGGCAAGGAACTACTGCATACTTTCATAGATTCCTAAAGCGTGAAGTTCACAGGTACCATTAGAAGCACCTAGTCTGAGGATAGGTCTACACTTAAAACACTGCAGAAGCGCAGCTGCAGTGAAGATGCTGCCATGCCAATGGGTGAAACTCTCCCACCAGTATAGTTAGTCTGCTTCTGGGAGAGACAGTAGATATGTCACTGAGAGAAGCCTTATCATCGACATAGCGCTGTCTACACTGGCTTAGGTCAGTTCAACTGCACTGCTCAGGGGTTTGGAATTATCACAACCTTGAGCGACACAGCTATACGATGTAAATTTATAGTGTACACTTGTCCTGACACATCACAGAACATTTCATTTCACCCAATTACCGCTGTATTGATCCCAGTGACTTAGGTTCGACTAAGTGTGTCTTCCAGAAAGACATCTAGTCTTCACATCAACAGATGGAGAATCCACTACATTCTTTAGTAGTCTGTTCCAACTACTTAACTACTGTTAATCACCCTCATTGCTAAAAATCTGTGCCTAATTTGAATATCTGGCTTCTGCTTCCAGATACTGGCTTTTGTTGTGTGTTTTCCCTCTACAGCCATGAGCCCTTGAGTACCTGGTATTTTCTCCCTGTAAGGGTACTTATACAGTGAAATCAAGTCACTTCTCAATATTTTTTTTATGAACTAAACTCATCGAGCTCTTTAACTCTCTCATGGTAAGGCATTTTCTCCAGCCCTCAAATAATTTTTGAGGCTCTTTCCTGCAGCCTCAAACTATTCAACATTCTTTTAAAAACACAGACACCAGAATTAGACTCAATATTCCAGTTTCAGTCTCACCAATGCCATGTACAGAGGTAAAATCACCTCCCTCTTCCTATTCACTACTCCCATTTATATATTCAAGGACCAGACTAGCCCTGTTTGCAACAGTATCTCACTAGAAGCTTGAACATTGTGACCCCTAAGTCCATTTCAGGGTCACCACTTTGCAAGATACAGTCTCCCATGGCTAGCATTCCATTCCTTGTTTCTCGATTCGGAACTTGGCATTTGGCTGTATGAAAATGCATTTGGTCTGAATGGTCAGTAAACTAGATCCAATCTCAATTGCTCTGTATCACTGCCTGTCCCCAAGGTTATTTACCACTCTAACAATCAGTGTACATCATCCTCAAATTTTACCAGCACTGATTTTGTATTTAATTCCGTATCACTGAACTGGTTGAACAGTGTTGGGCCTAATCCTGAACTGTGCAGAGCTCCACTAGAAACACTCCCTTTTGATAATGATTCTACACTGACGGCTACTTTTTCAGATCTGTCAGTTAGCCAGCTCTTAATCCATTTATCATGCACTTTATTGATACTGTATTAAGCTAATTTTTTTAAATCAGAATGTTGAGGTACTAAATCAAATTCTTACAAAAGTCATTCCATCAATGCAGTTACCTTTATCAACCAAATTTGTGTAATCTCAAAGAATAAAACTAAGTTTATTTGACAAAGTCTGTTTCTCCACAAAACCAAGGTGATGAGCATTAAAGTCCTATCCTTTAATTTGCCAGTTGAATTCTCAGCTACCATTTTTTAATTGTTTTGCCCAGGATGGATGTCAGTCTAATCCGGCTAGTTATACTTCTAATGTCAAATATCACTTTTGCAATGTAATATACTATTTTAGGGATACAATTATAGTCTTTAAAGTTTCTCACTGTTTTAGTAATATCTTAGTTTATTAAAATGAACCAATTTTAATTGTAGTTAACTTCTCACCATTTCTGCAATTTATTTTTTAGTACTTAAAGTTTGGCAATAAAGTTACCCTGATTTTTTATTCTGTCTCTGATTCAGCAACACACACGAGACGGCCTACTGAAATCATTCAGAATACTTACATGTTTAATGTTTAGCATATACTTGCAGATTACAGTTTATGTAATTTTTATTTTCTAGTTCTCATGGACTAGTAAAATGGTGATGTTGTTCCAATGGTACTAGAGCAAATAAATGTAATTTAATTTTGTTTAGATATTCATGAAAACATATCTAACCTTATTTTTTCCCCCACAGAAACCTAAATTGTGGAACAAACCATACCTGACAGTGCTTCTTTAAGAAGCTATACCATTTCCAGTATTGTAGGAAAAAGTACAAAACAGAAGCACATTTAAAAGCTGCAATACAAACAACACTACCAAATGAAAAGAGACTTAACTACTTAAACTGAAGAGAGCTTTTGAACCTGTCTCTATTCCTTTGGAATGTGAGGTATTACAGAAGTCAGTACATCCTACATCCTGCTTTGATGAACTGCTGGTGTTCTCAGAATTGAGAGACACTGTGCTACTCCTCTCAGCCTCAGTGAGAGCTTTGCTGCTGCTAAGTTATGTGCCAGCTCTCTGACACAGTAGCTTGTCTGCCTTGCCAGCAAACTCTTCAGGACTCTACCTGTACAAACCTTGCCAAGCAGATAATCAGTGAACTCCAATTCCCAAGTTCCTCAGAGATGCCTTTCCTAATTTCTGAGTTCCTCAGAGATGCTTTTCTCTGCAGTGCTCAGCTCCTCTTACTGTAACACCAATTAAACCTTATCAAGTTCACTATTCCTTTAAAGAAACAGTACACAGCAGGTTATTAACTGGAGCTGACAAACAATCCACTTAAATCAAAGCAGAGTTGCCATTTAGGCCAAGTAAAACAAGTTTATTAACACAAATACATAGGTTTAAAAGACACTGAGTATAAGAAATAAGGGTAGAAATGGTTACAAACTAAAGTAAAAATATAATTCTGAGACTACGTCTACACTGTTGTGTTTCTTACCCTTGGATGTATATATATATACACACCTCTTATCTGTGATTTCCATTTCATGCATTTGATGAAGTGGGTTGCAGTCCACAAAAGCTTAAGCCCACAGAAATGTGTTAGTCTTTAAGGTGCTACAGGAGTCTCCTTGTTTTTACGTCTACACGAACACTTGTGTTGGAATAACTTATGTCCGTCAGAGGTGTGAACAACTCACCTCTGACTGACGTAAGGTACTCCGACCTAAGCAAGGGTGTAGATAGTGCTATGCTGGCAGGAGAATTCCCCACTCGTTGGGGGTGGATTAATTAATTTGACAAGTGACCTCTCTGCCATCAGCTTACAGCAGCTACACTAGAGATATTCCATGGTTCTATTTCTTCTCAAAAATTACTTTGAAAACTTTGGATTATGATGTACAACTGTGAACTGACCATCTCCGTTTTCCTGATGAGGCATAACAACCCAACAATACAATATTATTCCATTTTTGAAGGTAGAGTGGAAGATACTATGATGCTAATTTTCCCTATTTTCATTTTAAGTTCCCCACATTATTCTTAGTGGCAAAAGAAATATAACGCAGAACAGTTTGTTACTCTTCTGCCCTCCCCCCAGAAAACATAAAAAACCTTCCAACACATTATGGTTTAATTCCGAAAAAGATAAACATTGATTTTCTATAGTCAATGTATGCATGTATTACACCATGTATACAATTGTGAAGTAGGGATTTCAAAAGTGTTCTTGTATTTCTGCAGTGCGCTGGTCAATTCTGAAGGGCAATAGGTATTTTTCAGGCTTTATAAAACAGATATGTTTTCCACTTGTCTTGTAGCATTTACTGCTTCAAAAGCAAAAGAACATCTGTTCTCTCACATGACTAGAGTTGTAATAGTGTAACAGAGAAACTACTTATTCTTGAGTGTATTTCCTGGTTTCTACTAATTCATATAACGATACAGAGAATGTATTTCCTCTTATAGTTAACGGAGGTGTATGGTCATTCATAAGCTTACTAAAAAAGGCAGTAAAACTCTCCTATGTGAAATTATTTTACAGAGACACCGAGAACTCTCATATCATGGATATACGGCACTATAAACAAGTTTATGTACACAGAAAGTATAACATCATATTAGTCTAACTGCTTACTGCACTCCATACTGCATACCGACAGATTAGCATCTGAACGTTTATGTTATTGTAAAACTTTAAACAGCTCCTCAAAATTGATAATCTGTGTTGAATTTATGTTGAAATGTGAAATTTTGTCTTTTGCATATTGTGAAAGACAACAGCTTCATAAAAGATGACTTTATATAAACACGTTAATTTTTGTAGTCTCCTTTCAAATACCATGTTTTAACCTTTACTAACAATACATTCTTTCACTACCAAATCTGTTAATGATCAGTGTATTGTGGCTTCACTTTGTGTGAGGTTCGAGATTCTACTTCCACTACATATAACTTTAAAGTAGCCGCAAACACCAATTAAATATATTCCCAATTAACATTAGTCATTATTGTGACTAGACAACGCATTACCCATTCTAGAAAATAAAGAAAAAATTCTGAAGTCTGAATCATTGGCTCCATCCAAAACCTATACTTTTCTTCATTTTTTGCCTCAAATTATTAAACAGATAAAAGTTACTTTAGTGGCCATCTGTATGAAATCCTAAGCCACTCCACCAAGCCCCCAAATGCACACCTCAACCCCAGGCTTCAACAATATTTCAGCTTAGACTGTGTCCATTTCAAACAATTTTATCTAGGACAGTGATGACAAAGACCAGTTTGTATGTCATATACAGCTTGCCTTAGGTATTTATCTAGTTGTTGTGACACACACAGATTTTTCAGAACACTAGTCTTTCGTAAAAAACAAAAGTATTCACCCCTTATATTTATTAAGAAAGCCTTTAAAACATGAACTGTATATATGCCAACATAACTAGAATTGCCAACAAAACTGTCTTTCTGAATCTGCAGATAGTGGGCAACAGCTCCAAGAATGGTTACCCTCGTGTTCATCTCAATTGTTAACTCAATCCAGCTGACGCTCTGGGAGCCAACTTTTCACCTAGCATGTATGCAATTGTAAACTCATGTTATACAATAAATGGATTTATGCACACAATTCAAGTAACTGCATCCACAAGTGTCCACATAAACAAAGATAGTGTTGGTTTTGGAGTGCCTCAAATTTTTTTTCTGCAATTAACTGATGCTGAATACAATAACAACTTCCCTAAGTAAAAGTTTGGTGCATATATAGAATATTGTTCATTTTACAGAGCCTCTTAGTTTTAATCAGTGGGAGAGCTGCTGTAATTTAAGTGCACTAATACAGCCGTAACATTGCAGGGCTGGACAACATACCATAATTAAAAGTGTAACTTAGTCCTCTCCACAGAATAATTGGGACTCTGGTATATAAATATTTAAAGTTGCAAGAGGAGACCCTGAGTTACGTGCTGTGCTGAATATCTGCACTTGTCCAGTGAATTGGAAATATTATATGCCTTGCTACATTTTATGCATACTACTATTTCACATATTAAATGATACATGATTTTATATTCATTAATTAATTTTACAATGCCAAAACCCATCAGTAAACCTCAATATATAAGTGTGGTCTTATCAGAACACCCAAGTACCAGATGTCTTGTGTTAGGACACTTAAGGCCCAAGTTTCAAGTACCTTCAAGCAGTCAAGTGTGCATTACTTCCTGTACAAAGAATGATTCCTAACCTACTGATAAGCAACATGAAAAAAATACTATAAAAACTTAACAGCATTACCACCAAATGCTTCTAAGAGCAAAAAAACCCACAAATACTTTTCATTCTTCAAACTGCTGAAATGATGTACTGTACTTGGAGTTCCTATTACCCAGCTGACAGAAGAACTAAACGTGCAGCGTCCTTCAAAACTGTGATTCACACATCTCTTACAAGCTATGAGTTCAACACTCTGACTTTACTTCCTTAAGACTCACAGCAACTATTACAGTACACTTATTTTCAATGTCCTAGATGCACTGTAGTTATCCTCATCAGAAAAAAAGAAAAAAAAAAAAAGGATCTATATACTGCATTATGTTGAAAACTAACCTTGTCAGGTGGAAGACGTTTACTGTTATAGGGTTACCTACTATTTCTGGTCAACATGAGAGCAAAATATATGTAATATATACTGTACTTTAAAATTCAATTTTCTAATTTCATTACTATTTATTGGCCCAATCAAGTTTTCAATCAAGCCAGTAGAAATTCTGACACGGACTTCAACCGGAGCTAACTCAGAAATTGTATTTAAAACAAGAAAAAGGTCAAACTGTGGGTCTTACAAAGGTAATGACAACAGGTATTTTTTAAATCTATGCAAACAAGTATTTAACAGAGGTTTCTGAACACTTTATGTCATGCTATGGAATGCTTATATTGAACAAAGCACTATTTACTATTGAGTGTAAAACTGCTACTACTTTTTTCTCCATTTTGTTCATCTAGCAAAGTGACTTGTAGTTTGTGTATATGCAAGTCTATGAAGCCTATGAACAAAAACCACACTGCTCCCACTGCCTGAGTGAAAAGATATCTAAATTGTGACTGAAAGTTTCAAAGAAGTGTAAACAAAACAAAGTTGCAGTGACTAAGACAGTTAACTAATCCACAGTAATTAAACATTACATGGTGTTCACCTTTGTAACACCTTTATTACTGAAACAAATATGCCATTATGTTTACCAAACTATCAAAATTTTCCTTTCCCCAGATTCTTAAGGTATGTATTCTGTAAGAGCCAGACAAATTTTATTTCAGCTCCCCACTTACAGGAACAGGTAGGACTGTAACATTTTTAATTTAATTATATCGTGTTCAAATATTAATTGTACTGAAGTCAGAGGCCATGGACCTAGTAATTTTAAATGCTTAACAGGGACAGTAAAACAAGATAGTTCAATTTTTTTCAAGAATATGTGGGTTTGTGATAATTTAGTTTTTCTTTTAAGTTTCATTATTTGCATTACTACTGAGAAGTTGGGAACGGTTTTCTTTCATCTTTACTGATTGTGCCCTTTGCCATTAGGAAAACAGTTTCCAGGGGCTTTTATTGCAATTTGAAACTGCCCTGGATTTTTGTTTACTTGTTACTGCACCAGAACTTCAGATCAAAACAGCTCTGGGAATAAGGTTGCTTAGTTAACTACTGCAATTGGTTGCATCCACACAACAGTGTGTTCAGATCTACAAAAACAAACAGCAAAAATAAAAATTATTTTTTGAAGTCTGAGTAATCACCCAGGCCTTAGGAGACAGATATGAAATTTGCTTCCCTCACTTCAAAATTAAAATATAATTTTAAATTAAAATATATATCTTGATAATTAATATATTTACCTCACCTGAATTCAAAGTGATTTGATTTTTATTTAAATCTTTGCAGATCATGTTCAATGTGTCAGTTTAAATCCATTGTGAAACTCAACAACATGGCTTCAATGACTAACATTAGGTTGTAAATACTTCACAGTAATTATTTGGAATAAGCAATTTTGGATTTGCCTAAGAACTTTGGAAAAATAGAAAGGTATAACTAAACTATACATTTTCTTTAAGGCTTAGCTTCCACACAAATGGGCTCATTCAGAAATGATACACATCATAAGCACTTAGCAGAAAGTAAATCTTGTTCAGCAGCCTATTGGTGACATTTAGAACCATAAGGGCAGGGAAAGTTATCCTCGCATCTCTCAAGCAAAGAAATGACAATCTATTTAATGTACAAATGTTGTTCTACAATTTTTGACAACGGCTGCAGGTGTGCTATCCTATTTACAAGGCTCAATTTAAAGTTACAAGTGCATTCTGTAGCCAGGAAATATTTCTTTAATCAATTTGCAAACCTTGAAAGTCAACATTACAAGTGATGGCCAAGTAATTATGCAATCATTCCACGCAGTTTCAAGCAAATACTAATTTTCTTAACTCTGCCTACACCCCCGACAATTTAACCATATGTAAAAATTTACCTTTGTTCACTAAACAAAATTATGTGATGTATGTAAAATTATCCTGAACACAAGTAAACATTTTCTGCCCCGCTTAAGAATTGAGGCAAAAATAGAGTTAAAAGAATTAAAACAAAAAAACAATTCAAGACACACACTGATAACATAACAGGAGAAGCACACAATAAATGTAATTTGTTTTGCTTCTGATGACCTCAGATATTTAGTGGAAATTTGCTACCAGATTATGTCAAATTAACTTTAATAGTTTAATTGCAATACAAAAATACCAATTTATAGTCGTTTTAAATTAAAAAATAAAATACACAACACGTGGATTCTTTAAAAAAAAAAAAGAGTGCATTCTTGCTCCTGTATTTAACAAATATTCTTAGATCAAAATATTTTAAAGGCAAACTATAAAAGGGAGAAAAATGAATTAATCATTTGACAGACAGGGTTATTTCAATCAAAAAGCAAAAATAGAAGTTACAGTTGTTAGAGGTCAAACAAGTCATCCAACTGTATTTATGATTGATTATACAGCACTACACACACAGCCCTCTTAACAAGCTCCTTCATAATTAGCATTTCCTAGAAAGCAAGGTTTAAGATAATATGATTTCATAGGTGAATTGCTTTAACTACATAAACGTAAAATAGCAAAGCCATGCTCTCAGTCTTCAAAATAAAGTTAAAAAGCTACTTGGTAATAATATTGCGTCACTGACAGCATGCTTTCAATGAAACACACCCCTACAACATTTTACAATGACTCTTCTGTAAATAAAGAAAAACAATTTCTCATATATTTTAGTTAAGATACTCTTATGTTTTTTAAATATTTACATTTTGGATGCATAGACTGTGACAAACTCCTCATTTTTCACATGTAACTCCTCAAAGGATGGAATGTATATTTGTAGTTCAATGCACCCGTAAAAATCAGGCCTCACACACTTCACCAGAAAAACATTCTGCAGAAAAAGATTAATATTTGCTAAAAGTGAAGGAATGGTATCGTTTGCAAACTCTCTCTTCATTGCTAAAGTACCTAAAGAACTACATGTTAAAATTCTGAAATTCTGCATACGAATATAGACATAATTCACAATGTATATAACCACCAAACTAAAAATACGGTCTTTGCTACACAGAAGATGCGGAAAAGACTATCAAAACTTCTCAAAACAGCACCAACAGTATCGCAAAACGGGCTGAGCGCGGATCTTCAACACTGAACCCCAGAGCGGTGGATAAACACAGAAGTGACTCTCCTGCGCGGCACCCAAACAATAGGCAGGACTGTGTTCGAGCCTGTTTACCAACAGGAGCACCTCCAAGCAGGGGTGCAGGCCGCTTTCGACCCAGAACGGACTCCCCTTGCACGCCGCTATGTGCCGGAGAGGGCAACGGGGGCAGAGTCATCGCTCGCCAAGGGAGAGCCCCCAGGCCGCTGTGATTTTAGGCTGCCCACCTGCCCCGAGGGGGACGCCCCCGGCCCGCTGCGCTGAGGGACCCACCGCGCCGCGGGCCCTGGCGGGGTGTCCGCGGCACCGAGCGGCCTGTCACGCACCATGTGCCGCCAACATGGACACGGGCCGGGCGGCGCGCGGCGGCAGCACCGCCCGCCCTCCAGCAGGGGGTCCCGGGGCGGCCGGGGCGGCGCGAGCCAGCCCAGGCGAACGCCTCGCGGCCGGGCCCGGCCGGAGGCTGTGGGGCGGCAGGCGGCCCGCTCCCCCGTACTCACACTCGGGGCAGCTGCAGCGGGGGCGCCCCGCGCCTCTGGAACACGCCGTCCACGAAGACCCCGTTCTTGCCGAGGCAGCGCAGGTAGAAGTCCCCGCCTCCTCCCGCCCCGCCGCCGCCGGCGTCCCCCTGAGGCGGAGGCCCGTCGGCTCCGGCCGCGGGCGGCGGCGGCGGCGGGGGGGCGGCGGTGAAGATCTCCAGGTGGCGGCGGGAGATGAAGCTGGAGTGGCCCATGCTCACGTCCACCGAGCCCTGCGACGAGTTGCGGCCGATGGTCACCGAGCGCTTCTTCATGAGGTACTCGAACTCGCGGCCCTCCAGCCGGGCCACGGCCGCCGCCGCCGCCGCCGCCATCTTAGCGAGCGGGGCCGCCCTCCCTGCGCCCCTCCGCCCGCACCGGCCCCGCAGCCGCCGCCAGACACTGAGCAGGGACGGGGACGCCGCTCAACCCAACCTGACGCAGGCCGCCGCGCGCTGATGGACGGCCCGGCCCGGCCAATGACCGGCCCGCACGCCCATGGGGCTATGCCGCGCCGGCCAATGGCGAGAGGCGCTGCGACCAGCGCAGCCCAACAAGTTCGTTCTAGGGACCAACACGCGAAGCACACGCCCGGAGGCCGGGAAAACGGGGAGCGGATCGCGCGGAGCGGCTCCGCGAGGAGCCTGCCCGGCACAGTTGCACAGCTCCAGCCGGCGCCCTGCAGGCAGCGGCGTGCTCGGGCCCGCCCTAGCCCCGGCTGCCGCAGGGACAGCGGAGGCAGAAGTAGGCCCAGGGGCTGGCAGACAGTCCGGCCAACAGCCCCTCGCCCAGCAGAGAGGGGGCTGTGCCCGCTGCTCTCCTCCCCCAGTTCCTTCCTCCTCAAGGGCCCCAGAGTGCCACCTCGCAGCCGAGGCACAGAAGGTATGGGGCATGCTGGCCTGTGCCCCAAAGGGGACTGGTGTCACCTCCCGCAGGGTTTGCAGACGCTAGGACACTTGCAAAGGGAGGAGGATGTATTTCTCCCAGCCAGTAATCCTGGGTCCAGCACCACTCTGATGGTGCTCCCCTGGCTGACTACTAGGGCTACACCCTCATTAAACATCACCGACCTGTTCTTTAATACAAGATAGTATTTCTTCTGTATTGGCTGCTACCTTCCAACAGTTTTTGAGCTTATTACTCCCATCAGTGGATACTTTCAGAAACAGGATGTTCTTTTCCACCATCAAACCCCAGTAAAGACAAAGAGAAAACCACAAGAATAGAAATACAGTAAACATAGCTTACCTATGTGCTATTTGATAAATAATTTGCCCGCCTTCGGTTCTTAGGGTGTAAGGATGTCCACATGCTCTATCAGCACAAATGAATTTAGCCTCCCAACACCACTGTGAAAAAATAAGGTTCTCTCTCCATACAAAAGGTACACCACCTTACCAAAATTAATTTAGATACTGATTTACTTAATGGGTACACTCCTCTGGTGGACATTTAAGCCAATTTAAGTGTCCAGATAAGGCTCTTGCACTACTCTCAGTAAGTTTCTAAACTAATGTAGTTAAATCTGTATAAATTTTGGGTGTAAACAAGATCCAATTATCCCAATTTTACAGAGACACCAATGACTTGCTTGACCTTGCAAAGACTTCTGTGTGCCAAGTCAACTACAAGACCACTGCTTTCCCCTCACATTCAGGCTGCTACTAAGAACTATTTACATTAAATAAAGCCTTTCAATTTCTGAAGACCTTGTATTGCACAATACATACATCACCAAGAGCAAAAGTCTGCCTTTATCATAAATTGTGAGGTGATGCCAGCCGCACATCCCATATCTCCCAACAGTTGAAGGGCAGGATGGATGAGAGCAGGCATAACAACATGATTGTCAAAGACATTCTGCAGCAGCCAAGCCTCCTCCCTCAACACACAAGAGATTTTGCTCTGTTGCTTCCAGAGGAAACTGAGTAGGGCATGAAAGAGACTATCTTTCCCACATGCATCTTCACACTCAGGCCATGGTTTTGCCTGTAATCTGTTTCATAAAGGAGTTACTTCCATTTTTAAAAATTGTACGCTGGTGTATCTTTAAATGTCAGAAGGATGCAAGTTTCTCCTACATGTGCTACCATCACCTTTTCCCATCTATCTTTACAATGCAGATGTCAGATGAACTATGACATTCACTAAGGATTGTTCATGGTTTTAGTACACTAGAGGAAAGGCCAGAAGTGTAAACATGAAAATGTTAAGAAAGGCCCTTGCTAACTGCACTCAATCCTTCAAATTGAAACACTTGCACTTACAGAATTCCTTACATATTCAAAGTCTATAAAAACATTTGCATATTAGTTCTATCCAACGATAATTAAAACAATCAGGACATTTTCTTGTAAGGAATACACACAGTGAGGAGGTAGATGCTGTAGTTGGTAGAAGGGGAGGATGTGAAGTTCAGAAGAGGAAGTGAGGAGTGTGGGAGAGCTATTGAATAACTTGATTTTCCTACTTTTTTAGGGTTTGTGTTATTGGAACTGAGCTGAAAAAGCAGTTTGGGAAGGGCATGTAATTTAAGTTTGCATTACGTCTAAGACATATATAGCTATATTTAGACAATGCAAATAGGTGCATTGTTCTTGCCTTCAAAAGAATAGCATCTATGTATTTAAAGTCTGAACTGGGACTTTAGATAGCACAGCTATACCTTTCTTAGCTTCTATCACTACCAGCATGCTGTTGCACACTGAGACCCCCCTGAAAAGAAGCCTATTTATATTTGTGCATAGGCATAATCCCCAGAAACACTTCAACAGAAGATCTTAAAAGTCCTCAAGCGATTTTTGATTTGTTAGATGACTCCGGTAGATACTGATGAAATAGTGGCTAAAAAGTCATTTTATTTCCAAACAGAATGTTTGAAAATATTAGATATTTAAGCAATCTGTCAAGGTGTTTATAGACATGCATGCTTCTCTACAGAACTTAAAATACATTTGGAAATTTATTTTTCATGCTCTAGTCACTTACTAAAAGGCATAGCAGATGTCTGGTCCAAAACTTGGAGACTTGAACTAAAGTTTTTTTTAAGTTTCAATTAACAGGTATTTAATTGTAAAAGTGGATGCACTAAGAATATATTAGTATATTAAGTAACATTCATGCTTAAAAAAACCACATTGCACACTGTGCAAAGTAACATCAAGCCACTGTTCTGTGATCTTAGGATCAAACTCATTGCTGGTGTAAGCACACGCTACACTTTTCAAGCCAATGGAGTTGCCTGCTTACACCAGCAGTGAATTAGGTCATTAGGCACCCACATATTTGTTACTTTGTGATGTTTATAAAGATTCATAGACTCATAGACTCATAGGTCAGAAGGGACCAATATGATCATCTAGTCTGACCTCCCGCACAAGGCAGGCCACAAAACCCTACCCATACACATTTATAACAACCCCGAACCCATGACTGAGTTATTGAAATCCTCAAAAGATATGTACAAATAAAAAAATGTTCCAAATAAAAAAAAGTCAGAGTAATATATTGCAGTGGGTTAGGTTTACGATTTTTTGATTAATCTTGCCCATACTGTGGGATTTAAGGACAGATTCTCCCCTACATCAAGATATGCTAAACACAGACAGAGTGGGGAATGCAAGGAGGCATGGAGTTATTCCTCCACTGGCTCTGATGTAAATTAGAGCAGCCCAGAAGATGCTCTGGTTTACAACAACTGGCTATGGTCCTTAAGGTAGTACCAGCTGAAAGTTGCTATAAAGGAGCTCTACCTCCTCATCACACCACTTACACTCAGGGATGGAGGGAGGAGGAAGGTTGGAATAGGAGCCAGGTAAATTCACTTTGCACGGCTCTTATGCCTGCACTTTTCACCTATTAATGCTATTTTAATGGTGGATAGCATTCATAAATTAAAACTTAAGAAAAAACATTAAAAATCAGTTAGTATTCACACTGAGGAAAATCAGAAATATACAAACCAAAGTCAGTTTTTTTCCTTTGCATAAGTACTGTATAGAAAAATTATTTTAATATCAACCACTAATTAGAATATACATTACTAAAGTGCAAGCAAGTGTCCTGTAACCAGTATGCTATCCAGCAAAAGATTATACACAACATTCGAGAATAAGTCCTTTTACTGATATATTGTAACAGCAATTTTAAAGAGATGACAGGAGGAATTTTTCTGCCAGTGCTTTCCTCACTGAGGGGGAAATTCATCCTCCTCCTCTGCAGAGAAAGAGGGACCCATGACAGCAAGACTCCCATTGTGGTTCTACATTTCTGTTACACAAACAGGGAACAGAAGAGCTGGACACAGTGGAGCCATGCCCTCTGCACACAGCTGTTCCGTGCTTGGCCTCTGCATATGTGGGGCCATATCCATCATTGCATATATATCCCAGGGGGGCTACATAAGGGACCACAAACTATCCCATACCTGCTTCACAGCTGGGGAGGGGGAACGGGGAAAGGGAGATTCTTCTCTCCCTGCACATCTGCCCAATGCCCATCCTGGCTATTTAGGCTAGGATCAGGGCTGTGGATTTGGGAGATAGAAGCTAATCATTTGAGTGGGCTGAGCATGTGCCACTCCCACTGAAGACCACTGGAGTTGTGGGTGAAGAGTAGGATAACCAGATGTCCCCATTTTATACAGACATTCCTGATATTCAGGGCTTTTTCTTATATAGGTACCTATTACCCCTCACCTCCTGTCCTGATTGTTCACACTTGCTATCTGGTCATCCTAGTGCAGAGCCCCTCTCTGGATTGGGCCTGCTTTGCTTTGCAGTTGAACGTTGTCTAATCCCCATTGACATGTTAGAGTAGTACCAGTGTCATTAAGGGTCTGTTGGCAATTCTGTCAAAGAGCCCTATTTTCAGTGTTTAGCACTCAACCTTAAAATGAACTAACTGATATTTGGTATACAAAGTCTCATCCCAGAACATATTCTCTATCCATATTTAAAACGGATAAGATAATTCTGGCTTTTTTTTTTTTTCAGGAGCTTGTTTTATACTCTCACCATACAATTAGTTTGATTTATAATCTATTTTCTTAGACAGCTGGTATTACATTTGAAGCCTGCATTACTTAGACAGAGAAAAAAACATTTTAAAAGCTAGAGGATTTCTTTTATGCATTCTTACAGCATGCACGTGCCCTATTTATGGGTAGCAAAGTATCATTTTCTAGACAAACATATTTCCACTGATATGACAGAATGGATTAATACTAGAGTAGCCCAATCGATCTGTGGCTTAAGAGTCCCTAAAAGTACACATTGGCAACTGATGTTAAAGGTCCTAAAACCATAATGATCTATCAATAATCCCTGTGTTACAAGAGTCTCTCATACACTTTCAGTGACACCTTTATCCACAAAAAACAAATCTGATATATAAACACACGTAAATAACATTATGAATCCCATTTAATACAATGAAATACTTCAAATTCAAAAGTTACATTTTATCCTTAAATTGTACTATTTCACGTAGTTCTCATTTTACAAAATATAAAACATATCCACACTGACCTCATGCAGAATGGGGGTGAGCTGAGGAGAAACTTGCTGATCCTTAAATTGTCAAGAGCTCTCTTTCCTTAAATTATGTGGGGGTTTTCCCTGTGGAGCACACACATTTTCTTCATTTGTCAGTTTGCAAGCTCACTGTAAGTAGTAACAACAGCTCCCCAGTATAGGCCCCCATCCTGCTGAGATTTATGGACATGTTTAATTTTAAGCATGAGAGTGATCCCATTGACTAATGGAACTATTCTCTTGCTTAATTGTTTAAGTCTTTGCAGGACTGAAGCCATAATCTAATGGTTGCAAATGGCAGATTATTTAGTCAAAGGCAAGATTTTTAAAGTTAAAATGATGGATGTAATTCTAAACAGAGCTATAAAAAAATCCAAAAAAAAGAGGTCTGGAATAGAAGTCTCTCCTTTAATAGAAAAAATTACCATGTGCAGACTTAAACATCTATAGAATTCAAATGTTGCAATGACTTGAAATCCAACAAAATAAAAAGTTGTCATCCCAGAATAGTTATTTTAATTTTTAATAAATGAATAACTTCAGAAAAATGGCACTTTTCTGTGAAGGTAGGAATTTTAGCCTTCACAAAACAGATTTTAACTAACTTAAAAACAGTACAAAAATCTTCATCAAAAGGGCAATACTTTAAAAGATGCCTAAAAATTAATTAAAAAACCCCACAAATAAAATAAGTTTCCCTCCTCTAGTTTGCTTGAACACTCAGTTTTGCTTTGGGGCTTTTTTTTTTTTTTTTGGTGGGGAAGGGTTTTTAACCCACACCCTCTAATCTGTATCATGCTTCTGAATGGATGTATTTGATGCTAAAACCACTACAAAAGAGATTAAAAAATTGGTAATAAATTCCAAAAATGTGTGTCTGTCATATTAGTTACAAGCATGTATTTAACATTTGACGCTAAACATTACATTGTACTGTTGAGAATAAAGACCAATCAGTTTTTCTCTACTGTGGTTTATAACCCTAGGTTAGTTCCAGTCCAGCAAACTGAGAAATCCAAGCCATTTATTGTATCCAACACAAATGTCTGCAGTTGGTTTACAAACCATGTTACCCAGGATGCTCTAGGTCCCAAGCTGCTTATGGAGGTTGCAACGTGCAGAGCAATAATCTGTGATTAACCAAAACCATGTAGCATGGAAACAGCGAGTAAGATGTAGGGAGATTTCTGCTTCATCAGTGGGGTCCAAGCTGAGTCCCTGCCCCTTCAAACCGCACTTCAGGCCACCCTGCTGTGAGAAATTTGCGAGCTTTGGAGCTGCAGAGAGACATGTGCTTTCTAGATGACATCATCAGCAATGTCTGGGCAGTGACCTAGGCAGTATGTGTTTGTAAACAGTGAGAAGGGCTTTGGGGGTGGGGCAGGCAGAACAATCACCACCTGAGCGCACAGCAGACAGTTATGCCAATGAAACCCTGCCTGCAGTTGCCCAAGAGACTGTTTTAGAGGCAATGTGATGTGTTTTTAGAGATTACAGCAGTTTCAAATGCAAGAAACCATGTGATGCAGCAGAGCCAAGGGCAAATCAAAGGGACACTGTCAACTTGAAATCTAGTTAATTTTGTTTTTTAAAGAAGTTAAGTCGTTTCAGGTCCTATATCAGCCCCAAATTCCTATGCCAATTTTTGTAGTTTTACAATCCCATTTTCTTGTCTTTAAAAATATTTTTGTCCATTGTTGCTGTGTGAAAGACCCACACAAAAAGAGAGACATGATTATGCAAATGAGACAGTGAAACTAACAACCAAAATGTGATCAAATGCAAAAAGAAACTAAGCTGGAAAAAATGGGGCGGGAGGATGGTCTTTTCTCATTTCTAAGTTGTTACAAGAAACAGAAAGTTATTCAGAAATATGATTTTTAAATAGGCAATATCCCCACCCCCACTAATAACTATGTTTAAAAACAGCTGCAGATCCAAAGAGACACTCAAGGGTACCCCACAATAGGTTTTTATAAAACAATACAAAGGATTATTATGTTTTAATAGGAAATATTAATCCCACTGTTTATTATTTTTGTAGTTCAACCCTAGTATGGCATTTTAAATAATGTTTGCCAAGTAAAGTGGGCAGTTGGATAAAGTTCTGCTGTTCTATTTTATTGTTGCTATTTTAACAATTCATTGAAGATAAGGATAAGGAGGCATTTTTAATCTGATATTTCTTCCACTTCTACATCCAAAAAATGTTAATTTTCCTCCATCAAACATGTCTTAATATCACAGAAACAAAATACACAGTAATTGCAGTGGTTAATGTTGGATGTTTGTCATAACCATGACTTCACTGATAAAAGTGAACTTCAATGTTTTTATTCATGTTAGTTTTATTCATTCCATCAGCTTGCTACTGAGCAAAGCTTTTCCATTGTTTTTTTTACTGTAGTTGGCCTTTTAGATTAATTTGGTGTTTTACTAACTATATTCATTTAGTATTTATTACTGATCGCTTTAACACCTAAGGATAAACAGTTACTAAAATACAATGCCATGAGTTTCTTTAAACTCCAATGATGACATTTGTGTTTTTTTCTGTAAGAATTAACCAGCCTTAATCTTTCTGTATTGTGAAATCACTTCAAGGAAACATCATATATTGAGACTTACTAAACAACTTTTTAAAAATGTTTAGGCACTTGTTAGAATAATTTCTACATATCCTTAACTCAGAAGTCTTGAGTAACATGGGGATGTTCCCCCACTTTAACAGTAACCATTGGAATATGTGGATACTACCCATGCCATGTGACAAGGATTTTAATCTCTCTTAACTCTGACCCATGTGTATCAGGTAATGAAGTTTCAGTCTCTTTATCAGCACAGCCTTATTACAAAAGGGGTCATAAGTAAACTAAACCTTGTTTAAAAAAAAGTGAACCTGCATACATCACTCAATCTGTAAGGGAACCTGACTGAATTGAAAAAAGCAACAGTAGAGGTTCTAAGGCCTCTCCACTTAAAAGTAATGGCAGCATAATTGTCGGCTGGGGTGCAATTTTTAACCAATTCAGTCACAGTGGTACAAAACCTATAGTAGATATACTAGTATAAAGGTGCCTCATACCAGTGATGTTATTCCCCTTCCCACCAGGAATAGCCATGCTTTTAAAGCATTTTTATACCAATAAAACTGCCTTCACAGTAGGGAGGTTACACCACTTTAGACTATATCAGTATATTAGTTAAAATTGTATAACTGCCTAGCATAGATACAGCCCATGTTTTCTTGGAAGCTACTGGTATTAAAGAGAAACTAGGTAGGGTGAACTCCGCCATGTGGAAGGTCTTGAGGCATTTGAGATCTGTAATACTTGTCTGTGGGAGCATGAAGGAACTACAGACAGCTTGATAAAGTCATTCACACTTTTGAAGAATACTCTGATCTATGCAAGAATGTCATCTGGGAAAGACATTTTCAAAACTAACTCCCAGATGAGTCAGTTGACCATTAGAGGCCTACGTAATTAGAGCTAAGGCTGGGAAATTTGACCTATCAACAGATAGACTAGTTGGAGACTGAATTATTTTTTGTTAAAACCAGTAGCCAGGCCAAAAAAAGGTTATGATGAAAAATGGACTAGATTTTGCCAGGGCCAGTGGATATTTGTAGGTCTAAAGAAAGCGGTACTTCCCACATGAATAGGTATTAGATACACTTCAATTATTTCACTTTTTGGATTAAAAATACATTCCAAGGCATAAAGACAGTATAAAAGAGTAAACAAACAGCAGAGACCAGATTTGTTTGCAACAAACAAAGAGAATTATGAAAAAACAAACGTCCAAACGGGTGCTGAGTAATAGATTGAACAAAAACAACCATTTCACAAATGCATGTTGCTCTCAGCACAAATGCAAATACAAAAGCAAAATGCATAAATGAAAATACAACTGGAGTGCATGATGATGAGAACACAGAAACAGGAGTTGTTTATTGCATAACTTAATTCATTTTATAAAGTAAGATTTCCCAACAGAGTGGTTTGTGAAATTAGAAATAAAATGAATGACAGATGAATTTAAAAAGAATGGAGTTAAGTGTAACATGCACAAAGCAAGCAGAAAAAGATTAGTGAAAGCCCCACTAGAATTTTTAAAAAGCCAAAGCTGTTTCAGGCACAAAAATGATCCCAAGTGGTAACACCACACTGATATGTCTGTGTAAGGACGGCTATCATTCAGCAGAGTTTAAAATAGTTCAACAGGAAGTTCCCCATGTGCTTGGGTTGGACAATAGTCTACAAATGCAAACAAGTAAATGGGTGTATAACTGATCTAGTCAACAGGATGCAAAACATGTTAACAAATTATGTGACGAAACGTTTAATGGATGGGGAAGCATTAAGGATATAAAATATCACATTGATAGAGGTCCCAATGTGCTGCCTAAAATACATGCAACCACATAAAGTGTCTGCAAGCACCAAGTAATAAAAGGTAAAAACCTGAACATAATCAGATAGTAAAATTAAATATCATTGAGCAGATTTAGACAACATGGACCCCATAATAAAAAGACAAATTAAGTGATCTGGGAAGTAGGGTGAGTAATGAGGTAGCTAAATTTGCAGATGACAAAGTTATTTAGGTGAGTCAGGGCCAAAGAAGACTGTGAGGAACTTCACAGAGACTTAAACAAGTTAGGTGAATGGGCAACATGATGGCAAATGAAATCCAATGTCAATAAATGCAAATAAATGCACATTGGAGGGAACTATTCATACGCCATACAGGGTTCTAAATTAACTATCAACTCTAGACCTGGGCATAACTGTAGGTAGCTCAATTTAAAAAAAAAGACTTTTTCAACAACAGCTGCACATTGAACAAACAAGATGCTAGAATATACAAGGATCAAGATGGTGAATAATAAAAAGAATATGATAATGCCTTTACGTAAAATCAATGGTGCACTCTTCTTTAATACCATCTGCTGAACTGGTCACCCAGCTCAAAAAGGATATTGCAGAACTAAAGGGATGTCAAGGAAGAGCACAAGAATGATCAGAGACATGAGAAAACTCATTGAAGAGATTGAAAACATTGGTTGGAAAAGGAGATTAATAAAAGGGTACAGAACACAAGTGTCTAAAATGATAAATGGCATGGAGAAGATAGATTCAGAACTTCTTTTCTTCCTGTCTCAGAGCACAGGAACAAGGGGACATTCAATTAAATTAAAAACTGATCAAAGGAAATACTTTTTCACATAATTTGTGATTAATCATTGCCACAGGAAGTTGTTTAGGCCAAGAATTACAAACTGAAGAAAGGACTGGATATCTTCGTGGCTATCAAGAATTACTGGTATTATAATAATTAAATGACAAGACATTCTGCAAGGGATATTAAATCCTGTGCTTCAAGGCTTACAACAGGTTCTATGAAGACTATAAGCTCTTTGGGGCACGGACTGTCTTGTTCGATATTTGTACACTGCTTGGCACAAATGGGATCATGGTCCATGACTAGGGCTCCTATATCCTACAGCAATTACAAATATATAACTAACAGAGTCCAGAATGAGTCCTTTTCAGGAGGTGGGGAGAGAGAGATTACCCCATATCTGTCTACTGCAAGTTCTTACCTCTTCCTCTGACAATCTGGTACTGCCACTGTCAGAGACAGGATAATGGACTAGATGGACCTTGGGTCTGGTACAGTGTAACAATTTTTATGCTCCTATAACAATTCAAAATCTCTGAATAAGGCCAACCAGGAGTGCTATTTCATGGGAACAGCTGATGGAAGATCATGCCTAAAACTTAGGAATGCAAGACAAGAGTTATTAACAGGTCCAACTAGACAGAAAATGGGCAAAACTCTGCATCTTCAACTTGCTTTTTGGAAGGCATGCATTTAAATAACTTCCATTTGGAATTGAATGCACCTGGTACACCAAAGCGATATGACCCAGATTTATAAAGATCTGGAATGGGCAAACATACTTACTGATGATGTGATTTGGGGAGAAAATAAGAACTCAGTAAAAGGCTACATAACGATCTGGAGCAAGCTGAAGAAAAGAACCTTAAAATCGAAAGGAATGCATGGCAGATTGGGTTAAATGAGTTTAGTTATTCAGGACACATACTCAGTGACAAAGGAGTTCATCCAGACCCAAGAAAGGTAGAGAAAACTGGACAATGACAAAGACCTGAAATATTGAAAGGCCCCTGCATTTTAATTAACATACTTAGTTTGTCACAATTAAGTGCTCCACTCAGAATGCTGTTTGAGGACAAATAAAGAGTGGCACAGGAATAGTCAGCAAGAGAAAATTTTTGGAAATTAAGAATGGTCACAGAAGCACAGTACTGAAATATTTTATGATAAGCATACTATGACAAAAATGTCATGCAATTTCCCTCCCTTGCAAATACAGAAAAATGTTAAAATTTAAATAGAAAGCAGGCAATATAACATTTCTATCATCTTCACCAAGGACACATATCATAATCCCCTAAAAGTTCAGTCTCAAGAGAAAAACAGAGAACACCTAAACAAAAACAAGTACAGCACTAACTCTAAGACCATCTAGAACTCTACTGACAGAGAGCTCTTGTTCTACCAGATTAAGAATCACTAATCACTAAAACACCAGGAGCAGCAAAGAGAGGCTCCAGATCTCCATCAGATCAATCTAAGCAGTCAGAGGCCATTGCAGAAGGAACTGTTTTAAAAACAAGAAATACCTGTATGATCGGAAAGCCACTGATATTTAAAGATAGCAAAGATCAGTTTATGTCCAATAAAAGGCAGAATAATCCTGTCATCTTGCCTGGCCTTCATCCTACCCACCTCCATTTGTGTATTTTTGTTAATTAAATCAGTATGAGGTTGTTATTCTTAGCTGGTATTATTGTATAACATTTGATTTTCAGAAAGGAGGGAAGATGCAACAGAAGCTTCTGGAGTCAGTAGACATTGACCTCAGTCATGACTAGGGCCAACAAATAAAGTAAGTAAACACCTTACCAGCATTTTTGTGTTTCACACATGTATTACATGTAGTATGTTCTGAAACAGTCCCCTGCCAATCGGAACTGCCTTTTTGGAGCAAAATTAAGCTGAACAGAAGAAAATAGAACAATTCACTTAACAAGTTTGATTTTTAGAGGGGCTTCACTTTTTGTATAAGTTATCATTTAATTAAATAACCTTGCTCAATGTAGTTTCCCAATACCATACATGTATGTTAGAAGAAAAGTGCCTATTTTGCTTAGCATAGCAATCTGAGTTCACATAATGAAAAATGCTCCTCACTGTGTTTAATCTGTGGAAAGGTGGAGTGGAAACCTTAATTTAAAAAAGCATTTCTGAGAGTGGAGTACAACAACAGAAAGGATGGTTGCAATGTATGTCAGCTTCTTAGTTATGTTTGTACATTTGTTGCTTGGTATGGGCTTGTTGGTTAATATCAGAAGACATCTGTGCAAATCCTGAGCTGAAATCTTGCTACTAAAAAAACTTTGCAGTTTTGCATTTGAGAATGCAGTATCACAATGATGGCAACAAGGGTAATCAAGATGTGTGAAACAGAAACTAACATTTTCTGACTCAAGAAGTAAGAAATTTTGAAGAAACAAAAATGAAGGTTGATGTGCCATATGCAGGATCTAAAATACAGTTTTTCCTGCTTCAAGTGCAGAAATTTAATATCGGAATAAGTCAGCTTTCACTACTAGCTTTTCTAAATAGAAACATTTCTACAACACACTTCTCACCACTGGAAAACTTTCAGGAGCAAGATGGCAGTGAATAACACTGCTATACAAAACCTAGACCACCTTTTCACCACAAAAGGAAATCAATGCAGTTCATGGAGCACCAGTGTGATTTTTCATGCCAATACATACTACCAAGATGGCGGGGTGTTGCATCTTATACTAACTGAATTTTTCAAGTGGTCTACTAGCATAGCCCAAGAAAAAGCACATTGCAGAAACGCTCTCAAACGGCTCTATGGCACTAATTTCTCCATGATGCTGACTAGATCTCTTGGTAGCAGGTGTGTTAAAATTTTGAAAGTTTTTGTTCTTCAACATTTAAATGTTCTTCTTTGGAGAAAGATTTTCTTTCCCCAGAGTCAGACACAAGAAGGGATTTTTCAGCTGCATCCAACATAACAAGCTTTGTCAAGGTAGATCAAATTCATCCTTGGTGTAAATGCAATAAAGCAAAATGACCAGGGATAAATATAACCCAATGTATTTATTTTGTCACAAGCTATAACAACAAATCAAACCATTTTTTGACCTGGGTATGGGATATCTAAAAGATCACCTATAGCTCTGGGACAAAGACTAAGGTCAACAACTGTGCTCCTCTGGCACAATGGAACTTTCAGCAAAAAATGTAAACCTCATCTGTGCGGGACCAGAACTTTCTTCTAGAGTAAGGACCAACACTGTGCAATGATCTCTCTAGGAACTAAGGACCACTATCATAAACCTCACCACTTTCCGCTCCAAATGCAAGGTGTGTTTCTTTGATCTTGCTGTCTCTAACAAACACATAGCAACAATACATTTATACTGAAAAAACACACTACCAAAACGAAACACTACACTACAACACTTACAGATACTAGTTACATTGCTTAATGCACTACTGGAAGGCTCTCAGATACTACAGTGCTGAACATGGTATACAAATCTATATATCATAGAAGAGAACATTAGAATTTCCCCCAAAAGAATGCTTCTCATGATTTATTGGGGGGCAGTTTTGCTTTTTCTGGAAAAAAACACCCTTTGCAGCATAAGCAGTGTGAAGAGATTATAAGCCATACACATTGGTCTCCATGTTCCCCTAATTACATCACTACCAAAGCCACAGTGGAACTTCAGGAAGGCTGACAGGAAAAAAAAAACGACAGAAAAAGTGGTTCACTGAATACTTCCAAACATTGCCAACTACAAGAGGTTCAACCATCTCCTTAAAGAGGACTCAAAAAGTAACATCTCCCATGGCTACAGGTAAGCTTACACTCCCTGCTCGTTGGCAGACAGTGAGGCACTCCTAAAAGAGTACAAGACAACAGGCAACCCCACTGCTGCAACCATGATCCTGGAATTACTGAACTCCATTACACGAGACAGATAGGCAAAAGCCTTGCACAGCCTAAATTTCACCCACTCAAACAGGAAAACCTGGAGGTTTCTATGTAATCTTGCTAGTTCTAACCCTCCCTAAAGCAGAGTGCCGCTTATCACAGCCAATGCCACTGCCAGCCGAATGCTCTTGAATTCCAAGGCTCAAACAAATCATCACCACAAATGGTAATGAAGAAAGAGGCAACTGCCAACTGCCCAGCAACACTGAATCCATCAAAGCCATTAACTATGGAAGAAGTGGATAAGGCCGTATTTCTCAACACCTTAGCAAAGCTGCAGGCCCAGCCAACATCTTCTTAGAATTTCTGAAAAGCCTAGGTCAGCATAGCCATGATGGGCTGACACCCTTCTTTACCAACATGCATGGCCTTGCCCACATGCCTATGGTATGGAAGCAAGCAAAGGTCATTGCCATCCGGAAACTAGAGAAAGAAGCCAACATTCCAAAAATATCTACTGGCCAATATTATTATTATGCCTAACGTACAAGGTCTTGGAAAGACTCTTCCTCCAGAGATTTACAACCATCTTTGAGGACTACATACCTACAGAGTAATCCAGGTGTAGACTGGGAAGTAGCACCTGCAATCAGGTAATCACAACAACAACTTACATGGAAGCTGGCTATCAATGTGGGCTCAAAACAAAGAGTGGCCTTCGTGGACTTTTCTCAGCATGCAAAACGGTTTGAAGGAATGGCCATCTTAAAAAGTGTCAAAATAGTGTATGCAGAATAACACTGAATATGCTGATGGCTATGTCATCAACTATAAGATTTTTGTACATATAATGGAACAGACCAGCAAACCTTGTTTAGTAAACAACAGGCTCCCACGGATATTAAAGCACAATGGTACCAAGATGGATATTTGTAACAGCGTTATGCCATTGACCCAGCCAAGCAGATGATCTCACATTCACCATCCAAGTGAGCAATTTCATCCAAGCAGAATGCATCACAGAAGCTCTGAAAAAACTGGAGGCGTATTAGTGGTTATGGAGACTCTGACCAAACCCTCAAAAAACAGTTTTCTTCGTGTTCCACCTGAGCAACCACCATGCAGAGAAGTACTTGAATGTCACTTTATGTGACATCAAATATAGGCACAAGGATTTCCTGAAATATCTTGGAGTGGTTCTGGACCATAGCCTCACGTACTGGCAACATCTGACAACGACCCCTGCCAAAATAAAAGGCAAAGAATAATAAAATCCACAAATTAGCCGGGACCAATAGGGGAGCAGATGCCCACACCTTGCAGACAGCCATCTTAGTCTTCTCAGTAGCTGAATACTGCACACCAGTATGGACAGGTAATGTACATATGAAACTTGTTGACATGCAATTGTTCAATGCTTGTCACAGAAGTGCTGAAGTCAACACCAACACTTTCACATCTTTGCACATATCTAACCATCATCCCTCGAAAGATAAGCAACAATAATACGTCACTATGACAAAGCAATTAAGAAACCCAGATTTGCCCATCTATGAAGATCTGCAAACTGGCCCCCCTCTCCTCCCAACCTACATGAAGATACTGTCCTAGATCCAGAAACCCTGTCCAAGTAGCAGCAAAACTCTTAAAACTTGGGACTGTCACCAAAAGACAACTGGCTGAGGCTATGAGAAAACAACAGGATCAAGAACTGATTACGAATATCAACTTGGCTTCACTATGACCTCACACAAGTGTTGCAATTATCTACTACACAAATAGAAGATGAAGGACAACCTAATATGTGAAATGTGGAGAAGATATCCAAACCATGGAACAGCTCAACTGCTGTCCTCTAAGATCCTTCTCTGGAGGGCCGACCTTGGCTCACACCATATCACTGCAAGCCACAAAGTAGATGAAAAACTTGAATGTAGACCTTTTATGTTGCTTTTCAAGTTGCCACATGAAAGAAAAGAATAAACCACTTTCCATCATGCTTTTATATTGGTTTAACAATCAGATAAAGAAATACATGGTTGAGCCTCATCCAGTTCTCAGCTAGAATCTTGGTTATGGCAGAAAGCTTTACAGGTGGAAAAACTGATGGTCAAAATGGGGATCCCTAGGTATTGAGATCTTGTATCAACAGAAACCAGAGTACATTATGGGAAAAAAACCCTTAGAAGCATTTTAAGTAGGTCATTTTTTGTGTTTCACAAGATATGATGGTAACACATCACTATGAATATGTTTACACTGCAATGTAAGCCCAGTGTTAGTGGGACTTGAGTCAGCTGAATCCTGGGCTTGATCATCTACACTGTGTTTTAATCCCACATTAAGATTTCTTTAATCTGTACTCGAATCTCAGACTCTAGCATCCACACTGCAGCGTGCCGAGCCAAGTCAAAGTAACCATATCCCAGAGTCACTAGCATCCTCCTGAAACGTGGCTGCTCTAGCCCTAGGGCCATGGTATATTGTAGGAAAACTCTTCCTGTGATGTGCAGGGTGAGCAATAGTTTGAACGGCCCAACCATACAACCTGCAAAGCAGTCGTTTTGGTCTGTGACCTCCCAGCTACCAGAGCCAGCAAAATGGAGGAGGCCCCTTTTGACAAAACTTCTCTTGCTTGTACTTTCACTTCATGTCAGGTAACTGGCAGCACATCTGCGAAGTGCTGGTGGACAGTTCAGTGGCATTTTCTGTCCCACCAAAGGTACTTGACAGATTTTGTGATGGAGCTGCAGGAGGAGGCAGAGTACCCAGGCATTACAGACTTGCACTGGCAGATGCTGCTCAGTATAATTGACATAGCCACTGACACCGCCTACATAGATAGCTGCTTCAAGCACAGACTAGTGGAACAATGTCATCATGCAGACCTAGGATGACCAGCAGTAGGTCCAGAACTTTTGCATGAAGAAAGTGACATTTCTGGAGCTTTGTGAGCAGCTTGCCCCCACCTTCCAACAGAAAGAGAAACATCTGAGGTTACCCTTGTCAGTACAGAAGCAGGTTGCTATAACCATCTGGAAGCTAGCTACCCCAGACAACTACAGGTCTGTTGCCACCCAGTTTGGGGTTGGAAAGTCAACTGAGGTGATGGAGAAAGTGGCTGACCCCAAGGTGGCAGGCATTAAAGATATCCCAGAGGTAATTGCTGGCTTTGAGGGAACAGGGTTTTTTTAACTGTGCTGGGGAACTCATATGCCCATAGTTGGACCTCCTTAAGGAGCACAAGTACATAAACCGCAAAAGGTACTACTCCATTGTTATGCAGGCAGTAGTGAACTACAGAGGGAGATTTCTCAATGTCATCGTAGGCTGTGCTGGAAAAATTTGTGATGCCAGAGTTTCTCACCACTTTGAAGTCTGCATTCATGGCTGAGCTGGGACATTATTCTTACCAAACGATATTGACATAAATGGTGTTACTGTTCCGTTATTCAGGGAGAGCTTGCATATCCCCTTTGCCTTGGCTTATGAAACCATACCCTGCTTCCAAAGAGACTAGCAAAAAAAGGTTTAATTACACTCTGCACGTGTTGAAAGGTTATTGAGCGTGCTTTTGGCAGACTAAAAATCACACTCGAGTTGTCTACAAACCCCTTTGGATGCCAGTGTCATCAATGGTGTCTGCATTACTGTGGCTTGCTGTGTTCTTCACAGCCTTTGCGAAGCCAGAGGTGAGCTATTTCCCGCTGAATGGACCTCTGACAGCAAGGGGATGCTGGATCCCTCAACCAGAAAATACAGCTACCACTATAGGAGCTGGTTGCACCCGGGCAGCAGAAGTCAGAGATACAAGTCCATAATGTGAGAGCATAAAGTATGACCCAATGGAAGAGGGAGAATAGTACATGTAGGAATGTACTGGGGGAGGGAGGGAGTGGCTTATTAATTTTGGGAGTGGGAGGCAGTGCTTGGGTGTGGTCTTGATTGACATGCACTGTAAGTCTGAATGACCTGATGAATAATTAATTTTGAGGGGGGGGGAACCAGAATGGGTGTACAAACAATTTATTGAAATGTGAATTGATGTACCTAGCTAAATAGAAGAAAACACTTTGCTTACTGCTTAATTGCTCTTAAAGATGTTTTTAGCTTTTTTATCTCAAATCATAATTCTATGAAGTGATGCAGTGATATCAATACCATTTCTTGAAATATGCTTTATTTGTAAACATGTCCTAAAAATAGTAAAACCACACATACAGAGTTGGGCAGGCCAGCTGCCATTACAAAACCACATGCACAAAAAAGGGGAGGAAATAGTTAACACATGACAACTCCCTACCACTACTGTGCCCTGGCCCCATGTTCTCCTTTCCCTTCTTTACACATTTTCCCTTCTCTTGGCAGTGGGGAAGTGGGGTGCAGATTTCCATCAGAGAGGGGCTAGAGGATAGGAGAGCAGTGGAGATTTCCTCCTGAGTGGGTTTGAAGAAGGCAGGCTACACAGGGTTCAGCTGGCCTGCCCAGCCACTCACAATTCCTGATGCATGAACTGCCCTGGCATGGAATTATCCAAGCTACTGCTGGAGTGAGGGTTTGCTGCAGGGTAATCATGCCATGGAGTTGAGGAGGCAGCAAGAGGTGGTACTCTTGGAGCCATTATGGACAAGAGTTGCTGACAGAGTTCTCTCTCAGTCCTCCTTCCTTAGCCACCATTCCTTTGCCAGAAACTGCACTGCAAATGCCTGCTCCCTCAATGAAACCCTGTCCTCCACCTGTACGGCAAGCCTCAGCCTTTCCTTCTGCCTGTCAACATGCTGTTGGTCCTCTTTTGTCCCTCTTCTTATGGTACTGGACCTGCTGGTCTGCCCTCTCAAGAATAACTTGATCACAGAAACACTTCCTTTTGGAACAGTCTGTGAAGATACATTGGGTCAGGGATCAAATTCCTGAAGAAGAGCGGGTGGTACAGGTTGAGGGTCCTGAAATAGGACAAGAAACTGAGGGTTATTGTCTAAACTAGTTCAATGGATGAGCACAGAATTACTTTTTGTGGAATCTCAAGGATATAAAATGTTACATTTCTAAAGTGAACCAACATAATGTAAAGGGGATGCTTCAGTCCTCATACTGTCTCTAGACACAGCCTTGTTAATCACAGTTACAGAAGTGCAGACACAATGGTAAGTTTAAAATTATAACCCTTTTTCTGCTTCATAACATTTTCCTAACTCATTTCCATGGGGTGGGGGTAGGTGTGTATCGTGCCCTTGCTGCAAAAGGCTTTTTTTGCCATTTCAGGCCTTTCGTATTTTGGAAGACACAGTTGTTCCTGTGGTGCCCTATTGGCAGAGGGAGATGTTAGTCCAGGCTGCTAGACAGAAACCTGCAGTATATGCAGCTGAAGTATTCAAATGTATAGTGACATTTGTTAGTGAAGTTGTCAACTATACAGGGGGGACTAGAAAATACACCCGTCCTGCAATGTGACTTACTATCTGCAGTGCCTGCTTCTGGAAAAGTCTGCAGCTATCAGCTTCCAAGATTGGGTCATAAGGCATGAGGTCCTTACTCTGTGTGGCTTACTCGGTTATTGCTACACACAAGCATTCTGAAATCTGCATTTTTCCTCCACCCCATACCTGGAGTAGTTCTGGGGGAAAAATGACACCTCACTCATACTTTGGAGAATGATTTTGTAACCCACATACTCCATGGATTACCTCCAAGTGAAATGGACTAGATTTGGAAATAGAACACTGTTTCACAAACACACACACAGTTCACTGTTTACGGGCTGCTCCATAGACCCAGGAGGAGTGATTACAGAATGACAAATTTATTACTGAAAGGAAAACATGAATGATCCTAGCAAACATCTGTGACTTAATGGTTAAAATAACCTTTACAGATGCTTATGAATGCTTGAAATTCCAAGTTGCCATTTTGAACTCTACATGATGGGAGGCGTGGGGACACCCAGGCACTGTGATCCAATCCACCATTAGTGGCCACACACACTGATAGCCAAGGCTTATCATTTTTGCATTACCGTACTACTTACTGCAGAAATCCCTCCCATTACTAGAATATTAAACTATATACTTGAGTCATACACTTACTAGGCTCTGGGACGGCTTCTGTCTCCTCTGGGTTTTCTGCAGGCTCGGCAGCAGGCTGTTCCTTGGGGATAGGGGGAAATCAAACAGCTCTTCCAAGTAGGGACCAAGAATTTGCTGTTGATCCTGATCTGCAGCCTGCTCTGGGACTGGTTTCATTAAAAAAGAGTCACTTCATTCTTCTTACTGGGAGCCTAGTGCCGTATTCAGAGGCCAACAGAACACCATCCTGACTGACCAGGTCATCATGAAGCATGGTTGGCTCTGTGCTGGGCACAGTGCCCAGAACCCAGTCAAAGTCACCATAAAGCGGGCATATTGTTGGCCAGTTGCCTGAGGTGCGGCTTTTGTCCCTGGTCTTCCGGTACTTGCTCTTCAGCCTCTTAAATACAATCCCTGCACCGAACACCCGTCCAGAAAATCTGCAGAGGTGCCAGCTTTTTAGCTATCTGCTAGTATGCATGGTCATTCCTGATGCTTTTGCTGAATTCCAAAGTTTTACTTGCATCACACCAGAGATTCATCAAAATTTGGCTGTGCTCCCATGACCATGAAGAAGCTCGCTTTGAAAAAGACTTCATTGGTTTATTCTCCATTGCAAACCCAGGAGGTTCTCTGATAGAGAGTTGCAGTTCAGTGATCAGAAGAAAATGGGTTAACACTTCACCAAGCGGAGTGGCTTCCATTTTCAATAGAGTAGATTGCAAATTTTTGGGATAGAGAACAAAGGAAGCTGTCACACAGAATTGCGGGATACTTCTGGTGGACTCCTAAGTCAAGTGGGGATGCGTCTACAGTGCAAAGCAAAGCAATAGGGCTCGGATCCTGGATCTCGGCTTGACTTGTGCTCAAACCCTCCTGGAACCCTGAGTCTAAGCCCTGGGTTAGCACCATTGCAGTGCAGATGCAAGAAGCATTAGGCTTGAGCTTAAGCTCAAGCACGGGCTTACACTGCAGTGTAGACATACCATATAGTCTTGTACATGCTTGTGCAAGACTTGTGCATGCTCACTCTTTCATTCATGCTCTGCTGTACATCTGTTATACACAAAATATTATAAGCCTATCAGTGTTGACAGATCCAAAAATCTAACCACTACTCAAAAAAATCACTCCCCAAAATTCTACATTTTAGAGACTAATTTCCCTTATAAGAAAGGCAGACTATTACTCCAAACCAGGAGCTACAGTAATTTCTCGAGCCAGACTTTTAATAAGCAACACAAACAAAAACCAATATGACCATGATCACAGATGCACGCTATACCATTCATCACCTATCACTGTTGGCTCCATGCTTGAGAGCCAGCTGGGGTCTGAAGCTGGTAAGACCTCATACATTTGGAAAGCAGGATTTTAGTCAGTTTCAGTTCCCTTCTGGTTTACAGGAAAGAAGCTGACAAGTGAGAGTTGATAGACTATGCAGCAGGTATGTATTTGTCTATAAACAGCATTCTGGATTTATCATCTGAGCTGCCCAACTCCTGATATGGAAAGTTAACATTGTCGTAACCCTTTTTCTGATGTGTTTACAATGTCAGGAAGATATTTGAGAACAAAATCTGTCACTTGGGAACCTGCATTTGGAAATCATTCTACCTCTTTATATATTAAAGATCTAATTGACATTCTACTCTTAAAAGGAGATATAGAAAGCTGAAATTAAAGTTGACAAATCCTAACACCTACTGAATCTCACCACTAACCAGGCTTTTGAAGGGTGGGGAGAGAGGGGGCGAGGGGAAAGAGAGAAAGGGCCATTTAGCATAGAAGTATTCCTTAACTTCTTAAAGTTCTTTCCCTCATCCCATTTTTAAGTGGTCACTGAACTGTGGAGCATATATTTGTCTAAAGGATCACAACTATACAAAAATACCTAAGTTACAATTCCTTCCAACTGTTTTTGTGAATGACTGACAGATTTGAAGTCAACTATCTTACACTGGAATAACTAAGGTTTTTTCAATTACAAAAAAGCACTATCTAGACAATGTTAAATATTCATAATTTAAGATCTTATCTTAAATAGATCACAGCTTCCACAATTAAAGGGCATATACTACATGTAGTAGCAGCTTATGGAAATACTGTGCACATATGCAACAGCAATTTTTAAAATCACAAGAGTGTATCTAAGAATTTTCTGAAGGTATATTTCCACAGTACCAAAAATTCCAAGAGCCTACAACAAATGAAAAAATAAAATAAATCGTAAACTGGAGTTAAGGTTTAAAAAAAAAAGTATCAGAAAATTAAGAGGAAAACAATTTGGAGAGCACTGTTAAATTAGAAGATGTGTAATGCCAAGAAACAACATGTTCAGTTTCATTTTAAGAAGTTTGAAAATCTGGAAATGCACAGCCAGAGTAATCCAAACCCCCTTCAGCTATACCTCCAATGGCCGGCACTCTGCCATTTGTGGTACATGTAAGTTTGATATTTGTATCTGTTTGACAAACCCTGGGAGTCCTATACCTCGGCATTGGTCCTAGTCAATATTGTAAGTGTAACTAAGGATTTAAAGAAGCTTGCCAACTGTGGATATTTTAAATCTAGCCTGTTTTAAGAATGTGCCTAGGATTTTTATTAAGACGTAAGCTTGTGGCTTTTGTATCTTAAATTGAAGTACATGATCTTTAAATATAGCATCTGCGACACACCAAATTGCCACTACTGCATACTCTGAACATGTTGATAACTTAGTTGTACTTATTTTCAGTCTTATAAGAGGGATATAAAATATTAAATGGTTAAACAATAAGTATTAGTCTTACTGTTAACAACTGCAGTTAACATTTAAAACAGATCGTGGGAAAGAGCCGGGCCGGGCACATGCAGGCTCTTGCTCTCTGGACCGCGGTCTCTCGGTCTCCATGGTGACAGCATGGGGCCATGGTATAGGTGGCCGCACTGCTGCTGCCACCTGGGGAGTCCAAGGCCCTGCGGAGTGCAGGGGACCACGGGTCCGAAATGGGGGCTCCCTGTGAAGCAGGGCTGGGGGCGCTACCCAGGAGCTGAAGGGAGCAAACGGGGTGTAGGGAAGTCCATGGGAGGGAGGTAAGAAAGGCTGTGGGGGGCGGTCTGTTTTTGTTATTAGTAAAGACACTTGACAAAGATAATATATACGTGGGGTAGATTGTGAACTTGGTTAACGATGAAATGGTTAACAATATAATTTTAATAGTTTAAATGAGTACTTTTAAAAAGTTATATTTACATCCCTATCTTCATACATGGAAGTTCCTGTGGACATCTTAAATCCAGTATATTTTCAACTCCAGCTACACACTATTGTATAAATAGCCTGGAAGATTAGCTATATGGATTACAGCACCACCCACTATGTGCTTTCTATACATATATGAAGACAGTCCCTGTTCTGAAAAGCTTACATATTGCTGTTACTGCAGCTATCATGAACTAAATAGTACTTCACAGTTCACAAGCAAAGAGTAATTATGTACTACTACAGCCACTTATGTACAAAATTAAAGCTGAATACATCTACAATTGTCATAAGCTATGAAAGTGTCAATACAATATCTAAAACTTCAGGATGTGGCAGGATAATGATCCAGTTTTTTCATTTGGAATTGGCTATGCCTATGTGCAAGGCATTCATATGGATTTCAATAGGGAGGATTTTTAGCTCTTCCAGAGTGATCTGTGAATATATTAACACTTTAGTATGTTAATTAAGGACCATTTGGTGTGCTATATTCTACCCACATTATCAAACCTTATTTTTGTGAGTTTATGGTTCCCACTATTAGCATTGCTGCTGTCTGATGTTCAGACAAAGTTACATGCAGTGTTATGCACATTTTTCAAATACATGCATGCACCCAGCACAGACAATACAATACATGCATCAGGTCAACGCATATATTTTGCAGTCTGCATCAGATCCATGCACATATATAAATATATAATGCTTGCATTTATGTGGCAGATAAGAACTGTATCTACACCCTAAATTAAGATGGACTCCCCACCCTTTAAATAAGGGCTCAACTGTGGCATTTAGCCACAGCCTTGTATTGGCACAGCGTTGTAAAGCATTCCCCTAGACCTCTGTGGGTGTATTTGAGGGAGTGAAACCTGTGACACCCCAGTAAGCGATGTGGCACACTCCTATCTTTCCCTCCCTTCCCTCTCCCATTAAGGCCGGCTAGCAAAGTTAGCTGGCATGGACGGGGGCAAGGCCATGACCTTCCCTACTCTTCTCTGTTTTGGGGGGGGGGGGGGGTGAAGATTGTCCTGGGCAGGAGTCTCTTAGTGATAGCACCAGCAAACCCCCATGCAAGGGAGAAACAACTCTACGTTAACCATGCAGAAAGTGAAAGGGGAAAGTACCTTATGCTCCCAGACACACTGCACAGCTGCATAAGTGGAATCCACAATCTAGACTCAAAATAATTAGCTCCTCCATCCACACAAAAATTAGTCAGAAGTGCTCCTACCTTTTTTTAAATTTCTTCTGATATTCTAATGGCTTTGAGCTGCAAGAGTGAGGGAAACAAAGGGAAATTTCAAGTAGTCAGAATACCCTTGCCTCAAAAATGCCTTGCCCAGTTTCTCCTTAAATTATCTAGAAAAAGTTTTGTCCTGATAGAGGATCCTGCATGTAGTTTTGCACTTAATTTGGTTAGAATGTTATGAAATAATGTAAGGAGAAATCAACCTTAACTATATCATTAATATTTACATATCCATATAAATATGGAGATATTGTAGCAAGGCATCCAACCTATGCTCTGTGAGCTCCTACATTGGTTTTCACAATGATATAAACATGCTGCACTAATCAATGCACCATATATACATACAAACAAAATAAGATGCCTCAACAGCAGACATAGTATTCAAGCTCCACTCAGCTCGGCCCATGCCCTCCCTAATTGCATGAGAAATTCAGGCCCTTGCAGTATATCATAAAACACTTGTTACATGTACTTGTGCAGTTTATTATACACATGCAAAATAAAAGTATCTAAAGCTAGTATTTTTCATACCTGCACAATGCAGACACCCAAACATGTTTATTTTAAGTTGAGAAAATAAAAAACAACTTGTCAGTATGGGAGTAGTTATTGCTTTCTTTTTTCTTTTAATTAGCAGGGCTGTAACTGTTATAGTAATGCTGAAAAGAGCAAAGGGAAAAGACCATCATAAAGCAAGATGAGTGCAGATGCTGCATCTTGCAGACTATCCTTTGTAAAGCCATTCCTGTTTTCTAAAATAAAATAAATTGGAGTGTCTGTATAAACAAATAAATAAGCCTGATGTTTCATTGAGTACTGCACATAAAGCAAAACTAAAACTGCTGTATTTCACATATTAATCACTGGATTTAGTTTCCATATATAACATAACTTCAGAGGACTAGTGAATTTTCTGGAATACTTTCTGGTCAAAGATTTAGTAACTTTAGTAGAGAAAGCATTTGAATATAAACACTTGAGCCTTGTTGCTAAAGAACCAGCATCACCACAAACTCCAAAATTCTCTCAAAAACAATTTGATAACATATCACACCCAGAACAGCATTTAAATTTTGTATCTAAGTTTTTACCCTTATTCAATACAAGGTGAATTTCGTTTGCAAATAAATGAGATGATAGAACTGCTTAGATCCATCATTCTACCTCTTGACACCTCCGGTGCATTCAATACACGTGTCCGCTCACCATGGATTCTGGGTGTCGTGGTGAAGGACAAGTGGGGTTCGGTTAGGGAATGGAGGGGATTGGACAGCAGTTTCTGCTGCTGAGGTATTGGAAAAGAGAGAGGAAGTGGAATTAAAGAATAGCTCTGTCTTAGGACAAACCATAAAAATATACAGATTGCAGTTCCTCTTCTACCTCATTTCTCCTGCATGATGTAAGTCCTCAGCTGAAACCCCACTACCCCTACAGAATGATCCCCATATGGTCCTGCTCTTTTCGTTCCCCTCACACATAACTGCTTCTCCTCTCATGCCACTCATCATAGTCCCCTTCACCCAGACTTCCTACTGTGTCAACTCTTCACCAGTCACTACCTCCCCTGCCACTGCAAAAACAGCCCCTGCAGCTCTTCCCTCCTCTTTTCTCCCTATTTAACATTAACTTTTATTTTAAAAAAAGAAGGAAATTCCCACATGCAAAAAAGAAGAATTAAAGAGCTCGCTGAGTTTAAATCAACTGGTTTATTGCACAACTGCAGTACTGTCTCTAAGCTCCAGTCTCATCCATGCAGTCCAAGGACTAACTCTGCAAGTAGATTTGTTTTAAAGTTTTATCATATCCACCCATTCAGGACAAAAATCCTGAATGGCCTATCAATGATACATTTTTAGAACAAGAAAATCATTGACCATGACTTTTAGAAGAGACTAGCTACTTTCAGGGCCCAACAAGAAACACTTTAAAGAGGTTCTTTTAAGGTGTCTTGAACCGGGTCCTCCTCCCCCCCCCCAAAAAAAAAAGCAAAGCAAAGAAAATCAATAGTAATCTTTGGAAAATCTTGGATCCCACTTCTACAACAATCATGGTTAGAGTTCAGCCTTTTTTATTAAATACTTTGTACTTCTGTGCCTCCTTCCTTCAAAACACACTTGAACATCACAATTCCTCTATATGGTATGTATTCTTCCCATTATATTGATGAAGAAAGGGAGGCATGGAAAGAAAAGTGACTTCCACAAAAATCAACCAGCAAGTCTGTGGAAGAACTGAGACCTGAACCAAAGACTTCTATGTCCCCATTATATATACCCCAAGTAACATGTGACTAATTTTCCCTTGCTGATTTATTACTGCAGAATAAATCCTGAATATAGGTATTTATAATAGAAACAGAATTGTTAGCACCTCACAGAAAATAGATACACATTCTACATAATCAAAATTGTTTTTAACTACCCTATTTTCTTCACTGTAGAAAGGAATAGACCTGCAATCCTCCAGAGTATATCTGCTCCCACTGCTTATTCCTCACAGGAAGTAACAGCCCTACCCTGTAACTACAACCCACACATCCAAACATGTTTAAGTTGGGAACATAAAACAACTCCCATGCTACACAAGCATCAGTTGTGATGTTATAGGGTCCGATCATTCCACATTTTAAACAGCAAGAAGTGTTCAAAAGAAACCTGTTCTCATGAAAGTTTTATAATAATTAACCAAAAGAGAGTCTCATAAAATATAGCATAATTGTCAGAACTGTTTCTAAACTAAACACATGTGAAGTGTTTCATTTCATAGCAACTGATTTTATGATTTTCAACAGGAAAAATAATGTTTGACAAAGCAAATAGGAGAAAGAACACAACTGCCAACGGTAGCAGTTACAAAATTATTTATTTTTTAACTCAAATTCCCCTGTAAATGAGTGTAAGTGTGCCTTTATTTAGATGGAGGTTTCCAAGTGTATCCCAATTTAAATACAACTAGAACATTTACATTTCAAAGATTCAGTTGCTCTTTCGGAATTCTAATAAAGGAAATATAAAACCTATCGCCATACAGAAAGTGACTGCAACAGTAATGCTGCATTCAAAAAACTGACATTCTCTGACAAACCATTTTTTTTCCAGTTTAAAATCATACCGGTGGTGGCTGTGCCCTGCAGCTAAAGAACTGCTGATATGAAATACAACACTTCAAATGTATTTAGTTTAGAAACAATTCTGGCAGTTTTATCCACTTCTTAGGTACTTCAACTATAAGCTAATACCTAAGAAGCAAATAAAACTGCCACTCTTTCACAAGCTCTCTGTAGCCATGCATCTACCTTCAATGCTGCAGGGAGGTTAGTTTCATTTTGGCTCAAATGGCCATTTGCCCATGCATCTTTCCTACTTAATATACTGGTAGCACAAGACAATAACTAACTTTATGGCTACATAGGATTTTTTTTTGTACTTAAACATGTACTTTAGTTTATTTTTCTACTTTATGCATTGGGCAAAACCACTGCCTAGTATTCTACCCTCCAAAACCTGCTACTTAAAGTATTCAACTATGTATCAACTTCTAGAGATAATCATAGCACACTGAATAGCCCAGAATAAAAAATAGACCATGATTCCTTTCAACTCTGAGTGCATATTCCACAACAGAAATTTAAGAAAAATTCACCAGTAAGGTAAAGCAAAGCGTATGGACCATATTATATTCAGATACTATCCATCAGCAGAACAGCCACTGTAGGAGTATTTTGCTTAGTACAACACTGAAGATTTAATGTGTATGCAATTTTCAGCCTATTTCCACAATAAGATGTTTAACAGTATAATTATTTCAATTATGTATTTATAATACATAAGGTATGAAAAGAGTGGGTTGGTAGTTCAGTGCTCAGCCACCACATGGGGACAGAATTCCCTGAAAAAATTCTCTTATAGTTATGCGCACTCAGGCTAACCTATGTTTTGCTTCACGGTGTGATTCACTGAGGGTTGAATCCTTTGTCTATGATGCCAATTACAAAGTTAAGTTGAAGATTCAACCTTTATTTAAGCTCTTTCATCACTGAAGTGACCGCCACCAGTTATAATGCCATTTTTTCTAGGCCAGATTCATTCAGCAGTTGGGTTTACATTATTGAACATCTGGCAGCCAGGGACAAAATTTTGAAAGAAAGGGAAAAAGATATTACATAAAGTGCAAAAAACTTTCTTTCCCAATAGGAAATTTCCAACAAATACCACCCCTTTATGCTTTATTTCAACAAGTTAGTGGCCCATGTAACATCTGACAAAAGTTGTTATGTATTATTTAATAAGACACAAAACTTCCCCAATGTTACTATATTTCAAAGCAGCAAAACAAGAGTTAAAGAAAAAGGGGTAGTGTTTGCTTTGCAACAACAGCTGAACTAAAGCGCCTTTTAAAAACTGCATATTTTGTGTAATAGTTTAGTTGGAAGAGTTTGTCTCTAAGGGTTGATTCTGGTCCCATTCAAGTCGATAGGAAAGCTCTGATTGACTTGAAGGATGCAGGATCAATCCCTAAATCCCCATGACCGTGTTAGATGGAAGATTATGCGACTTCAGTCTCTTTGGCCTATTAGGCTCTCAGCTTTTATCCAAAACATTTTATAAGCACATACTTAATGTACACACGTAGCTAGTTCAATATTTCCAGATGAAAACTCTCCAGGATTATTCATATTTAGTAACTACACACAAACTCACAATTATAACAGAATCACTATTACTCTATTGAGCTTCAATAATTATTGTCATGTTCCATGCTGACGTGGCCTTTGTAACTGAGATGCATGTAATTTACAGATTCAAAAAGCATTATTTTAGTTTTAATAAAGTGAAAACTAGTAGATGAGAGATCAAAATAATTCACACTGAAATTTATCAAATAAATATTTGGACATGGTATGTAACCTGGTTCATTACAGCCTAATGCCTATTTGTAAATATTAGCTTGTTCAAACATGTCATCACTAGTTATCAAAACTCAGCTTTCAGCGCAAAACCTCTCTGCAGAAAATCGAGGTATGTGCTGAACCGGCTCCATGTAACAGGACTTTAGGGAAAAACATTACAGGGAAAAAACTATGATCATCATTTGGTACTACTGCTTCTAGAAAGTAATCTGAATATTATCACCACATATTAGGGTTTGAATAAAATGTTCAGAGGTTATAGAAAGCAAACCATCATTCTCAAGCAGATCAAAAGTTATTCTGGAAGTGTTGGTGTAGCTTGCTATTTGTTTCTCCCCATCAAAGAACCATGTCTGACACTGATGCAGTTTTCATCATGGACTCCCATAGTCCACTCCACACTCTTTATTAATGTTAACATATCACACTGACGTTTCAGTTAATGCATTTTAATTTGTTGCTCAACAATTAACATGGAATTTTATACAACAACTTACAATAAGCTCTCCATAATATATAACATCCTCACAGAAGGGATCAAAAATGTCTCAGCCATTACGGAAATGCTTGATATTCTTCCCATTGGCCAACCTGAAAAGTAATGTGACAATGATCATTAAGGTGCTTTCTTGTGACCTTCAGAAACATAAATACCAAACATAGTTTCATTTTCATTGTAGTTATGTTAAGACAAGTATCTGTCAGTAGAATTTTACCTGAACAATTGGCTTCCAATTATTTTTGGATTATATGAAACTATTTATACTGGTAATGATTCATTTGCATTTTTGCATGTGCAATACATACTTTTTACGATACTAGTATTCTACACTTTCACAATATTTCTTCTCACTATGGTTCAATACAGTTCAGCATATAGTCTTACAATAAAAATAACTCAATGACTATTGTATTTTATACCCCATCTTATTTTTCTAAGGACAAAAACAGTTACATATATTCACTTAAAAATATAGTAATAAAATAGCAATAAAAGATACAAGTTACAAACATTTTCCAAGATAAAATATGAACAAAACAGCCTGAAAAAAAAAGTAAGCTGAGTATGTCAGGAGTCATTTTACCTCATCTGAATTTCTGTGTTTGGTATTGGACACATTTCAATAGAAAGTATAATAGCAAAAACTGCCAGGGCTTGAAAAATAATCCACTTACCAGTGGCAAGCAGGAAACCTTCCCTGGTGACTTGGACATCTTATCAGTTTTCTACATAATTTAAGCTTTTTTAAAAAAACATTTCTAGCCTGTATAGCTGCAAAAACACCCCTCCATATCTGAACCAACGCTATGGTTGTCTTATTTAATCTATCCAAAATGATGAGGTGTGAATTGACTTCAGTTCAAATCCTAGCTCTGCACACAGCCCAAGTAGTCATGCCTAATACTCGGAATTTCTCTAGGGCTGACAGAGTCATTCTTTTCCGTCATACTATCAAGGCCACTGTACAGCAGCAGATTGTGTGTGCATATTGCGGCAGCCACAGAACAGCCTCCTCCACATCATTTGCTATACTGTGAGACTGGAAGTGATGCACTGGTAACTAATCCATCAGCACCTTATCCAAATACCCACTGTTCCAAGAGGTGCTCCTGTCCCCTAAGGGCTCCCCAAAATCCTGTCCCATCTACCGTGATGTTGAACTACAGTTCATACACTAATAGATTTTATTTACTTTGAAAATTCTCCCACCATCATTCCAGACAGGCTATCAGCATTTTTAACCATATAATTAAACATTGCCCAGAGATGGATGGGAGACTTTCAGAAAATCCTCAGTGTAGACACAGCCAAAGAGAGTTCTCTATTGCTTTAAGATACGTCCCTAAAAGTGATGTGAACCATTTCCATTAATTTCAACAGAGTGTTGCTTCTAAGATTTTAACCTAATGAAACTGAAATATGACTGGAACTTCAAGGAAGATGCAACACATTGCTTTCCCCACACACTTTTGAAGACTAAGTCTTCAGCTTAGTAGGATACTAGATAGCTCACCAAGATCTCAACTTTGTTTAAACATGGTGGTGGTCATCACATTTAACTGACCAGGTTGGACAGCAATTCCCCAGCCCTTCAAAAAAATGACAAACTACTTGAGAAGGAGAAGGTTCTATATACTGAGTGGCTCTCAGGAAAGGTCCACAACTATCAAGGAAATTGTATAGGAATAATCATTTAAACAGTTGTTGCCAGAACCACTTCAGCATGGACAGAAATAACTGGACCCAAAAATATAGCTTCGTATTAGTATATTACTGTGTGAGTAGTACTAATGAACACCATCAATTTATCTCACAGATTTGATCTTACCTAAACCAGCAACCCAATAATGGTGACACTGGTAGGAACAGGATTACTGAACAAACTGATTGTTAATTTGTAGTACCGCTCAGGCAAAAAAATGTATAACATGAAGATAAAAGGTACTTGGTCTGGATGTATAAAGCCACTTAACATCATGTTCCAGGATTAAGTCCCAGAAAAACTAGACCTTTCATCTCAGGAGGGCCATCTCCTTCCTCTCCTCTTTGAGAGCAAAATGTCAAATAGAAAAAATAAATGGCTTTTTAAAACTTGCTGGGACAGCCCCTGTACTCAGTGTAACTGAGCTAGAAACATGAATTTGAAAGCAAACAATGTGGTCACATAGCTGGCATTCCAAAATTCTAAGTTTGAGTATGATCAAAGGATACATGCTAGAAAAGAACTAGTTTACCCAACAAGCCAGGGTGAAGTGTTCAACTGCCTCCCTTCAGCTGCAAAACTGTAATGCTTGATTGCTCAAAGCAGCCTTTCATACACTGGAATCTCTTCTTCCATATGATTGCTTTAGATTTTCTCAACCTCCATTAGCAGAAAGAAGTCTTGCTACCCCTAATGACCAACAGCTACTTTGCCTGATAGGCATTTTTAAACTCCAATGCTCGTGCTGACGGACTCTCTCATGCAGGGCCCTTCCTCCAAAATAGTCCCCCAATTACTTAGACCCCCCCAAAAGCTAAAGCCACATCAGATGGATGGCATTCCAAAAGCAAGACAGAAAAAAATCATTAACATTGCTGAGCTACCCGAGATCTCTGAAAGATACTGTTCCAGTAGTTTGCTTACAACTAGTTAGAGTGCTTGGAAGACAAACTGCTGTAGTATTGCTAAATAAACCAGTACTATAATGTAGTTAAGCACTCACAATGAGAACTTACTATATGGATAGTGCTTTAAATTAATGTTTCCTCCACACTCATATACCTGCACATAATGGAAATAGATCCTACACATTCAAAGACGGACAGGAAAGTCAACAGGGCATTACACTCCCAGAGAAGCAGGAACTATGTGCTCGCCCACCCGCCCTTCATTAGGAAGTACATTCTCAAACTTCTAAAACAAGAAAAAGATTGCTAGTGCCAATATTCTTTGTCTATCAAAATATCCATCACCACCTTTTTCAAAAGGTGAACTGAATTCTTCTCTATGAGACTGACAGAGACTCTTAATAGGTCTCAAATCCATTTTAAAAAAATCACTGCTTTAGTGGTTAGGGTGCTAGCCTCAGACTTGAGAGGTCTAGGTTCAATCTCCTGTTCTACCATAGATGTACAGTCTCTTTCTGGGCAGCTCAGTTTCATCCATCTGTAATATGGAATAACAGTACTGCCCAACCTTACAGGCATGTTGTGAAAAAACACATTCTAAACTGTGGGACACAACCCATACCTTCAAGGGGGCATGGCAGGGCCTAGGCCAGCCCCCACAGGGGCAGGGAGGAAACACTATCCAACCCTGCTCTGCCCCCCATCTCTGCTCCAGCCCCACCCCATGGCCCCAGACGCTGTTCACAGCCTGGGCCCCACAGCCCTATCCCCATGGCCACGGCCCAGACCCCAGTCGCAGCCCTGTGACTGTAGCTCCAGTCACAGCTGGGGCCCCACTCACAGCCCTAACCGCAGCTTTGTCCCTAGTCCTAGCTCCAGCTCCCAACTGAGGCTCCTGGAGGAGGCATGAACTAAGAGGGTGGGGGGGTGGAGGGAGGCTGTGCAACCCCAAAAGTTTGGGGACCATTGTCTAAAAATCCTGAGGCACTCAGATACTAAAGTAATCAGGGACATATATGTACCCACATAAAGATAGTATTTTTCTGCAAGCAACATCCATATTCAGCCATTCAAGTGATTAGGTAGTTTGTAATTCCCTAAAATGATTCTTATTCTATAAAATGAGACACTTCCCCTATATTTCCAACTTGCTTAGTTCTTAAACATAGCTAACATTTCTTTGCTTTGCACATATTTGACCCTACATGTGCCTAGTGACCGGGCCTGTTTAACAATAATCATTTGTCCAGCATTTTCCATTTTCAAAGCACTGTAGTAATATTAATTTGTATTGATCTTCATATAAATGGAGATTATAAAATCATTCCTAAGTACCATATACATACCTAATTCTAGGCTATAAGGAAACTTTAATGATGATATTCACCAATTTGTGCAATATTTCTGACATACTAAAAAACCATAAAACAAAGTATTCAGTAGATGTTTTACTTACTAATGATATGTCAATCTCACAGTCAATCTCAGATCCTTCCTGCTTTCTAAACCAAACTGAAGTTCTGTTGTGAGAATAAGATGCCAACTAGAATGTACTTGAATTTATCCACTTCACCAATTTTGCCAGATGCTCCATTTTTCCTGAGATTCTTCTGAAGCACAAGAGGAGTCACTTTCAGAAATCCCAATTCGTTAATCTGCCAAAATCAAAGTAGGAAAAGTTAACAAAGTTATAAAAAAGAATAGTGGAAAATAAGATTCATACAAACACATGCTTCATGCCTTACGTACTTCACCATTATAGCGAGGGATTTGGACACACCATGCAATGCCATTGTAATGTCCTAGGCTCTCAGTGTCCCCTGCACACATTAAAAATACATTTTTAAAGAAAGTTAGATAACTAAAATATGGACTAAATAAAAGTATTCAGTAACGCTGTTGTGGATAATTGAAACCTGAAGAAAGAGTAATGGACAAGCGTACCTATTTGAGGCTCCTTTGATTTCAATTGTGAATGCCTCAGTTACTCTTGATACTGCAGTAAAAGAAATCAGTAGTCGATTGATGGTGTGGTTGCCTCGAGGAGCACGGCACTATTTTAGACAGGTTAACATGTCACTATGTATGTAATATCATTCCAAAAAAGGAAACAATAAAACATTTGTCTTTTGAGTAAAATTAACTGCCCACACAATAATCCCACTCGTCTGCATGCTGCATTCTGTTACAAGTATCAAAATGTACTGACAATTTCACTGTAAAATACCTACGGCACTGTATGTTCTTGTTATGTCAGTGAGCTTTACAATCAATTATGGAAGGCAGTAAACAGAGATGCAGGTTTGCTGTGTGTGCCCCTTGAGGTTTCCAACTTTCCCACAATGTACTTCAGGTTTTCCCCTCACCTGGACCATCCAAAAACATTCAGGTTGTTTTTAAATAAGAGATAAGAGCATGAATGGTATGGGTTTCCAATAAGCAAAATTAAAAGTGATAATAAATTGATGCAAAATAATATATTCAGATATAAAACATGCAGAAATAACAGTGTCACTAACGTGTCATCTGTCTCTGTTGAACAGTCATCTGGCAGATCCCTCTCTTCTTTCACAGTTATGATTCTCACATCTTCAGGTCCAGAACAAGTAGATTCTTTAGACAACTGGTCATCATTGTCATATCTGTTTCACAGAAACATGCATAATTAATTAAGCAACGTTGCTTACTTCTACATTTATTCTCTTCAAGAAATACATTTAACTTTGAAATGTCATTAGAAGTTCAAAATTCAACAGATAAAATGGGGAGACCAGCAGCATTCTGTGCACACCCACAGGTTTCTAATTTTATTAAAATGGGCCGCCGATTTTTCTGTACATTAACTCTCAGAACTGTGAACTTTTAAGAACAAATTAAACTTCTTTTATACCAATCAAGTAGAAACAAAGAATGTCACTAACGTTCCATCAGCTGCTATTAAAGAAGTGTCATCTGGCAACGCTCTTTCCCCTTTCACTGTAATTCTTCTCACACCTTCAGGCAGGGAACAGATTGATGCTTTTGACAATGGGTCATAGTTGTCATATCTATATTACAAAAACACATTTGGTATTAAATTAACTTTGAGAATAGACTTTGGTTCACTTAATATTAATAAAGTGTCATGATATTTTACTTACAAATCTAGTAAAAATCCTGCCACTTCTGCATCATTTCTGAAATCCAATTTTTCCTTAAGCGTCAACCATCGGTCAATATGATTTCCAACATAGATCCTTGTTTTCCCTCTTCTTCTATCGAGACTTTGTTTCCTCTTTTTCTTTTCCAAGCAGGACAGCACAGGGGGTCTACCACATCTCTTTGCTGGTAAGGACATTGTAAGCTTACAAATAAAGAAAAACAATCGTCAGTAAAATCGTTAGTCGTACATGGCAATTGTGCAGATGCCAGCGCTCTAAGTCACTGCTGCAAACACTGATTTGAAATGCTGCGATGTTTATGTACACACGCAGCCAAATATTCCAATTCCACTGAGAATTCAGGCTCAGACGAGTTATATTAGGGCCTGATCCAAAGAGCTGCTGAGCCCCTCCATCTCCTACTGACTGTAAAGGAGCCTTGAGCGTCTCTCTGGCGCACACAGGCAGGAGAACACAGAGGGGCTATGCCCCTGAGATCAGCTCACAGCCATGCTTCAGGGTAGTGGCTGATTTTGAAAATTTTGCTTTCAGGCAGATCCCCCGTTTATGAGGAAAACCAACTGTTAAATGTTGCACTCCGTGTACCCGGCCCCCCCCCTCGGCCCCCCCTGCTCTGAGCGTCTCCCAGCCCCCCCCCATCGTGCCGGCCCCCCTTTCCGGGGGGCGGGCCTCGGGCTGCCCCGCGCGGCGGCAGTCCTTGGTCCCGACTGCGGCTCGCCCTCGCTGAGCTGCCGGCGGCAGCTCAGCCCGGCCGTGCCCGGGGGCGGGACGGCCCGTGCCCCGGCCGGGGCAGGAAGAAGGGCCCCCGCCCCGCACACGGCGCCGCCGCTCCCCTCGCCCCGCTCCCCCTCCCGCCGCCGCGGAGCCCCCTCAGCGCCCCCCGCCGCGCCGCTGGCACAGCGCCCCGTTTCCCGCCCCGCGGGGCCGCTCGCTCACTTCCCAACGGGCAGTCCCGGCCCCCGGGGACCCGCCGGCAACCACAGCAACAGCAGAAGCGCGCGACCCAGAGCGACGAGATCGCGCGCGCGGCGAGCCGCCGAACGGAGATAAACACAGGACACGTGACCGCCCCGAGTCTGACGCAGAATGATGACGTGAGTTTGAGAGGCGGGAGAAGGGAGAGACCACCGCCGGTGAAGGGGGAGGGGGGTACCAGGGCTCCGGGCAGCCTATCGCAGGGCGCGGGGGGGCTGACGCGGAGAAGCGCTGCAGACAGAGGGAGGGGAAGTGTCAGCTGCTCCGCTGTCCTGTCTCTCCCCCGCCAGGCGGGGTCATTCGCCCGCCCCGGAGCGTGACTGGGGGAAAAGGCACACGAGCCCCTGCCCACAAACTTGGGCTGTGCCCCCTGGGTGCTGGGTGCTGGGGAAGGGGGCTCCTGGTTCAAGCACACATCCGAGGCAGCAAACCCGGAGTGTTCACACCACGATTTTGTGAAAAGGAGTTAAAACTTTGCAGGGCCCCTGGCTAATACGGTGGCCGCCCAACCATCTGAATTATGAGTCATTTTTGTTGGTGCAGTCCACAACACTGAGTATAGGGCACGGCTGGTTCCCAAATAAAACTTAAGTGATTAACTCCTTGAAAAGTTGAGATATTATTCTTTTGTGTCTATGCAGTGTTTTACATAATATCTTGTATTTGGATATGAAACAAGTCCCTTTGATAGAACATGCCTCTTGCAATCACTATCATTGCTACTGGCACTTCAATAGTGGCTACAGGCCAAATCGGGGATCCAGGCCCCATTGCCCTAGCACTACCCCGACTTGCAACGACAATATGGTTGCTTTCTTCTATTATTTATGGGCTAAATGAACAAAGCTGTATTTTTCTGGTGCTGAACTTCTATAAACATGGTTATCTGAATGTACACAAACACTTTTCAAGCACTGTCTGTGGGTCACATCATCTATAAGAACTTAATTCTATTTTATACCAGAAGAGTTCTGGCCAATCTACAGTAAGAGTTCTCATGCCTTACCCTGAATGGCAAATACTCAGACTTATTTGATACATGTTAAGAGGGAAACTGGGAAGTGCCCATTCATAATGAAAGCAGTGACACCTTCATAACCTTACTAATTAGGTTGAACCTAGAATCAGTAGGGCAACTGATGTCAAGTTTGCTTTATTCAAAGCAAGAATGAATTGCTTTGAGATAAAGACTGACAGCCATGAACAAGTGAACCAGGTTGACATGGAATTGACAAACCAGACTGCAGTGTTAGAACTGGACACTGTTAGAAATCTAACAGCAAAATTTAAATTTAGAACAAGCCTACAAAACCAAGCTGAATTGTCTGAGTAGTAAGTAACAACTCACCTACCCTTCACATCCTGGAGAACATGAATAGTGCAAGATGCTTAGATTAAATTAAGGAATTAAATATCAATGATATAGTTAAGGTTGATTTCTCCTTACATTATTTCATCACATTCTAACCAAATTAAATACAAAACTGCATGCAGCATCCTCTGCCAGGACAAAACTCTTTCTAGATAGTTTAAGGAGAAACTGGGCAAGACATTTTTGAGGCAAGGGTATTCTGACTACTTGAAATTCCCCTTTGTTTCCCCCACCCTCAAGCCATTAGAATATCAGAGGAAATTTTAAAAAGGTAGGAGCACTTCTGACTAATTTTTGTGTGGATGGAGAAGCTATCTATTTTGGGGCTAGATTGTGAATTGCCACTTACGCAGCTATGCAGTGTGTCTGGGACCATCAGGTACTTCTTCGCCCATTCACTTTCCGCATGGATAAAATAGAGTTGCAGCTCCCATGCATGGGGGCATGCTGGTGCTATCGCTAAGAGACTCCTGCCCAGGACAATCTCCCCCCAAAAAGGGAGAAGAGTAGGGAAGGTCATGGCCTTGCCCCCGTCCATGCCAGCTAACTTTGCTGGCCAGCTTTAATGGGAGAGGGAAGGGAGGGAAAGATAGGAGTGTGCCACATCGCTTAATGAGGTGTCGCAGGTTTCACTCCCTCAAAAACACCCACAGAGGTCTAGGGGAATACTTTACAATGCTGTGCAAATACAAGGCTGTGGCTAAATGTCACAGCTGAGCCCTTATTTAAAGGGTGGGGAGTCCATCTTAATTTAGGGTGTAGGTACAGTTCTTGTCTGCCACATACAATGCAAGCATTATACATTAATATACATTCACGCATCTGATGCGGACTACAAAATATACACATAGACGTGATGCATGTATTGTATTGTCTGTGCTGGGTGCATGCATGTATTCTAAAAATGAGCATAACACTGCATGTAACTTTATGCCTGAACAGCTGCAATGCTAATAGTAGGAACTATAAACTCACAAAAATAAGGTTTGATAATGTGGGCAGAATATAGCACACCAAATGGTCCTTAATTAACATACGAAAGTATTAATATATTCACAGATCACTCTGGAAGAGCTAAAAATCCTCCCTATTGAAATCCATGTGAATGCCTTGCACATAGGCATAGCCAATTCCAAATGAAAAAACTGGATCATTATCCTGCCACATCCTGAAGCTTTAGATATTGTATTGACGCTTTCATAGTTTATGACAACTGTAGATGTGTTCAGCTTTAATTTTGCACATAAGTAGCTGGGCTATTTACTCTTTGTGAACTATGAAATACTGCTTAGTTCATGATAGCTGCAGCAACATGTAAACTTTTCGGAACAGGGACTGTCTTCATGTATGTTTAGAAAGCACATAGTGGGTGGTGCTGTAATCCATATAAATAATCTTGCACGCTATTTATACAATAGTGTATAGTTGGAGTTGAAAATACACTGGATTTAAGATCTCCACAGGAACTTCTGTGTACTAAGATAGGGATGTAAATATAATTTTTTAAAAGTACCTGTTTAAACTATTAAAATTATATTGGTTAACCGTTTAATCGTTAACAACTTCACAATCTATCCCACGTATATGTTATCTTCGTCAAGTATCTTTACTAATAACAAAAACAGCACACCCTACACCCTTTCTTACCCCCCTCCCATGGACTTCCCCACATTCCATTTACTCCCCTCAGCTCCTGGACAGCACCCCTAGGCCAGCTCCATTGGAGGGTAGAAGGGGGGGGGCGCATGTCAGACCAGTGGTCCCCGGCACTCTTCAGGGCCTTGGACTCCCCAGGCAACAGCAGTAATGCAGCCACCTCCACCATGGCCCTATGTCGTCACCATGGAGACCAAGAGACCATGCCCCTCCAACAGGTCCAGGTGGGGGCGGCAGCTGCGAGAGCAGGATTAAGTATTTCCTTATTACTTCCTTAAGAATGCTAAATATTCATATCTCAAAATGCCAGCCCCAAGATCCAGATGGAGGACACACAATGCTGTCTTTTCAAGACCCCTTTTCAGAAAGAAAATTTAAGGCAGCAGTCATGTATCTAAACCACACATGCTGTGACAAGAATCCGAAAAACATTTCCACTCCTGGATTCCACATATAAAATGTGAAAAAGGGGACTATTTGAGGCTTTAGTTGCCAAAAAAGAATACTTGAGTCACAAAACTGTATTTTAGGTTTATTTGAACTATATATTTATGTGAGCTACTTTTTCCTGGTGAAAATGCATATCTTTTATCGTGTCCTACATCCGCTGAAGTTCTTTTCCATATTCTCAGAAACAGATCACGATAAGCGTCAGAGGGGTAGCTGTGTTAGTCTGTATCCAGCAAAAACGAGAGTCCTGTAGCACTTTAAAGACTAACAAATTTTATTTCTGTGTCTATTTGTCTTTCCAAAGCATTCTTAACAAACTTGATAGGCTAAGACTGGTATCTGAGCCCAATCCAGGTCCCACTGAATGGGCGTGAGGTCAGGCTTTTCGTGCAGGAGTACACCAGAACTGAAACAATATGGTTATTAATGTTGAAGTTCTCTCTTTTCCCATTTATGTGGTTCCAGAAAAACTATGTTCACTTTTGTTGAGCCGTCACTTATATTCATCTTGGGTAAGTTTTTCAAAAAAGTTATTTAGGAAAGTATTACCCCTTTGCATATAATATGTGCTGATCAATACTAAGTGCATATTGCAGGAGTTTCTCTCAGCTGTTCAGATTTTTTGGCATATTTAAAATCATATAAAAATACCTACATTTTACACAGGCCAAATCCTGCTTGCTTTATTCATGTGGGGAGTTCAATGAAGTCAGCTGAAATCTAGGAAACTACTCAAATGATTAAGAATTAATCAAGTAAGTAGAGCAAGAAGGATTTGATTCTATAGCAATGTTTTCTGCTTAATTTATTTTGAAGGCACTCAGCACATAAAATGAGATCATTTTCCTGAGGAAAATATCAGAGTGCATCAGCTGAAGTGTCCTCAATCACCATGCTAAACAATCACTTTCATAATCCAAATTACCTCAATATATCCTCAGATATAGATACATCAACATAAAAAAAATTTAATACAAATTGGAGAAATTAGAACATTGAGACAATATAATTTTAATATTCATTTAATAAGAATCTTTAGTAAATACTTTACACACAATCAAAAATACACAGCTCTTCAAAGTACCAATTTACACTATGCAACATGGAAATACCTTCCAAATTAAATAATTTTACCTTCCTGAAAAGGTCAGATTCAGAGCCAATAGCAGAATCTTCACCTGAACACCATGAAACTTCACTGTCTGAACGCTGACTTATCTGTTAAAAGGGAAATATTCAAATGAATCACATTGGGGGGAAAAAACAGAAATAGAAGAAGATTTGGAAATAATTTTGCATAGAAAACTCATATTTAAAGGGTAGGCCTATGTTCTTGGGATACATTGTATATCCAGAGGACTGGACACCATGCAATTACTCAGGCTCTCGTGTCCCCTGCACACATTAAAAGTACATTTTTAGAAAGATCATTAAACTATGTACCTAATTATTGGTTCTTATGGATAACTGAACCTAAAGAAAGAAATGGACAATCATACCTACTGGAGCTTTTCTTGGTCTCTACTGTCAAGTGGCCAGTAGGTTTGGTGGAAGTGCAGTAAGAGGTCAGCCGAGTTGACTGGTGAAATGATATTGCTATCTCCATGAGTGCCACACTATTTTAGACTGATGTTACAACATTTTAGAAGAATCATTAAAAGTGGACACAAATGGATACAACTTAAATGTAAGCTGAGCAAAATGAAATGCACAAAACAATACCACTAATTTGCACAATGTTTGCTGGATTGACTATCCAGTGTTTACTCAATTTTGATAATAGAGGACTTGATTTGAATGCAACAGAATGAGGCCCTAAAGATAGGCAGTGGAAGTATTTTCAATACAGACTTCAGCATATGAACTAGCAGAATCACATATGCTTTAAAACTGACAATTTTCTTAAAGGGATGTAGAGTCCCTCACTGCAGTGCACATCTTCAGTGTCATAACATGTACCTAAAAAGACTTCAGTACAAGATGGAATATTAGTAAGTGGTGTCTGGCCATGCCATCTCTTTCACAGTTACTTTAGATATTTGGTTACGATTGCCACGTGTATGTTAAAAGGCTATGGCTGTTCAAAAAATGTTTTATATGCATTTCTGTAGGGCCCCGAACAAATAAATTTAATGTGTTTGTGTAAGTAAGCTTCATATTTAATATGGAATGGATTGTGTAGGCCAGCAAAATTGCTCTGTGCACCTTTAAACTGTTGCTGGTCTTTAAATGACTAAAGTCCTTCCCACCTACCTTCACTTGATGTCTCCAAAACTTATTTCTGAAGTCTAGAAAAAGAGGTGTAGAGAGTATTTCAATTTGTAATAAATAACGTTAAAAAGGAACAGAAGATTAAAAATTATATTTTTAAAGATACCAAGTTTCTTTATCTGCATTACTAAGAACCACTTACATTACTAAAACCTGAAGATTTAGAAGACCAACTTATTTTTCACTGTTATTTATGCAGTTTCTTTTGTGTAATTCACTGAGCATACCCAAACAGACTAGCTAGCTTGAATTTCCAGTTCTTTTGTGTGTCCTTATAAAAAATTTCAGTGTCTGGATTGCAAACACAGCAAGGTAGTGTTTCAATTTAAATAGTTGTTTGGACTTAATTGTCCTAGTCTACCTATTCACTTTTATTAATATTGATTTTACAACATTTTGTTGTGTGTGCATGTAAGTATCCTTACATTGTCACTTAAGTAACTCATTAGCCCTTTAAAATACTTAATGTCTATAAGTACATGCCATCTCTATATGTGTACATTATAAATACAGCAGCAGCTGCCATTCAAAAGTGGATTTTCAAGGCCAACAGTTCTGAGGGGCTTCTAGCAGCAACCGCTCCATGCTCAGCACTGGTGAGAAGAAAAGACTTAGGGGACTCAGTTCTCCCCATCCCAGAGAGACTAGAACCCAACTTAGCAAGTAGATGCAGCAACACTCTCCCTGACCTGTGGCCTGCACCAAAAGTCATCGAAGGAGGAATTTCAAAAGACAACACTGGCTCGCAGCACCACTCATTCCCATAGCGTCACTTCAGTGCACCTGCACTCTTCTAAATCCACTCTGTCCTCCTGATCTCAGTATCACATTAAAAATCCCCAAACTCAACACAACTGACTCTCCTTTGTTACTGGTCTTACAATTGTGAATCATGAATTGATTTTGCTTTGCTTCATTGCTCTGCTGCACAAAGCATCCTTGTCAACCTCCTGATCCTTAATGTCATGTGCATATAGATACATATTTCTAAATAATGGAACTGTCAAGATATCTAACTCTACAAATCTATGTAGCCAATTAACCTTACTTTGGTAACCCTTATCCTGCTCTCTCCCCCACTCCTTAATGTTTTTGTTCTCATTTGTTACATCTGTAACTGTCACAAATTAAGCTCCTTGCAGCAAAGACTCTTCTTTATTTTCTGAAAGATCTAGCATGTTTTCAGGAAAACTTAAACAATACAGACATACTTGTTTATAATTGAAATTTTCATTATGTTTAATCCTTGAATTTTAAACTTTTGAAATAAGCAGGATCATTTGGAGTTGTCCTAGCTGTTGTGCTCTGCACTGCTGCATGAGAGACTTAATTCTGATTTTTAAGTTTGTCGTGGAAGGAATCACGCAGCCACTTTAATTCAGGTGAAGATTGAGAAGAACTTTAATTTGACAGACACACAGACAGACAGACCATAGCTATGGGTGGATATTTTCCCCCTCCCTTTGTCAGGCAGGTAATTTGCATTTACTATTATTACACACATTAGCTAGCTTACTGGTATTTAAATTTTAACTGTTAACCATTTTAAGTCTGGATTTGGTGTTTAAGAGATATTAACTATTTTTACTAGCATTTTATAAAAAGGGTTTTGCATTACCCATGTCTGAATTTTTATTGCATTTGATGTACTTGAGTTCTTTAAGAAACTTTAAGATATATTTAAAGTATTTAGAGGTGAGAGTTTGCCTATTACCCCCTGCATTTTTAAGAGATTAATAGCATTTTTGTTCTGCGGTGTTGCTTTAATTGCCAAGTTTTTTGTTTGAAATTGAGACACTGTTTATTTACTTACAGAGGTAACAGGCTGGAGACAGTTAAGTTTTAACATTATTGTCTCCCCCTTATACTGACCAAGCCCAGCCACACAGGGCTGTTTCAGCTTTTTAATAATTTTTACTTTATTTAAGACCATAGCTATGGTCTGTCTGTCTGTGTGTCTGTCAAATTAAAGTTCTTCTCGATCTTCACCTGAATTAAAGTGGCTGCGTGATTCCTTCCACGACAAGTTTTAAACCAACTTTCTGACTACACAGACCAGAAGTGAGTAGGGCATACTGTGAGGAGGCAACACGTTCAGTGACTGCAGTCTCTATAGCATCTCACATAATTCTATTTTAATAATTTTGGCCAAATGAAAAGCAGCACAGATGTGGTCCTTGACTTAAAGGATAGCAGTGTTGATGTGGGACCTCAAGGGTCTGATGGGAAGAGAAAATATGCAATTTCTCATGATTTCACTGACTTCAGACCAGGAAACAAGTCTACTTTGGATTATGTAGCAAGTTTTAAGAGACACAACAAAACATCTCTTGAAACTTTGAGTGGAAAGATTATACCCAATTGCTTCAGATTCTTTTCCGTATGGTTGCACCACAGCTACTTTCTGACATGATCCATTTTAAAGCTGTTACACTACTGCCTGGGAATTTTAAACTAATAAATCTAACTCAATTTCGATTATGAGGTAAATCAGATTTCAGTTTAAATTCAGGAAGTAATATGCATTTTTAGAGTGGAAAAAATATTTAATGTAAAATCCAATCTCCAGTGGTTTAAGGAAGCAACACCACCCAAGACAACATAGAAATAAGATCAGCTACTTCTTGCTTTGGATAAATTGAGAGGTACCAGACTGAAGAACAACTGTCACCTGAAACACCAAGAACAGGTGTCTCAATATTCAAGTTAAATCTTGTTTTCTTTTTACAACATTGGTTACAACTATAAAAATAGGAGATAATGAAATATGGTTCTTTCAATTATTTTGGACGCCAGCAAATATTTGTAAAATATTTTTACTTTACTGAAAATTACAAAAGGTAGAAAAATATATCACTAACTTTCCATCACTTTGTACTGAAGAGGAATCATTCTGCAAATGCCTCTTTTCTTTCACCGTTCTGATTCCCTTATTTTGTGGTAAAGAACAGGACGATTCTGCAATCAGTCGGTCCTCAGTGTCGCATCTATATTATAGAATGTTTGATATTAGTAAAATATTTAAGAAAGCTTAATGTTAGTTTTATAATTGTTGTCTTTGAAAGTCCCATGGCTTCAACAATTGCCTCAACACGCCAATTCAACCATTAACTGAAGCTGCTACTTCAGATGAGATACTCGGTTTGTTAGATGCCCTGCCAAAATCATTCATATTTTTGTTGACCCATATGTTGACGCATCTTCAAGCTGCCCAATAAAATACATTAACATTACTCCACTCACCAACCCACGCTCTGCTTCTCTGCTGCTGCCTCTGCTCCTCTCCTGGAAACACAAATAGCTTTTCACCTCCCAGGTCCTGCTTTCTTCGTGGGTCCTCTGCTATTCATTCCATCCCCTTCTCTTAAAGGAGCAGCAGTTGAGAGACTGTTCTGCTCCCTGCTCTTCCCACCTCTAGTTTATGAAAATAGCAGTGGCTCAGAATGCACTCTACTCCCTCACTCCCCCACCCCAACATGTGGAAAAAAACCATCACTGGCTCTAAATATACTTCTTTTCGTCTCTCACTCACATCCTGAAAAGAGAACTAGCAGCACTTGCTCCCTGCCTCTCCATCTCTGAGAGCCAACAGCACCAAGAGCTCAACTTCATCCATTCATTCAGGCAGATATTTTCCTTACTCAAATTAAATGGGTATTTTAAAACCCTGGAGAGTAAAAAACAGTATTTAAGAAGCAAACTGTGACATGCAGACCAACGTATTTGGTGTGAACACCTTAAAAAAAGGGACACTTTTAAAAAGAACAAGTTCTTCTTTTTAAGATACTCCAGAGAATAAAATGCCATAAAAATAATATGAGACAATAAAGCAAAATTTTAACTTAAGAGGAGGCTAGAAGACTTGTATTCAACATCTCATCTTTATGAATATCAATTGCATAAAATATAATAGTATCACTAGCATTCTAGGCACCTCTGCTAAAGGAGAGTCATCATGTAAATCCTCTTCTTCTTTCACAGTTACAATTCTCGTATCTTCAGTTAAGGAGACTTCTGCTTCTTTAGGTAATGGATCATCATTGTCATAGCTACAAGAATTAAAAGGAGGGTAGTTATATTCAAGTAGCACCCAAAACATGCTAGGCCATTACATGGGCACCAGGGTCATATAATTTTTGGTGGTGCCCTGGCTAGGGCACCGGGCCCACATCATGAGGGAGAGGGATGGGGGAAAGGGCGAGGACAGAAGGGGGGGGGAGTGGCTGCTGCACAGCACTGCTTGGGGCTGGGAGTGGCTCCTGGCCAGGGCCCTGGGCCCACATAGGAGAGGGGCAGGGCCAGGAGGGGGGAGTGCAGAGGTTTTTGGAACCTTCCTCTAAAACAGCTGATATTGGCCACTACTAGATGAGACAGACTGCTTGTCTCTTCTAGTATGGTAATTCCCATGTTCCTAATATATAAATGGTACTATGATGGAGTTTTTCAGGGGAACAGGACATCAGAGACAGAGCCCTCCTGGATTCTCCTGTCCCCTTCCTGGGAACTTTTGACCACTTCTATCTATTAGGCAAAGTAATAATGATAATTTAAAAAAGTGATTAATTTCATATTAATGTAGGTGAGGTACAATTTTACTTACAGATCCAACAACAATCCTGCAAGGTCTGGGTCACTTCTGAAATCCAGTTTTTCCCTTAAGGCCAGCCATCAGCCAATTTGATTCCCCAAGTATATTCTTGAGTACACCATGCTTTTATCAATAATTTGTTTTCTTGTCTGAAGAAGTTAATATTGTGGGTCCTATACATCTTTTTCTCAGCATTGTTGGCTTTTAAATATTAAAGAGAAATAAAGTCAACAGAAGTAACAATCATAATTCATACACCACTCCACACTTCGTCCATATGTAGTGCTTTACATATTCACAACAAAGACAGTACCTAATGACTTCACAACTTCTTTGCAATATTAAATCTTGTACTCCAAATTAAGGGTTTAGCATTAATACTTTCAACAGCTAGATTTTGCAGTTCTTCTCTTGCTATACATAAGCATGGATCAGGCTCATCAATTTACTCCATATTTAAATATAAAAGATGATTTTACAAACAGTGGCAGCCCTGATGCCAATGCTGCTAGAGCTAGGCAAAGATTAGGTAAGTTTTCACAGAAAAGTTTACACAAAAGTTTTCAACCCACGGACTGTTGCCCAAAGCGCCTGGTGATAAATAATAATAATAATAATCCAATATGTAATTCAAGATTGATATCATATTGCTGATTCCATCTGACAATTTGTTTATAGCCATTCAGATTACTTGTTTTGTTCAAGAATATTCATATGGACAAAATCCTGTTTGTGCGAGTGTTTGTGAAGAAAACAAATAGACATGTACACATACTGAACTAAACTTCAGTAAATAATTTAATTCACTGATCCGTTTATGAATAATCTTGATCTGTATTTCCCCAACTTGTACCTATGTGGCCCCATATAGTAACATATGCCAAGTGACCCTGAACGCTGCACAGCTACTGATGGGTTCCCATAGGTAGCAGCAATACAACCATCAATGACAGGACTGGTCTTAATTCCTAAAAATACTAGGGTTTTTAATCTCATGGTAACTAACGCACATAAGCCAGCGACACAGAAGTGAAGACACCGTGAGGACGAGGCACTCCGGCTTTATCATGAGGCAAACTCACAGAGATCAACCCCAGGCTGGGGTATAGGGCTGATCTCAGCAAGCCAGCCTCCTCGTCTTCACTGTGTTCTTACCTTGGGATCGCTCACACCTGTGTTCCCTGGAAATAAAAAACACAAAAACCAGCCTTTTTAGCAGCCAAGACACGCCCCGGTCTCCCGCTTTGTCCCTCTTCTCTGCCCCTCCTCCTGCTGCGTGCGGGCAGTGACAGACACAGCCCAGGGCCGGCTCCGCCGCCAGCATCGCCCCCCGCGGGAACCCCCCAGGGACACCGTGTGACAGAAACCGGGGGGAGGGGTGGCACCTCACCGGGGGGCGGGGTAAGCCCAGGACACCCCACCCCGGCCAGGAGCCAGGGGCAGGAACAAGAGCCCGCCCCGCATGGCCGCCTCCTCGCCAGCACCCCCCCCGCCGACCCACAGCTACTCGCCCCCCCACAGCCGCAGCCGCCAGTCCCTCACAGGGCCCGCCTTTCCCCTCCCCATACGTACCCCCACACACACCCCCGCCTGGGCCCCGCGGCCCGCCCGCCCGCCGCCGAGGAGCGGCACCTACGGCCCAGGCGCGCGCCGCGGACCCGGAGCCAGATCCCCCCAACGCGCTGGCGCGAGACCTCCCCGCCGGCTGAGGGAACGAGTCGCACGCGACGCCGCGAGACGGGCGCTGGCGAATGACGTGTACTCGGGGCGGGGCCGGAGGGGTAGAAGCGGCCCAGCGGTCGCCCGGCCGCTTGTCCCGGCGGCGCCTGCAAAGAGGTCAAGCTCCGCCCCTGCCCCGCAGCTGGCCCCGCCCCCTGGCTCCAGGGCTGCGGTGTGTGTGTGTGTGTGCGAGAGAGAGAGCGTGAGGGAGTGAGAGAGTGTGTGAGTGAGTGTGGTGAGTTGAGTGTGTGAGTGAGTGTGGTGAGTTGAGTGTGTGTGAATGTGCATGTGTGTGAGGAAGTGTGTGTATGTGT
>ML675637.1:6981279-7017505 GCA_007922155.1 Mesoclemmys tuberculata
TGTGCGGGATAGCTGGTGGCTCCATGGTGTGATGGTTAACCAGGTGGCTCCATGGTGTAACGGCTAGCCAGGTTCCATGGTGTGAGTGTTAGCTGCTGGTTCCCTGGTGCGGTGGCTAGCCGCAGTTCCCTGGTGCAATGGGTAGCTGGCGCCCCCAGGCACCAGGTGGTTCCATGGTGTAATGGTTAGCACTCTGGACTCTGAATCCAGCGATCCGAGTTCAAATCTCGGTGGAACCTAGGATTTTCCCTCCCTTTTGCTGCACGGTTCAGGTTCTGCACCAGACCCCCCGCCGCGAGCCGCGTGGGGGGGGCGGGCTGCACACCGCTGGGCCCGCGCCGTGGGAACGGGCCCCTGTGCGCGCGGCCGGGGCCCCGGGCTCGGGGCGCGCTCTGTTGCACGCGCAGCCTCGGGGCCCGGATCCTCCGGGGACGCCCAGCGCTGCGGGCGGGGCCGCTCCCACCACTTGCGTGTGTCCGCGCGCTGGGGGGAATCCCCGGGTGTAAACGGGCGGGGAATCCTATTACCCGGGGCCCCAGCGCCTTGTGCCACCACCCGGTTCTATGGTGTAATGGTTAGCACTCTGGACTTTGAATCCAGCGATCCGAGTTCAAATCTCGGTAGAACCTGTTCGGCCTCCTGGGTTTTTACCCCGCTGGCCTTCCTTTAAAGAAAAAAAAATCACGTTACAGAGGAGCCCATACTTCTGCTGGCAGGGACTTTTTTTGCAAAGCGCCCTCTTTTCAGCAAGGTTATGCAGAATGCACGACCCCACTCTCCTTCATGGTCTGAGGGCAGTGTCACCGGCCTGGTGCGCCCCACTGCGTGGCAGTTTTAAAGGAAGGTGGTAGGGTTCCTGTGCACAATATTTTGCCATTTCATTTCTCCCAGTACACCCCTTCCCTTGTCAACAGGGTTTCTTTAGAGGTGGTTCAGTGTGAGATCCAATTACATCCCAGCCTTTGGTTTAAAAAAAAAAGGCATTTTAGGTTTATGAACAGTTTAGTCCCATTTCCTATCACAGGATAAAACTGGTCCCTTCAAAGAAAAATGATCATTGACCCTGGGGAAAATTCCCTTCTCTCATAGCCAAAATACTTTGACTGTCTGCAGGGGAAGCTGGATACCTGCTCCACCCGCCATCCAGGTGCAGGGATCAGGCTGGAGTGGTACCCCACCCATCACTGTTGTTGCTGTCTGGAGACTTAAAGGGGAAGGGGAGGAGGGAGGTCCTCTTCATGCAGATTTGTACCAGTTAATTACCCTGTGACTGGTGAAACTCTTTCTGTGGGCACGCTTATTTCAGTTAACAGTCATTTATTGCCATTTAAAGCTGCTCTTAACTGATAGGCTAAATCAAGAGCATCCACATCACCTTTTGCTCTGGTTTAAAAATCACCTATTAAAGAGATGCTACTCAACATGCAACCTACCCATAGAGTCACTGAATCCACATAATCAGAGATCCCCTCCCCAGCTCTCTGTTTTAATACAGTAGTATTAAGTATTAGTACTCAGTAGTCAGTTTACACAGGGGTGACAGGAGAGCTCCAGTGCATAGAAGCAGCACCCTCCCTTCTGCAGGAAGTTCTCTTCCTCTCCTTTTCTTTGCCCCGGTAACCCCACCAACCATCTTAAAAGGTGCAAAAGCTAGTTCAGTGCCCAAAGATTCAGTTGGCACCTAGTGGAGTGCAATTTTCAAACACTGATTTCAATGGGTCTTAGGCTTCTAGGTGCTTTTAAAAATCCCAGTAGGTCCCTATCTGAATCTTTAAGTGCCTTAAATACCTTTTAAATATCTGGCCCCTCGTCCCATCTTGCACACCAGGATCAATTTCACACTGCAGAAAGATTCCAAGGACGATTTTGTAAAGAAACCACCATGAGAGGTGCTGTGTACAGGACTCAGGAAGGCAAAACAGAAAGTTACATTTGGCTCATGACTGGAAGTTCCATCCCAGTCTTCAGTTTGAAACTAATTTTTAAATATTAAACCTTGGCTTCCAGACCACAATTCTGCTCCCAGGAGATGGATTCTGTAGCAAATTCCTTAGTTGCAGAATCAGAGTACAAATCCTTGTGTACCTATGCTTTAAGTGAGCTGACTACAGTGTAGGTACCTAATGCTACAGTATAATCAGTTACTGACCACAAACTGACCTCCACTAGTTTGTTCCTCATAAGGGTTTCCAAAGTTAGGCATCCCACCCCGAGCAGCAGCCATCTGGCCGAGTTACTTTAAGTGACAGTAACTGAACATTTCCTACAATTAGTTGAAAGGCTTTCGCTTGCATACTTTGACTGGGAAAAGGTTTTGTAGTTTTATAGTCTTATGAGCAGTTGGTATAAAGTGTTATTGCTGTGAGTCCAAAGGCAGCTCTAAATGAGGCACGTTTCTTTTCCTTTAGGCAATGTAATGATGACTGTGCAATCAAGTAAAGTGGTGCTGGTATCTCATTCCACCAGACTGACTGGGACCCACAACCTTGGACAATCAGCACAGTCAGCCCAGGGGAGGGGCGGGCAGGACACCAAGAAATGGAGTCCCTCGACTCTGGTCTCTAGCAGGAACATGGAAGGACAGATTCCTCGCCTCACATTAGGTAAGTGATAATCTCCAAATATATTTTAAAAACAAACATTTGTAGGAGGAAGTATATTGTGTGGGGCTGCTAAGCTGTCAGAGAGATGTGTGTCTGTGTCGAGGCAATGTGCAACTTGGAATAAGATCAGGCCCATGTGTGTAACTAAAGAAAACCACCACAAAATTAGACTCAAAAGGTATTTATTAGGGCAATTCAAGTTCATGCTCCATTTGAAATACAAAGCACCAGAGTTTTGATAACCGAACATTGTCCCACATATCCATCCAGTTGAAGCTGTGGAGTTGTGTACAGATGTATTTATTAGATCTCACCGTCCCAGGTAGTCTTCATTGGAGCAGTGCCTGCTAAGAGCCAAACTATTTCTGAGGTTTTGGCAAGATGTCTTCACAATATTTATCCTTCCCTTTAGAGACCTCAGAAAAATACTATAACACAACTTCTATCAGCACCAGTACATTACGCCTCTAGGATATTTTATGTCATTAAAGACAACTTCCAGATAAAGTTTAGCATTCTTATTTTGTCAAAGATTTTTAAACACAGATGTAGTTTTCTTTAAAATAAATCCACAGCAAAACCCCACATTCTTTTGTACTCAGAGATTAATTGTTCCAGCACAACATTCAACTGAGAAGTAAAGCACTATGGCTATGACTACATTAGGAATTTTATACAATGCTGATTAGGGGCGTTGTCAACAAATGTAAATAGACTGGTGCTGCAAAACAGTTTAATTGCAAGTGTAGACAGGACCACATTATGTTCAACACCTTTTCAGAAACTGGCTAGCTAGCTACACCCATTGTCAACAAGGCATACCTTTCCTATTGTAGACTTAAAGGCCAGAATCTGATATTAGATAGGTGATGAGCATTCCCAACATACCAAAAAACCTAACAGGTTTCTAGTTTTAGGCTGAAATCTCAATGAAGCAAAACATTTACAGATTCTATGAAGAACACCGTGTATGCTTTTTGCAGTGTTAAACTTTGTGGAGGAGGTTCCTGAACATTTCACAAATTGACAGTTAATGGAAAACCATATTTTTTTAAATGATAAAAATCAGATTTTTTATTCCAAAATAATCCCAATTTTTCTAAATATTAAACACTGAAAAAAAATCAGAAACTCCCCCAATCCCTAATTATAATATGCCTAAGGACATTATATGTAGCCACTAACGCGATTTGTTGGATGAACATTCAAAATGCTCTCTTTTTTAAAGAGATGTTGTGGCATGTAACAGTTTTGAGATTGTTACACTGCTACTTTTTAAAGAGATTATTCTTTTTTAAGTGCAGGGCATTTTAAATTGAGAAACTGAAAGAAAGTGAATTCTTAATCTGTTGATCTTAATTTCCCTTTATAATGGGAAACAACAACTAATATTTTTACAGACAGACTTGTCTCATCTGATACTATTCATGTGGCAACTGAACTATGGAAAGAGAAGCTATTGAATGAAACAGGCATGTGTGCTCAAGCAAAATGGTAGGGAGGGTTTTGTGCAGTGACGGGCAACTGCCAACAAGATGAAGCTGTTCTTTAATCTCTAGGTTTACACTTAAAGAGTCCCACTTCCGAAATAGGAAGGCGGCTTTTTCACAGCGTGAAGAACTAAGTTTTAATAAAAAATCTAAACTGCGAACCAGTTTTTCACATTGTCAAGTATATGCAAATTTTCTTTTACAAAAAGAAACAAGCTATACATACAACTGATGCTATAAATAAAATTTAACATAATGTCAACCAGTTTTAAGCCATATATACATATAAAACGTATGTATATACAAGCTTAGAACAATATAACTTAATTACAATGTAATTCAATTGAAGGGTTCTGGGGACATCAAAATAGATCAAGAGACTAAAACTGAAGGGTGCTGCTGCTTACAGGTATTGAAGATTTCACAAGCTTCATGTAACGCACAGATCATTCTTGAAGAGAATTTTTTAAAAATTTGAGATGATTAGGTTTTTCCAGAATCTCCCAGCGAACCCCTTTCCTAGCACAGAGGTAGATTTCCCTACATGTTCTGTTATTGCATCAAATGTAACATTTAATTTTATATAAAAACAAAACGTACATCTTGTGCATGCAGGAAGCCATACAGGTCAGATCCACATGCATTTTGCATGGAAATAAAGTATTAAAGTAAAGGAGGCATAGATGAAACCTGCAACCATATAAACAGGTTCATTTTAAACCAGTTGTCCCTTCCAGCAAGTCCACATATTTCAGTACCCTTTCTTTTCGTTCCTCATTTTGAGCAGCTCCTATTTAAGTCAATGGCAAAAAACTCACATTTGCCTTCAACAGGAACACGATCAACTCTATTTTTAGATACTTTTATTGTGTGGGGGGAAAAAAGACTGGAAACATTAAATGCCTCAATTCCCACATTCCAAGGATAGATCCTGATTTCAAATAAACACCATCAAGATCTTGTATTATCAGCTTTGTGCACACACAAGCACCGTAAATGATACTAAGAAATCCACAAGATTTGCATTCATGCATTTCCTGAGATCATGACAAAACCCATCTATATTTTCTCAATGGAAATCTGAACGCTAGAATGCTTCCAGTTTTGAGAGCGCCACTAATAAAAACAACAAGCATGACGCTGTTATGAAAACTGTAAAAGCCTTGTAGTGGCTGGAATTTACATCACATCCTCAAACACCATCCCCACCCCCAGATTTGTGAGGTTGTAGAGAAGGTTACATCCACCAAGTACCATTTTTTAAGATGATAGCTTGTTAAATGAAGTAGCTACATATGCAACATATATAAAAACACCCCCCAATCTAGCAATATCAGTTTACACTATATTCTTATCAGATCAAGAATGTTCAAAGTTAAGATTTTCATCAGAGTTACTCAACAAATTTAGCTAGTCTCCAATGGAGATTTGTCTGTGTTACAGAACAAGGATTCAATCTGGCACTATGCGTGCTCAGGACGAGCCAGAAATGGAATAGTAGAGGTGTTGTAAATCAGGACTGAGGTCTAGCATAGAACCAATGGAGAAAGGCGATTGCAGGGTACATTGTAATATCATGCCTGTCTTCATATGGTGTCATCATGTCTTGCTTTCATAACAAGTCAGACAAAAGTTACAGAATGTTACTCACAATGCAAGTTTCTGAAGAGAGAGACTAACAAGGTTTAACCCTTTATAGAAACCAGCCTGTTTGCAAAAATCCTTAATGAAAGAACAAGGGAGGAAAAGACTGTGTTATAGACATTTAGTAGACATTCCATTTATAGAAGAATGTTCTTCCTTGTGGTTAGTGTGCCAGTAGGAAGCTATTTACCAATGTTTTGGTAGCTGAACAAACCTCTTTATTGTGTGGGGGTGGAAGGAGTCAATTATATCTCTTGATTACATTTTTCATCTGTCGCTTTGTGTAAAATCATTTTTGGTTAACAAGGCAAAGAGTCCTTAATGACGGTACACATAACACAACAATTCTAACATTTAAATCCAGGGTGGCTATTCTCCCTGGCGAAAGAAATCACGTACATATGGATTACAATAGCTCCTGGTTGAGGGTGCCATTTCTGTACAGTGGTGAGAACTCTCTACCTGAATTACCTTCACTCGGAGTCGAGGGCATTGTAAACCTAGCAGAAGATGCACACCGTACCTTGCAAGATCAGACCTTAATTGAACAAGGAAGTCCCAATTACACAGGAGGTCAAGCACAATAAGAGTCTAACAGACCCTATGGGGAACCAAGGCATTCAAAGTAAAAAATAAAATAAAATTTAAGCAATGGTTCTTTGTATTAATTAAGTAATACTCCGCAATTCGGAAAGTGTATTGGTCACACCCTTGGCTAGTGCATAGCATCTCCAATTGCATAGACTGTTCCTAGTGCTGAGTTTATAACTAACCTATGCAAGTCTTTTCATCTTTCTTGAGCCTGATTTGTCACCACTGGATATCCATGCTGCTTGCTGTCTGATTTACTGCACAGTATTTGGTGTGCAGCGTTTCCTGGACCTTCTCGGAGTCTGTCCCTTCCAGCCAGTCCTGGTATAGCTTTTGCACATGTATGCTGGTTTCTGGGAGCCTGACAGGGATTGCAGCGTACACTTCCTCCATCTGGCTGAGCAACACTTTGTCTGGTTTTCCATCTTCAGTCTGGGCCTGGCCTTTTCCATTTAAACACCCTAAAAATAACACACCACAGATGAGAGACAGGATTAGTTTGGGGGAAGAACTATATTGCAGCTTTAACTGGATTTACAGTTTTCTCCTGTTGCTAATTAAAAAGGGTGATTGCCTTTTACAGACAGCAGCTCTATGGATGCTGCTAAAAGTCACTATACACCTTGAAATTGATTCTATCATCAGCTAGTGTCCTAACATTGATGCGATTTCCTTACAACAATCTCTTCTCCTCCTCCCATCCTTTCTTTCCCAGCTAAATTTCACATTCTTCTCTTGCCCTCAACTCTGTATTTCAGAGGCCCTGCCTTGAAACTCAGTGTGGTCACAAAAGGACACCCCCGCAATGCTCTGGGTTGGCTGCTCACAGGTCACTGAGCACAAAACAAATAATGTCCCTCTCCTTTTAGACAACCCAATAAATGGGGTTGACTCTCAGAAAGTCTAACAGGTATGGTTTATTTTGAACCACTCAGATTTGATGGTGGAGTGGTAAACATCTTACTATCATTACACCAGGGATCAGCTCATTCTGGAACCATCCCAAGGTACCCAAAGAAAGAAAAAAGTCACCATGGATTCAGTATCCTTCTTACCTCCAGGGCAGGCAAGAACCTCCACAAAATGATATAAGAACTTTCCCTTTTTCAGCTTCAGGACCACGTTCTGGATGTTCCTAAAGCCATACGCAGCTGCGAAGCGCAACACTGTCTCGCCGTCCTTCTCCAGGGTGACCTCCTGGAAGTCCTTGTTTCTGTGGAGATACAGAGAAGATTCTGAACCCACAGCTCCCTCTGGGATTACTAACAGGATGATACACGCATTTCAGGGCATGCCTAGAGAGCTCACGTGAGAGAAAGCTAAAGGGAGAACCTCAAGACTAATGTGCAGGGCTTCTAGCTCCTAATAGGGATGTAAAAATGTGTTTAAAAAAAAAACAGTTTAAATGTTCTAAAAATAGAACGTTTAAATGGTTAAATTGGGGGGGGGGGGAGTAGAGGGAACTGTGCTGGCCTCTGCTCCTCATGCCAAGCAAGAGCTGCCTAGCTGTGGCTCCTCTGCCACAGAGTGGTAACTGGGGAGCTCTTGCTGGTGGGGAGCTGAGTCAAACCCAGCTGCAGCTACCCCACCCCCTGCTGGGCTCCATGCTCCCAACAAGCCACAGCTGCCTAGCTGCTCTGGCTCCCTCCCCTCTAGTTTAAACGGTAATCAGCTGTTTAAAACGGTTAGGCTTTTACATCCCTAGTTTCTAAGTACTGTGGGTCAAATATAATTTGTAGCTGAGATTGGAGAATGAAAATCGATTTCATCTTCAAAGGAGAAGCAATATTAATAAAACAAGAGCTATTAACAGTGATTTTCTAGTGATGAACTTACAGGTAGCATATAAAAGACCATGCAAACAAGTGATTTTGCTATGCTGAATACTTAGTTACTGCACTGAAGTTCATGTTATCCCATCCTATTAAAACAGAGATCCAAAATCCAACTTACTTTAGTGTTTTGTAGGTGATTTCCTTGACATCCATATCAAACAGCTCCTTGGCAGCATGTTTAAAGATGTGCTCCAGGTACCCATCAGATCTCCTCCCATCATGGCGTACTATGTCCTCCTCCTTTATTTCACCAAACCTTAGAAAATGGACAAAAGGAGCAGAAAAGAAGCTCAGAGTTTGATCATTTCACTTTAACATAATGAGATTTGTTTTTCTCACCCATAACATTTTTTTGTCAGAGGAAAAAATGTGTTCAAAACTTGTCCCATTTGTGTTTTGAGACAGTGGTAAGTTGAGCATGGCTGCAAAGAAAAAGAAAAAAAAAAAAAAAAAAAAAAAGAGTATGGGAATTTTGTAGCTTCCAAAACTTTGGTCAACAGATGTTTAATAGAATGAAATGGCTTGAAACAACCATCAAGACCAGATGGTTCAGAGATATTTTAAAAACCACACTCAAAGTCATGCTGAAATTTTGATTCATATTAGCGCTCAAAGAGAATTTGAAAACACTTGTTTTAACGGTGAAAAAACTCCATCCAAAATAAAATGAATGTGAAAGAATAAATATCAGTTAATGTTTACTGTAACATGGAAGACATTTTTAACCTAGAAGGATCTAAAACTACTTCACAAATCATAGGCCTGATCCCGCAAACTTTGGCTCATGTGAGTAGTTCTGCTGGCTTCCATGGGACTGTGTGTGTACCTAAGATTTTACAATACTATGTCTGTAAACTGATATAGAAACAATATACAGGGAGCATTCCATGGAACATGGTAGCGGTTTGACAGGAGGAAATAAAGAATATGATATCCAATTGACTTTGGATTCGCCTATAGGCAGAAAGCAATTATCCAAGCTGAAATTTGTAAAATAAATAAAGTAGTAAATAAAAAAATATAGGAATTGGCTCATGTCTGATCAAAGAGCAGTGTTCAATGATCTCTAGTGATCACAATGGCAGTTTTATGCTGGGACACAAGGTATGCACATGACTGGAATGTAGCCATACAGAATCACCGGCACTTATTTATCTCTTGGGTAGAAAAAGAGTGATTAGGGATACCCAGTAAGGAGATAGAAGGAGTTTTTTTACAGCAGTCCCAGCCTGCTGGCTGCTTTGGGGATAAGAAGTTCATCCCCCTGTTCTCGTATGGAAAAGCATCCATAGCTCTGGTCTACCTTGCACTCTTCCATGAGCATCCGAATGTGACCTGTACTGGGACACTGCCTGTGTGTTTTACAGATGGTGCAGCCGGAGCCCTTACATTCAACCAGAAAGCAAAGGTGGGAACTGTTAATGCAATAATAATAATATATCAAATATCTAACTCAAAAGAACGACAGAAAAGTTAGGGTTTCATTTCTAAGGAACTAGCTACACTTAACAAGTGAGAATTAGGCATACAGCATGTCCACCTGCTCTTTGAGCCAGACCATTAATGGTAGCTTTATTTAATTGATGGTGATTTTTGTTACCAGCTGCGGTTTAGTTTGGTGGCTGCATGTCCTGGATTTGCCTAACTTCTATTTATGTTAATGTTCTCCAGTTAAAATAATAATTCTGAGAATTACAACAGAAGTAATTTAGGCTTAAAAAGCAACAATGACGATGACTGTAGCAGAACTTCAAGTGTACCAGTGCTTATTTTTAAAAAGGAGTTTAATGTTGTTTAATGTTAAAAATAACATGCCCTTAGAGAAGCTTTTGTTCTCGCTTCATTCCTATTCCTCTGAAGATCAGCTTTTAAAGATGAAAAATTACCATAGGGAAGGATAAAGATTTGTCACGTCAGATGTTGTAGCCTGATTCAATACTGGTGCCAGGTTAGCCCCCTTAACATGTTGCTCTCACCCCCTATTATAAATTAGCCCAAACACAGCTTAAAAGAAATTCCACTGGTGTGTTTTGATTTTGAGATTGAGCTTGCTCTTTAATCACCCTGACTGAATAAAACCAAAAGCCATCATAATCAAAACCACCAACCTAGCCCTCTCTGTAAGAATGCAGCCCCTTCAGCAGAAGTAATCACAGAAGCTGTAGAGAAGGCCTAGGCGGGATACACTCTGAGGGTGAAGACAGAAACTCAAAAGGGGTTTTGGATAGTCTTGGGGGAGCGTTCCATTCTTCGCAGAACAGTGAATTTGTCACTTCGTTATGCAGCTCTGGAAGGAGCCTGACTAACACACACCACCCACAAACTGAACTGGGTAACCTTTGAGATTCTACCTTTGTAACTAAGAGGCTTAGGAATTCTATGATCGTGCAAGGTGCCTTCCATACTAGTCACCCAGTGAATAAACAAATACTCTCTAATGTTTTGCAAGGCTTTCCTCTGTCTGCCCCTTAACCCGATAGATGTATTTATTTTATCTAATCTGGATAGAACCGAGCTGTTCTATTTAGGAAAATACCATTCCCAGAGAGGGTAGTGTTCACTTGTAATTAATTCTGTACAAAGACAATAGGAAAAATGGAAATTTACTGTCAAGATGTTGGTCTGAATGAGAGGGAATGATGGACCAGAGAATAAACCCACAGAAATTGCCACAGCACGGTCTAGTGGGAGGCAGGGCATTGGAATTAGAACAGAGCTAGAGGGAACCCTCACGCGGCTATAGCAGAGCTTTAAAAAGATATAGATGTGGCATCAAAACACCTCATCACAACACGAGCACAACAAGTCATTAGTTCAGTGGAATCCAGAATCTCCCCACTTTATACAGATCTAACACTAACTGCACAAAGAGATACAAATAAAAGCTACTTGCAGGTTTGTTTTTTTTTAATCATATCCATTGCAGACACTGAAGCCTGTTGAACATACAATTTTGGCATAGCACATGCTTAATTTTTTTAAATTGTGATTTTAATTTTTTTTAAAAAGCATTTATTTAGGAAGGGGCTGCTGTTTTAAGTGATCTGCTTTGAATTAGTACAAAAATATGTCCATTATACAGGGCTATCTGTTGCATTTTATCACTGGGTGCACTGGGAGATGTAAGAGGCCTCTAAAAGAAAAACGTTTGTTTCTTTAGCCATTGTGCATGTGACTAGATTTCGGTGTCGTTGGGTTTTGGTGCATGCAAACTTTATTTTTTTTTAAAATAGCTTATTCGTTTGAAAAAGCACTACCCGTATGGTGACTTCTATGTATGGCAGAACATTATTTGATCACTGACACATGACAACATGGCCCACAGTGAAAGGTACTTACAAACTGTCTACAGCTACTTCAGCCACTTCTTTCATAGATATATTTTTCTGCTCCATTATTTGGACAATTTCACCTGTAGGGAAACGCAGGACGTTTTTATCTTAAACACAAATCAGAGTACACGTGCAGAGTCTCTCTTCAAGAAGGCAGAGCAAAAACACAAGATGTTGTGAAGCCATGAATGAGTCTTGCAGGTCACCCCATGTGAGTTCTAAGAATACCTTTATGCCACATCACATCACCACATATTTTCTGGATACGCCACATATTTAACAAACTATGTTGTCAGTGTTTAAGAATGAGTTTTAAAATTTTGTATTGGGACTATTTTTTGTATCCCTCTAGCTGTAAGTCCTTAGTGACATGAGTCCCATGGGAACAGACATCTGAAGGAAAACTTAATATATTTTTAAAAGCCTCTTAAAACGATCTAAAATAGGTGTGTGTGGGAGGGCATGTGAGGGAGCGAGATTCATGGCCTTTCAACTCCAATATTTTAGTACCTTCCGAGGACTATAGGCAAGCTCTCCATCTCTTCATTCCAGTGACTAAAAAGCCAATATATCCTGCCCTGAAGGGTCCTGAGGTAAAAGAACCTTCCAACTACCAATGGCCCAGCACTGAATGATGCCCATACTGAGCCTTGGGCAGGGCGGCATTTGGGAGAGATGTCTACGTTGTTCAAAAAAGGAGGAAATGTTTTTGTGGCAGGTTGATCTTAAAATATAAAACTCTCTCCTTCCCTACTCCTCTTCCCAGCAAAAAAAAAAAAAAAAAAGGCAGCTCAGCTCTTTGAAGCTGCTCAGGGGGAAGCAGGAAGGTTGGAAGTAGTAATCATCTGAGGAGAGACATGTTAATGAATTAACAGGCAGAATGTAGATGAGGAGGACAATGGCACAAAATAAATACTGGCCAGTACAGCTTTTGCCTATCAGAAAGGTTTGACTGCAGTGCAATTTCAGATAATTGCTCTGGATGAGACAAGGAGAGCAGAACACAGACAACCAGTTTTTGCTCTTTTGTCTAGCCCACACCCAATCTCTATGCGATACATATACAGTCGGTAACTCAAGAAAGGATCCTTTGTGGAGTCAGATGAAGCTAAACCTTATTCTGAGCTGCAGAATGCTAAATGAATAAACAGCTGACCTAGCATAACGCCAGTTCAAACAACTGATGGATCATGCTGCTGTTTTATATAGGAGTAAGTTTAAAGGAGGTTTTACCTGATGTTAGAACACAATCAACATCTTGAGAGTTGTACAAGGGGGTGTAAACGTCTTCCCACAGGGCTTCCAATTTTTTGTCATAGCAAGGAGCCACAATTATATGGAAAATTTTGTCTGGAGACAGGTTCTAAGGAATGACAAAAGGGCACATCTGAATTTTATGAAAGGCCAGGAATGTATGGAGACAAACATGAATGAAAGCATTATTACAGAAAATTACCCAAGTTATACTTGCAATTAGTTTCAGACTTAATGTGACTGTAAGTCACAGCAACTGGGGCAGCTATTTTCTTTTGTTTAGAAGTCGTTGACTTTATTACAGTAGGTATCAGAACTGTCCCAAACTAATACAATAGGCTGCACAGCTTACTTCTTTCAAGTTACATGGTTAACTAAAACTGGACTATAAAGAACATAGAAAGCAAGAAGCCTCTTCTCCCCAAAGTGACTTCTAGTGCTGTGCATTTTGAGAAGTGTGACAGATCCAGATTTTGAGATGCAGCTGTCTTTTATCACCGGGGCACTCACGCTTTGCCCATCTGATGGAGATGTTGGTCACTTGTTAGGGCCTAACAACAACAGCATACATTTTTATGTAGCACTTTACAATAACTCACTGATACGTTCTAGGTAGTTAAGCATTATTATCCCCATCTGTCACGTGGGGAAACTGAGGCAGAGAGGAAGAGACTTGCTCAAGACCATACCTCAAATTAGTGGCAGAGTCAACTTGTGAATTCAGAACCGGTGGATACTTCAGTTCCCAGCATGAAAGTGCTTCAGCTTGATCTGAGATCACAGAGCATTGCATGCTGGGACCTGTGGTTTCTGCATGATACCCTCTGCATTAAGGATGCAAGCTTCACTTTGGCCACCTGGATTTAACTCTCTAGATGGAGAAAAGTCTATCTCCATGAGATATTGAAGCAGAAGGATTGCAATGATGTTTAGCCAATGGGGAGTGAAATGGAGAGGTTCTTTGTACACTCCCTTAATCTTGGATACCTACATAGCAACAAAGCACAGCCTAGCCTTAGATGTAAGGACAGACAGGTTAGGAAGAATGGGGGAGGGGGAGGTGTAAGAGTTCTGTCACTAAATATTACAAGCCAACATGCAAGAAAACAATTCTCTACAACAGTCAAGAAAAGCAGGTTTCGTTACCTGTTGCCTGGCAAAGTAACCCTTCACCAGGGACCCCATGATCTGCTGTGGAGACTTGGCAGTACAAATGTGTGGAGTCACTGAGTTGGTAAGTACCCTTTCAGCATACCGGATCCAACCTAGAATTACAGTGAGTAAAGAAAGATAGCAATGTTGACAGCGTTTGGAAATGGCTCCCTTGAGGAAAGGCATAAAAAAAAATATCCAGCATGATGGGGGTGGCCATGCTGATGGGAAACCTCTTGTTGTAAGTGGGGAGAGAAGGTGGATTTGTCTCCCATCGTTTGCAGGCAACTTGTGCAACAACTCTTTTTAATGCCAGTAGAAGCTACGTTGTCATCAGAGATTCCCTGCCTTTGTGGACCCACCAATTTTGGGTGGAGCCTCCCCCCCGCCAATCATGGATTGTTGGATCAGTGACAAGTCTCTCCTTCTGCTCTCGCCTAGCACAACTTCCACCAATTATCTTTTTTTAGGTACTTATATGGCTCCTTATTACTGTACAATCTGAGTGCCTCACAGTCAACGTATTTATCCACACGCTACCCATCAGGTAGGTGAGTGATATTATCCCATTTTACAAAGGGCAGAGAGAGACTTAAATGATTCATCCAAGATCACACAAGTGATCGTGCAAAGCAGGAAGCTGAACTCCAGCGTCGTGTGCCAGGCTAGCCCCCTAACCACTGGACCACCCTTCCTTCTCTCTCTGTGTTCAATCCGTTTGCTGTTTCCTTTTGTTCTCTTCCAGGTACTCTCTCTTTTGCTTCAAATCTTTATTTTTTTGCTTCTGTTCTCTGATTACCCCCTTCATCTCCTCCTCTGGCTGCTCTTCCTCCTCATTCCCCCTCTCAGACAGCTAGCTCTTGCTTAAAGTGGAAGCATCCATTGGTGCTCCCCTGGCTGAGCCAAGTACAGCAGAAGCAGAGAAGAGAAGCTTCCACCAGCAGCTCTCTGTCTGAGCCTTGTACAGGTGAGCTAACTCCTGCATCTGGCTGTATTAGGGGCCCACAGGTGATGAAAAGCTACCCAGTGACTTTCAAGGAGTCACCTGCTGTTTTACATGCAGCTCCATGAGTACTTTCGCACTGAGGGGAACCAGAGTGGGATCATACACAGTTTCCCCCTCCTCCTTCTACTCCTTTCGTCTGCCCTGCACAGCTGCTGGACAAGTCTGGGGTCTCCCTACGCACCCATCATAGAACAAACCTCACCTCAGTATTTCATCCGACAATCACAGTTTGTACTTATTTTCACATTTCTTCTTTGAACATGCAGGTTTTGTCCATGTCAGAGGCCCTATCAATAAATCTTTTCCTATTCTGCAGAATACTAACAGGAGTCTGCCAATGGATTTGGTAGAATTAATTATCCAGTGGTTTCACCATCTAGAATCCACTGTGAAATGAATGATGCATTACATCCCTTTGAATGCACAGACCTACTGGGGCACAAAGGACAGCATCTCAACTGGGGATTCGGCTAATAATGAAATAAGCCAACGTTCTCGGCAGCCATCACCATTTACTAATGCTGCTCCACTCCCTACTCAGCTGGGCTGGCCAGCTGTAACCTTCTGTTTTCTAAGTTTCAGTATCCAAGTACACTAGCTGTACAGTTTGCCTTCTTCAAAACAGCAGTGTTGAATGAAGAATCATCTAAAACTTGCTCCATTACAGGGAGCAAGCCAGGCCAAATCAGATTTCAGCTGCTGTTATACATGAAAAGCAATTATCCAGATCCTCTTTAAAAACCCTGTAACTATGCCAAGTCTCTGTCTATTATTGTATATATGAATAGATACATTCTATCTAATGTACATCTACTGACCCCATTGCTGTAACACTGACCACCTCACAATCTTTAATGTATTTACCCTCACAATATCCCTGTGGGGCAGCGCAATGCTAGTCATCTCTATTGTACAGATGAGAAACTGAGACCGAGAGAAACCAAAGTGACTTGACAAGGTCACTCAGAGAGAGCAAGGAATTGAACCGGATTCTCCTAAGTCCCAGGCTAGAGTCCTGACCACTGGGGCTACAATGTATGTAATACATTGGTAGCTTTATATTTTGCCACCCCCAAAACTAAACAGTACAGAACTGTTAGGGCTAGCCTTATATCTTAGCCCACAGGCAACACACATTTCACTACCGACAGGCCCTCCATTTCCAAACAGATTAGTGAGTGTAAGAGAGAGAGGCATCTGCTACAGAGCACATGCTACCAGGAAAGATTATATTTGTAGGGTTGTGTTAAGCTTAAGATTTGGGGACCACACAGAAGCAGCATTCTAAAGTTAAGACATTACAAATGCGGGTCAGCTGAAAACAGGCACTTGGGCAAATAAAAGCAGACAGTATTGTAATCAGGAGGGTACTCAGATGATTTTCTCTATGTGTATGTCAGTAGAAGGGAGGAGGATATAGTTCCATGGCTTTCAGGCATGACACCTTTGCGGTAAGAGGAGAATGATAAAAGCATGTGCACGTTAGGGAAGGACCAGCTATCCTCCTTCCTGGTGTTCCCAACGCTGGTTAAAAGCAATAATGAGACTGACCATTTTCTTCTGAGACCTTAACACGCATTTGTTTGCATCACAAGTTCCCTCTTCTCCCCCCTCACTCCCCCAAGTTCCCATTATTCTTCTCTGCTCAAGAGAAGCAAGGGCCAGATTAGTAAAGGGATTTGCATGTCATAACTGAGGTACACTGCCAGAGCTATGAACAGGAAGTTTGTGTTATGTTTACTTTCCTTATGCCTGGTTCCAGCTAGTGGAATAGGTCTCACTTTGTCACAATCAGAGTCATATTAAAAATGTGGAGCATTTGTATCTTTTTTTTAAGTGCCTGGGATAAAAATTGGATTGATAGCACTGGAGGCTCAAGTCCTTTAATGATTATATGACACACAGACACCCCCCCCCATGCATATGATGTAAAATAGTTTAATCCTCTTTAAAAAAAAGGTTTTTCCTACTTTAAATTAGAACTTTCCACAGTGCCACTCTAGAGCAATGTTCTCAGATGGCCCTGCCCTTAAACATCTGGCATGATTTTCATTATTCATCACAATGCTGTGCCTAGAAGGAAGCTGGTTTTCAGAAACCAAATGTTTTCAATATTATAGATCACAAAAACACCAGTACAGTTTCATTATAATCTAGACAACAGTAGCCAGCTAGTTAGGCCAGAGTTATTTCATGTGTTGTTCTACCATGTCTCTATTGCTAGGAAACAAACAAATGCCCGTTAGTTCCCGTTTCTCAGTGGCATTAGTCATTGTTTAGTTATGCAAGTAGCCTTGGTGAATGAGCAATATATGGCTTTTTATCTGCACTCCACACATGCACTGGCTGTTTTTGCCTGCTCATCAATAGGTCTGAACTGCAGAACCACAGTTACAGGAAATCTAAGGCACTGACTCTGGTTCATATTGGAGTGAAGCACTTTTACTTAATCATATGGATTCCCCATGTTTGCATTAATTCTAGGCCATCTTCTGTTTTTTATTAGCTTCAAAGCACCAGTTCCGGGTGTTTTTTTGTTTTAAAAGGCTTATGAAACCACAAATCAGTGTGTAAATGCTCTCCGACTCTGGTCACAGACCATATATTATTCTCAGTGGTATTTGCTGTACGGAAAAAGGTCTAAAAATGCGTGGTTTGAACACCTGTACGTAAACTGTGCTGTAAACTACAGAGAAATATTGAACCAGATTTATCCCAAGCATAAAATATTCTGGGAACAGCAGCTCAATTCCTGGAAGAGGGGTTTCATGTCACTCAGTGTTGACCAATCAAAAAACAAAACCAACAAGATCTAAAGGATCGTTCAGTCTCTAATCAGGCAAATGGCTGAGGGTTGTGATGCCAGGTCTTGAGCAGGGGATATAAAAGCGCAAGTAAAATGAGAGATCCTTATAGCTCCAAGAAGAAAGCAGAGAAACCTCAGAGGATAAAAAGATTAAAAAGCATCCACGAAAGATGATCTTTATCATGGTCTTATGGTGCACTCTCTGCAGTCTTTTAATCAGAGGAGAGCATTAGTTTGAATTCCAGACCACTATGTCATTGTAGTATCCTGTGTACTTAAGAGCAATAGTCAATATGTGGAAAACTACACCCTAAAAGAAACAAAAGTGAAACTGCTGTGCCTCAATCCGCAATGATCTTCTGTGTACAACACAATTTTAAACCAATATTGAGATGAAGGAACACACTCAGTAAACAAACAGAACTTCTGGGACTACTTTATGTCAAAGGTTCATAGAAGGGAACCAAAACAACACAAAAACACAAACAGTTGAAATAAAGTGAACATATTTACTATACATCTATAGAGCAATTGAGCATGGAGTCTCCCCTCTATAGATTGCAAATGACAATAAAACTTGCACTCACAGGATATTTCTACCGCAATATTTTGCTCCCGTTTTGCAGTGGTATTGAAAACATCTGACCCCCGTCTCCACTACTACTTCACAATAGCTACCACCAATGCAGCTGTACAATTGCTGGAAGCAGGTACCAAACTTTATAGTTTACACAATCCCATAAGTGCCCTCCATTAAGATGGACTCATAATATCCCTCTCAGGTGAGTATTATCATCTTTGATTTGTAGATGGGGGAAAGCAAATTTCGTCTGGCTCAGTTCTAACACAAAACCTCACTTACGGGAAATTATTCTCAAGCCCACTAGGCTTTCTGAGAACCTAATCCAACTCCCAGTTAAATTACTTTGCGAGTTTTCCCACTGATTTCAGTAGGAGTTGGACTGGCCTCTAAATGTTAATTAAATCATAAGGAACAAGATAACCTGAGTGGTTTTTTGTTTAAAACCTTACAAGCTGTAGGCAAAGACAACATATGGCACATCGGCTTCTGAACCCAAGAGACAAAACAGACTGGAACTCTTTCTTCCTAACAGACAAACCTAAAGCATGTTCTCCTCATGACATATACACATAACTTCTAGAAGTGCATGTTCCATACATTCAGCAGAGAATATACAGAAGTTATTCACCCGACAAAGATATTTACCTTTACACCATAAAACGTAAGAGTGTAATTTAAAATACCAACCATGTTTTCCAGAAAACAATCTATTCAAAATTATATGCTCACACATTCTACATTAAATGATAATGGCAGATTATGGAGATTGGCAACTCTCCAAGGAAAGCATGCTGTATTAATAACTCACCCTTCTCTCTTGTAGTAATATTTCCTTAGAGGAACAATGCCCACTTGAACTAGTTTAAAATAGACTTTTTTTTAAAAATCCATTTTCTCATAGAGTATCTCAAACAACATGTCCTGAAATGGACAACTATTATTGCTAAGAAAGCTTTGTCGTCTTTTTATAAAGGAGATTTCAGAAGGGAGACAGGTCCTGTCTTCAAAGATATTTAGGCATCTTACTGCTACTGAATTAGGTGTGTAACTTCCTTTGAGGATCTGGGCTAAAATGACTAGCCAACTGAGTGTACAGGGGGAACAGTGTAACTGACTAGACAAAGTTCTTTCAAGTGCAAAAAGTGAACAAATGGGGAGGAGGAGAGGAACTGTTCCCTTTAACTTTGTCTGAGTCTAATGGTAGGTGTTATCTGTAACAACAGTAGGCATACAATTCTCAGAAAGAAGTGTGATATTTCAAGCTGATGGTTTCCCTTCAAAACAAAATAGTTGTTCTATCTCACACAGTCAACATGAACATAGTTTCATTTCACCATTTCCTTCCATAAGCCAGTGACAAGTTAACAACTTTGCATGGGTTAACAGAAGTCATGGTTTCTAATGAAATCAGGTAGTAAAAGTATATTTTTCTTAATGGTGCTTTTCAACAGGAAATTTTTAATTAAAAAAAATGGAAGGCAGAGCCAAAAATAAATAAATCACACAGTGAGAGAAGTGTGACAGTGGGGAGACTGCTGTGGTCTAAGCAACTGACTTAGACCCAGGAACTCCTTAGTTCTAATCCAAGCTCAGGCTCCTTCTAAGGCCTTGGACGAGACACTTAACCTCTCTGTATCTCAGTTTCTCTATCAATAAAATTAAGTATTATGTGCCACTCTCACAGGGAGGATGTGAAACTTAACCGGTTAATGGCGTCCAACCGCTGGCGCAGAGAGGTGCAAATTTTGCTTCCCTGACCAGCAGCGTACAATGACCCCCAGTAGAATTTACACTCAGGGGAGGGCAGGCAGCATTTGCAGTACTCGCCTTTCTCAAAGTTCTGCTGGGTGACAACAGCTTTAAGCTGCACCTGGGGTGCCATATGAGAACCCCTAATCCTAGGGGAACGCAGTGATATAGCACACTGCATATCCCACTTGGCAGTACTCTCCCCGCCTACATTGCTCACTTTTGTGGTTGTGCCAGCTCCCTGGTAGACAACAAGTTGTGGGTGCCTTGTGGCACCAAAACTCTTGCTCCCCTGGTACGTTTTCTGCCATCACAGAAGCCCGAATAACCGAAGGCTGACTCTAGCTCTGTCTGCAAAGCATTTGAACAAGGCTGTAGCTGCCAAGTATCACTACATCCAGGAGAGGAGGAGGTGTGCTGTATGATTCAGAATCCTTGAAACATAGAGCCCCAAACAATTATGATCTATAAGGTACCCAACTAGAATGGCACTCGTTTTATTTCAATAGTGATAACGGGGCTGTACAGCAGTACAGAGTGAGGGACTCAACTTCTCACCAGGGCACGCAGATGCAAACATTGGCAAGGCATGTTCCTCCTGGTTCCACTGCCGATACCGCTGCACAAATTCCTTCTGGCTCTCCAGGATACTGAAATCAGCAGCTATAGTGGTGTCAAATACATAATGCACTCCTAAGAAACAAAGGGACAAGAATATGTCATGAATTAACTCCTGAAGCGTTTTGCCTTTCACAGACCTTCTTCCTCCTTCTCCAGGCTTTTAAGTAACCTGTAAAAACTCAGAGAAACAATGTGCAAACCCTGCTTGCCTTTCATTTTATTGTACAATTTTAACATCTGCAGCATACTTTAACAACAAACGCCATAAATCTGAAAGCACATTGTCTGTGTCACAGATTTTAAAAAAGCTGCTGACTTGTTAATAAGATGAACCCTTTCAAAGCTTCAAAAGGAAATCTGTTTCCTTATAGAAAGTTTGCCCTTTAGTGCACTCTTGCACCATATTGCAGAAAAGAATTGGGCTGCTGGCAATGACTCAGACCATGAACATTCTTTTACAACCAATATTTTGAGTGTGTGCTTATCCTTATCTGTACAATTTTTTTATATCCCTGCAATGGTACAACCTTCCACTGATGCACTTGCCTAAATACTTATAAATACCTGCACAATGTTCTGGATATCCCCAAAGACCTCCCATTTATTTACCTGTCAGTGTGCTCATATAGAACTATAAAAGTATATATATATGCACACCATTGTACCTAATATAAAGTATTCACAGATAATGTAAACAATCTAAAAAACATTTCTTTTGGGGCCCACCACTACTTATAGGTTCCTCCCAAATAATGAGTTCCCTTATTAAGAGGAAAAAACAGATCAGTTACACACATATATAAGATTTGTTCTATGCAAAACCATGACATAGACCTTGGAGGAGAAAAAGCTCTTTCTGTTACCTAGTTAATTAAGAAAAGCTATAGGAAAGAGAAGAATGGCTTTAGCACAATGGTGCACATATAGGAAGTGTTAGGAGCACATGGTATACAAGACATCAAAAAAGTATAGCTTTTATATCAAATAAAGAGACACCGCACTGCTTGGAGAAAGTTGTGTTAACTACTTTGAATAAGCACAAGGCAACAGAACTTCTTAGAATCTATTATTAGGGCTCAAAATCTGAAAGGATTGGTCTGCCAGCACCAGGGGTAAAATTCCTTTCAGTAAAGTTATATGGTAAAATCCTAGCTTCACTGAGATCAATGACAAAACTCTTGTTGACTTCAGTGTGGGCAGGATTTCCCCAATGGATTGGAAATTAGACGGAGACAGTCCCTGGTGTTATTTCTAATAATCTGTTATCTCTTCCATTAACTAAAACTTCCCAGTTTCTTTTGAAACAATTACTCACAGTTGGGGCTTCCTTCTGCTTCCACTTGGCAACATGTCACATGTTGCAGAACTTGACAGATGAGGCAATAGTTCTACCTTCCTTACATCACACTGGCCCTTTACAGGGAGGCCCAATAATGAATTCATCACCCCCAGAAAGCTGTAGGTGGTTCAGAACTGGCTGTTTTCTTAAACAATTTGTCACATATCTTTCCAAAACTACTTTGTCTTGAGACAGTTTCAGCAAATAAGGAGGTAGGTTGCCCATATTTCCATGGGAACCAGCAGCATACATTTTTGCTTCTGCTGAATAGATTTTTCAGTTTAAGTCACATGGGATAAAGTAACTCTGAGAAACTACTTCACAGGAGCTCTCTCTAAATGTGATGAAGACATAGGAGGGTGCAGCTGTGCTCCAAGTCAGTCACCCCTGCGCATTTGCAATTTCCTGCCCCAATGAGATTGCCTACATGTAACTACAGTTCTCTTCTAAATCCAGGGTGATCAGCCCCCTCTAACAGGAAAGAAAGAAACCCTTTGTCCTCAGTGGTTCTCAACTTGTGGTCTGCAGGCCTCTGGAGGTCCACAGACAATGTCTAAGGGGTCTGTGAAGGTTGTCATTGCCACAGAATAGTGGTTTTCAACCCAGGGTCCACAAACTATGCCTAAGATTTCCAAAGGGGTCCACACCTCCATTCAAACTTTTTAGGGGTCTGCAAATGAAAAAAAAGATTGGGAACCCCTGCTCTAGCTAGCTTGGGTACTCACAGCAGTGAAGCTGTGGCAGCACGAGTTTCTGCATGGGCTATACAAGCCCGCTCAGGAAACCCAGGTACTTACTCAGACAGCTGGGTTACACTGAAGTGAATGCTACTGCACCTTCAATGTTATTGGTACCCAAACTACCTAACTTAAAGCTAGCTCAGGGATTTCCATCATATGCTGCAGTCACATCTTTGGTTGTAGTGAGACATACTTTCAGCTTCAATGTGGTCCAGACTTTGGCCACAGAACCACAGATGTGCATGTATAATGGAGGAGGAAGAGTTTGTTAAAGAAACAGATTTCAATTTGAAGCTTCTGCCGCGTCACTAGAAACAAAAAAAGTGACTTAAAGAAGTCTATGGAAGATAACTCAAGAATGTCCTTAAACTCTCTTCCCAACCCCTACTGCACTGCTTCAAGTACATTTCTGGGATGGGTAATGATATATCACGGCAAATAACTTCGAATACACCCTTTCAAAGCCCTTCTAAACAGTAGCAGAACAGTATCTTATGACTGCAGTGGAGCAAAATTATGCCAGGGAAGCAAAAACCCAAGATAACCCTGCTGTGTTCTCCCAGTAATAATGAATCTGAACTTACCAAGACTTTTGAGGAAACCACAGAGTCTCTTGGCTGCATCATTTACACAGAGATTGAATTTAGCAGCAAAATAAGGCAATGACTGAGGGCATATAGACACTGCCAACACTTTGTGTTTTGAGGTATCACATTTCTGGAAAACGAAGCGTACAGGTGGATTATTACAACAGCATAAAGTGACTCCCCTTCTCCTCCCCTCCCCCCCCCCCCAAGAGTCACTCCTCTAATTTCCTACGCTTTAAACAAACATACCATGAAAGCCCCAATCAAGCAATTACCATCTTTCTTATTGAGCATGGAATGGAATTTCCTTCTGATGCTGTCAATGCTGAGCCTTAATCAGCTGGAGAAGTTGCTGTTTTATGACCCAAGGAATTCCACCCCTCCTAGGACAACCCTATCCTTGGCCTGTTAAGCAGGCAAGGAGAGTTAAAGAATCGACACTTATAGGGTTGTGAGACCTAAGGCAAGTATGATGCTCCCCAAATATTTGAAGATATGCGCTTGATATAGGTGTTCAGATTAATGTTTACAGGAGCATGGAGGTTTGAAATTTTAAATTTGATCTTTCAAACGAAGGATCCTGAGAGATGCCCAGTGGCCTTAACTTCAACAGGAGTTGAGGGTATTGAGCAGGACCGGACCCTAAACAAACTAACCCAACAATGCTATGTAAGTACAAATCGAGTAGTTTTGGTTGAAGAACTAAAGACTGATATGCAAACGTTTTGGTGAGGATGACATCATCTACTTGAAGATGTACATTTTGTGTTTTAGTTAGGACTTGATGTCTGTCACGTATGTTCCTCACCAACAGTAGTGGAAGACTTAGCAGACTCAAGCAATAGAACAGAAATAGACACTACAGAGAAATCCTACACCAGGTGACCAGATAGAAATTAGAAATGCAAGAAACCGATGATTCTGCAACATTTAAATCTTTATCTCACACTTATACAACCACATCATGCTATAGAATAAAAACAGTCCTAAAAACTGGCTAGACTATTCTGGGAGGAATCTACACGCTGACAGTACCTAGATATATCCAATAGTGGAGAGAGCCGTATCAATTAAAATTAAAAATAAAATTTTAGGAGTAGCTGTTCCCCCTTGGTGAAAGTACAACAGTTTGCTAGATTGTTAAAATCAGCAAACTCAGGTACCATATGTATCAGAAAGGCTGCCAAAGAACCACCCTGAACAATCAAATGGCACCATCTTTGTGTCAGACAGACAGAAAATATGATTTTATTTATTTTGTAAGAGAAAAGAACCCAAGACACAGCAAATAGATCCTCTTTTGAATACACACCTTTCAAATGTAACTGGTATCATTTATACCTTAAAACATGTACTAGAAACTATTGAGACAACTCCCTCTAATGTTTGCAGCCATGTCTTTGATAACTGATAATTTCATACCTTGCACATATTATGTTATCTCAAACTTTCACCTGGATCACAGAAAACCAGAATGCCTCCAATACCTGAGAAGTGGATATTTAACAACACTATAACTGCATGCCCTAGAGTTTATTACTGAAATTATGCGATAACCATCATACTTTGCCAATAGCTTCTTACTTGTGCAGTTACAGAATACATCTCATAAGATTTAGGTCAGTCACAATCTTGCTTTCACTGAAGCATTTCATTGAAGTGCTTTAAGTGCTATACTGTTAATGGGGCATTAGTTATCAGTCTCAATTTGTCTTGGGGAATGAAATGGCTTAGTCACTATGTCACATCCTTCCTCTCATGCAAAATCCTTCATGCTTTTGGTTAGTTTACCTTATTAAGGTTGAGTATGCGAAAGAGCTCCTTCTGATTCTGCTGGAAAATCCTGACACTTTCTTCTGATGTCATACAGTTGTCACAAGCTAAGCAGTCACTAAGGAATATTTTAGCACTAGCCAATTTATGGAATTCACTTTTCTGGAAACAAAGAGAGACTAGATAAATTAACTTTCAGGGCCTTTGCATGGACTTATTTAAACTCCAGCTGTAGTTCTATTATTTTGTTAAAAACACAAGACTGTCCGCTTCACGTGTATGTGTGTAACATTTAAAATTAGAAAATGGTCTGATTTCTCAGCCCCTCTATCATTATTAAACTGTATTACTATACACCAAAACATTTTGAGATATTGTGGAGTATCCTTCAGAAGATTCTGTAGCCAAATAATTTCAAACTCGAGGTTTTGAAGTTAAGCATCTAATCCATATTTAGGCACCATAAGTTGCTTGATTTGCAGAGGCAATGAGCGCTCATAGCGTCCATTAACTTCACAGGCAGTTGCAAGTACTTACATTGTGAGGCTTCTTCAATGCCTAATATGGATTTACATGATTACCATCAGACACACAAGTCTGAAAACTTTGGCGATTGTTTTGTGCCTTTAATAAAAACTAAGTAAAGGTCAAATCGTGCTCACGTGAGTCAGCCAAATTGTCCCATGGCCTAAGCAAGATAAGTCCCATGTCTAGGGCAAGCAAGTATTGGCCCTAAAGTTGCACTGTCTTTATGTTACATTATGTGAATGACAGCTCTGTATTTATGGATGGAACACAGTTAGTTTGAGGGAGGAGGGACTTCTGGACAGAAGAGAGAGACTCCCAGCCCTCTTGCAAAATCTCAAATTAAAAGTGTTACTCAATGTAATTTAGCAAACCAAGTATGAGACCTATAGGAACATTACCTTTCACCTAGAACATACTTTTGTGTGGTTTGACAGGCCAAGCACCCTTCTCCTCTTCTTTCAAAAGTTACTCATACAAGTAAGAATTTGTAGGATCAATTCTTGCATGGAAACTGTTGTCCTGTATATTGCATTTGTCTTGAATCGATCCTACAAACTCTTACTTCCGTGAGTAACGTTTACTCGCCTATCCCATGGTCTTCATTTGGACACCTCATATAAGTAAGGATTTCATGGACTGGACCTGATCAGGTGAGATGCTGATCAGCCTGAACTTCTACTGATTTCATTGAGATAAGGGTGTTCAGTCCCATGAATGATCAGGCCCTTAGGATGCATGATGCTTTTTTTGGGGGGTGGGGGTGGGGGGGGGAGATACCGTGTTATTTTAAGTGTTGGTAAAGCATCAGCTGCATGTCATTCTGTAATTATGAACCACATTTATTTGGAGGAGTAAAACTGTAAAAAAGCTTGATCCAGATACAATAAGAAAAGACACAAGCCCAACTCATTAAATTCTGTTTTTCAGCCTTTCCAACTCTTCCTATGAAGCCACTGACACAATTATTTCATGGGAGTTCTGCACTGAGTGCTATGTTTTCAATTTCATCCTTCTTAAGAAATCATCAATGTAATGGGCCTGATTTCCATAGGTGTTGAATACTCACATATCCCACTGACTTTAATTGCAGTTCTGGGTGCTCAGCACTTTTGAAAAACCATGCCCTGTGTTTGTATGTATCCCGATCTCAGTTCTTTCTGGGTTATTTTCTGTGGATAGTTCTGACATGTAGGACTTTGGTTTATAAGTAGCGTGCACATTTTTATTTGTATATAGATTACCCTAACATTTATTTTTTTCCCCCAAAAGGATAAAAGGGCACAGAACAAAGAAGGGTACAAGTCAAAGCAATAATACACCTTAGATTAATAACACCATTTAAAAAAAAAGGAACATTACCTCCTCATTTTCATCATTCGTGCTCAATGCATCAACTGATGTATTTTGCCTATCATCATTTTTCTGTTTTTTACTACATTCCTGAAAGAGGTCATAGAAATGTGTATTATAAACCAAAGAACACTTACTGCTCAAAACCAATTTTTTTAACCGGGTTTATGACTTCAGATTGTGTTACTTGTGCATGTCTTTGTGCACTATGTTTATTACAATGTAAATCATTGATGGGAAGTTCACCTGCTTAGCTTTTACTGCTTCGGTTGTATTTTTAACATCAGGGGCAGGGACAAGGAAAGAGAGCAGGCTGATATGTACTGCAGTATATATGGCAACCATTACAGTGTACCATAAAATAGTCACATAAAGCCATTTGAAATGTAATCTGACCATAAAAAAAATTGCACATAAAAGATCACATCAGATAAAAAAAAAATCAACATCAGTAAATTAAATTAAATGTTATTTCCATCATAACTTGCCCAGAGAAATAAATATAATTAAACCTTTCCCAAGAAAAAAAAACAGGTTATAAATTATTATTTTAAATGGTATCAGTAATGTAAACTACAGGAGGCAATCCCATTTTGAAGTATGCTCTGTGCAGTGACTATCTGTGACCTTGTAATTTGTAACCAAATTCTAATACTGCACCAGCCATCTCTGAAATAACATATAAAAAGTTCAAGTCACTTAACCGTGCACTGGCTGCAACTAAGCCCTGCCCTACTGTATAAAGCCAAGCTCCTCCAGCAGCCCATACTTGCTTTACTTATTCAAAAATGGAAACCCCCTGAAACACAAAGGATCCTCACATTATGTAACAGATCAAGCAAGTGTCTGCCTCGGGGGTGGAGTCAAACTACTGACTGGTTCCAGTACCTACAGTCACCATAAGGAAATAGCAGCTCACCTGTTTGGTGCAGTTTTCACACTTCATCTGGGAGTCTTTGTATGACTTTTTGGTATGTCTATTAAATCCCGAAAGGTTGTTTTCTTCCTACAGAAGGGTGTCGACTCTCTTTATTCTACAGGCAGGGGAAGAACGGAGGAAGCAGCTGGAGTTCAATGACTCTGCTTTTCAGCTGCCTGCAGTGACATAGGCACAAAGAGCCCGCAATCAGCCCAGCTCTCCCTTCCATTCCTGGGGCCTTTTGTTGGGACTGCCCTGCTGCCCTCTTAGGGCACTGCTCCTGACGGACACTCTCTAAGCCAAAGGAGGTGGCCGGGAGTGGGCGGGCCTGGCTGCCCAGGAGCCAATGCCATCTCCCCGGCCGTGGGAAGGCCCTTTCGGGTCAGCCTCTAGCTCGGGGCGCTTGAAAAGGGCCCATCGCTTTCACACGGGGCCGAACGCGCATCGCTGCCAGCGCCCAGGCCCGTGGGCGGAGCGGGGTACCAGAGCCCCGGGGGGCGATGGGGGGCTTTAATCGCACCCTCTGCTGCGCGGGGTCGGGGGCCTTGGGCGTCCCGGGGTTTTGCAGCAGCGGTTGCAAGCTGGGGCGGCGCTAGGTGCCAACCCCGGGCGGTAAAAGGGGGCCCCCGGGGGGACCCAAGGAGCCTTGCACGCTGCTCCTCCATAAAGCCGGGGGGGCTGCAGAGGCCACCCCCCGGGAGGAGGGAACACGGCGTCTGGTCCGGCTCGGGTCTCAGGGGCTGCCCCCCTTTGCAGCCCCGCGGTCACACAAAGCGCCCCCGGCCAGGGCCAGGCAACGACCCGGGATTCTCACGGCCCGCGGCGGAGGCACCAGCCTGCCCCTTCCATTCCCACGGCCGCGGCCGCAGCGCGGTCCCTCGCCCCCCGATGCAGAACAAAGGGGGGATCTCACGTTCTTACGTCCACACAAACCCCCCCAGGTGCCGTCCGCAAGCTGTAACAAACCCCCGCCACGCAGCTGGGGGGATGGAGGAGGAAGAGAAGAGAACCGGATACTGTACCTGGCCGCTGACTTCATCGGACCGACATCAATTCCCTCCCTCGGGGGAAGAAATTCAATGGAGCGAGGTGAAAGTCTGGAGCATGCGGCTATTGGAGAGATCACCACCATAGATATGGGGGGACGGACGAGGCAGCAAGGGCGGGGAGGCCAGCAGAGGCTCCAGCAAAGGAAGAGAAAGTGCTCTTCCTTTTCACCTATTATTTTTTTGTAAAGTCTTTCTGGCTTGCTTATGCCTGAGCTGCTCCCACTCCAGCCTCCCTGCCCTCCCACTCAGTTGGAAGGGTTCATTGTAGACCTGAGAGCTGTCACGTAGTCCCAGGCACTTGTCTGGAACTGCAAGGGACACAGCGCCTCTCCGCTGCAGAGGCGGTAAAAGCCTGATGCTCAGGGCTAAGAGAGAGTCTTCAAGGAACTGACATTCACTTCAGACACTAACTGGCACTGCCTTTGTTGAACGCTCTTCCCCAGATCTGCTGCTATCCCACTTACATAAAGGATGTGCTTTTCTAGCCTCTCAAAAGCAGAAACTAAATTGTATTAAGATACTCCTATATTAATGGAGCTTTTGTGTTGTTTTCACTATGACTATTAAAAACAAATACAAACAAAAGAAGTTATATCAAAGTATCTAAACCGCAGACTGACTTGCCCGGGGCCTGAAGGCTGTGGTTACTGCCCATATATTGATTTCAATAATAAATTAACACAATTGCAGAATTTGCTTGTTTGTATCTTCCTTGAGAGACAAATAGAAATTGTTTCCATATTTTGTTCACCTGCAATAAGAAAAATTGCCAGAAAGTGGCTTTGCCCACACACTGCAGTGAGAAGGAAAGCTGTTTGTAGGCTGTATTTGGCCGTTTTGGTGTCCCAAACATAATTTAAAGAGCTATTATAAATCAGAAAATGGCATACAGTAGAACTACAAAAATGTAAATTCTATAATTATGCAGATATTACAGGTGTTAAGTGTAGTCACATTTGCCATAATGGGAGTTAACATTAATGACTTTCAGAGAGATTGGAATAGCTTTTCCAAGAATGTGTTGCTCTTGAGTTTGTTTGTATGTAACCCTAAAATGTTCAAGAGCAATACACAAGAGCAAAACTGCATTCTTTTCTTTTATTCCCCCCTCCTGCCTCTGAGTTTTCTCTCTTAAGACAGCTCTTTCTGGACAGGAAGGTTATGGAAAAAATCATATTACTACTGCTAAATAAAATGCCAGTGATAATTTCCTGTTTCTATAAGTCTGGTTTTCATGATTTAGTGAGCACAAGGCATGTGATTTTACATGTTTCACTTCTCTTTTGTGGCCTTTTAAATTTTAAAGGCTAAAGAATATGACCTTGAATCTGTTTTCATGCAGATCCCAAATGGAAGCCTCTGCTATAATGGCATTATTTAGCACAAAAGTTTTACTTTCCAAAACAGCGGAGATACACACTCCATGAACAAAACTCCTATGATTTCAGGTGCAGACCCTTATCCACCTGGATTACAGATTTCAGCATTCTCAGACATTAACATGAAGGCCAAAGTCAATACCGCAGTCACTTTTCTGTTTTATCCCCTTAAAAACAAACATGTGCAGCTATGCACATCTGTGCAGGAACATTTTGCAAATGCACTGACTTTTTAGAACAAGCACATTCAACGTTAAACAACACATGGCATTCCCATTCTAGCTGGCCCAAACCACAACTCTTCTATATTAAGTAATTCTGTCCTCTATTACAGCTCTTAAACATTAAATCTGCTAATTGATATATATTATTGGTTAGGCATCAGCAACTTGCTGTATAAGAAACAGATAATTCCTGCCTGGAGTAGTTTACAGCCAATGGACATGACTCTACAAATACTTTACTTCACTGGAACCATTCACCACAGAGAGCACTATGCTGACTAGTAAGCATTTGTAGGTTTGCATTCTTAAGAGTTATCAATATAACCAAGTCAAAGAGAGAGGCGTGTGTAACTGAGGGCAAAACGTGGCTAATGACTGAACATTTGCAGGTACTACAAATCACCTCCTCCAAGATAGGGGAACAAGAAATAAGAACAGGGGCAGACAAATGGTCCAACTAGCCCAGTGTCCTGTCCTCCAACAGTGGCCAATGCCAGGTGCTTCAGAGGGAATGAACAGAACAGAACCATCATCAAGAGATCCATCCTCTGTCATTCACCCCCAGCTTCTGGTAATCAGAGGCTATGGACACCCATGGCATGGGATTACATCCCTGACCATCTTGGCCAATAGCCATTGATAGACCAATCCTCTATGAACTTCTCTAGTACTTTTTTTAACTCTGTTATAGTTTTGGCTTTCAGAACATCCTTGGCAAAAAGTTCCATAAGTTGATTGTGTGTTGTGTGAAGTACATCCTTTTGCTTGTTTTAAACCTCCTTGCCTCTTAATTTAATTGGGTGACCCATGGTACTTGTAAAAACCTAAGGCACAAATTTACAGACTTATTTCGGGTCTCTCTGTTTTTGGGTGTCCAACTTGAGACATCTGGGATCTGAGACATTTAACCAGAGGTGCCGACCATCTGCATTTTTCCATTGCCTTCATTTAGGAGTCATGAGGTTTTGGCACCTCTGAAAATCAAGGCAGGATGTCTCGCATTGGGGGCTCTGAAATTAAAGCATCCAAAAATCAATGGCCCTTTCTTAGTTAAGTGAACGTTACTGTACTCATACTGCGGGACAGGCACATAGCTCAGTTTGAGGTATAATTTTTCACAGATAAGACAGTCAGCATTTCCTGTTGCTGCCATCTCTACCCAAAGTGCTGTCATGTTCTATTTTGCTCTCTTAATTTCAGTTCCCCCCACCATGGCAGCAGTTCCCAAACTGGGGGTCATGACCACTTCATCAGCAGATGGGGTCACAGCAATCCTGGGCATGCAAAGAATGCCATTTTACGAAACGGCCACCTCTGCACAGCGCAACGACCTCAGATGCACCGTATGCACAAGATCACATTGAGTGAGCAAAGCTATTTTGCTCTACAAAGTGGCACCCTCCATGCAGCATGACCTCGCACACACTGTGTGTGTGAGGTCATGCAGTCCGGAGAACACTGTTTTGTAAAGCAAAATGGTATCCTCCTTGCAGTGACCTTGCATATACAGTGCGTGTGACGTCACATTGCAGGGAGGACACCATTTTTAAATGGTAACTTCCATGCTGTCTGGGGTAGTGGGAAACAACACATCTGAAAATGTGGTCATGCAGAGAAAATGTTTGGGAACTACTGCCCTGTGGATATCACACGTCAGCCTGCAGTTGTGAGCACTGTTTGAAGTTAGAAGTAACTCTCTAAACATCTCAAGGCTAAGGATTTCCTATAGAATTATTAGAAGATGACACTCATCAAGATATTTTCAGTTTATGAAAGGGTTTCCTGACCTTTAGGTGATAATTGTTATTGTAGGATTAAAGAGCTTGGCCCCAAACTTCCAACTTTCTCTATGTAGATGCAGGGTAGGGTGGGGGGCTTATTTGCATTATAAAATATGATAGTGGCATCAACACCGACTTCTAATTTTAGGTTTATTAAGATTTGCACTTAAAACATGATTAAAATATTCCTCTGTTTCACACTTTAATGATTACATTTAGTCTCCAAAGTTGGCACAATGATTCTTCCATGGACAAATTAAATTGTATTATTTTAGTTAAATAATTAACTTTTGCAGAGGAAATATTTAAGAATATTCTCATTTTTTAAATGTTCCTGTTTCCCTCACATTTCCTTGGACTCCTATAGTAAAACAGCCACAGTCAACATAAAAACAGCAAGCTTCACATAAACACATTCTGATAACATCTTGGTTGCTGGCTACTTTTGACATATTATGATTACACAATTATTCCTCTACTCTAGGAACACCGAAATTGATATCCCCAAATCAGCTGATTAAACTGCTAAGAACCATTTAATCAGTTGATTAAACTGCTAAGAACTTCTGCTTTTGACTCTGTATGCAGGCCTGGTGAGCTGGGGGGAGGGCAGGAGAGGGAAAGAATCAGGCTGAGCATAGGCTATGAGGAAGAGGATGTAGAGTGTGCAGATTCTAGGAAAGCCAGCAGATACGTGGAGGATGGGCAGAGTGGATCATAAGGGCTGAGTCGGGCTTGAGAAGGGGTTGGGAGGTTAGCAGAGATGTGCAGGGCGGGGTGCCAGGTGGAGAAATCCAGGGTCTCTTTGTTGAGGCAATAGCACTTGAAGGGATCGCCTGGCATTCCTGCCTCTACTCCCTGGCACACTTCAGCTGCAGCACCGTAGAGAACTTTCATGCATCAATACCTTGGCACATAAGGATACGGCATCCCTGGCCGCTCTACTGCCTCAGCTCTCTGGCACACCAGTCAGCAGCACTATGAAGGCAGAGGGTATCCATGCTAAGGCGTCGGCATCATCACCACAGAAGTGCTCCTTTCATTGCTGCTCCCTTGCTGTGGAAGGAGTAGAAGTAACAGTACTGAGTGCACGTATTAAGTGCCGGTACCTTCATGCACAAGCATTGGGCTACTGCACACCACTTGCATAGCTTTGCCCACCCCATCCACATCCACCCCATCTCTCTACTCCTCCATATCTTATTTCCTCTCTTGTTCCCAGCATACCGAATCACTCTGGGCTCTACCAACTTCCCATTCACCCAGGTCCAGCTGGAATCATGAGTAAGAAAGCTTGTTAAAAGCAGCCCTCACCTAGGCAGAACTCTGAGCCAGCCTTGTCAGCAGCAGCTTTCCCCACAGGCAAGAATACTTTGAAAATTGTAAAAGGGGCAAATTTACATTTGAACCCCCCACAACTGTCAGTTGTTTCAAGAAGTGAGGATTAGAACCAATCATGGAGCATGATACTGAGCCAATGAGAATGCTTCAAGATGATCTGGAAGACCTTGAAAGCATATCTGTTATGTGAAAATGCAGAACAAACATTGCAGCATATTTATGCAGGCAGGAAGACAGCACACTAAGTTGTGAACACAGAGGAGGATCTTTACTGGGTCCAAACCTCTTTTATGAGCCCAATCCTGCACTTCTTAATGGGACTTTTGGCTGAGTAAGGAGTGCAAGAACAGGACTTATGCATGTGCATTCTCTTGATTATAAATGAATGGGGATAATGAGTTTTACAGCGCTGCTTCGGTTTTCTTGGTAGATTTAATCCTAACACACAGTCTCACTAAATTTAGCACAGCAAGCAGAGTGAGACTTTTTTATTTCACATAGGATCATTACTCAGCTCACTTTATAGACTGCCAATTAATGGTTTTCTATTCAATCTATTTCCCTTCCACGAGTGAACACTATTGTACTATGAAGATTCATAGATTCCAAGGCCAGAAGAGTCCATTGTGATCATCTAATCTTATTTTCATTCAAATCTTAATTTAAAAATTGCCAGTGATGGAGAATCATCCACAACCCCTGGTAAGTTGTTCCAATGCTTAATTACCCCCACATTACCCTAACATTAGTAGCTGCTGTTTAACATCTGTTGTTTGCATTAATTTATTATTTTATTTAAATTATTGTGTGTAACTTTTTCCCTAAATATTTAATTTTTAAAAGAATGTGAATTCTCCATGACAACAGAAGCTTTAGTCAGATTTTAAGCAATATGACAGGAAGAGTACAGAGGTAATGGACTGAAAAATATCTGAAAAATCAGAGTTTGTCAAAGCATATTTTATAATTAATAATTAAACTGATTTTAAAAAATACTAGAGAATTACCAATCCCAAGCATTCAAAAATCACAAGTCAGTCCTCCCAAAAGCCATGAGATTAGCTTTAAAATCATGAGATGTACAAAAATAATTTTTGGGTTCTTCTTATTTGCCTTCGGGTTTTTGAGGGTAAAGGTTTGCATTTTTGAGCTTTTCTCCATAACCATGAGGGCTAGAAACATACTTATAAAACATATATAAGATGAGATCATCACATAATATCATGACTCCAGAAGCTGAGGTTTTAAGAAAAACACCAAATATTACAAGACATTTGATATGACAAAAACCAGCAACAATGATACAATTTAGCATTAAAAGTGCAAAATAAAATTTACAATTTCAAATAAAAATATCCAAGGTCCAATAGCTAATTTCTTTTATTGGACTAACAAAAGTATGTTTGAGCGACTATAAACCTTTGAGCTAAAGAAGTGCTGTCATATATCTCCAAATTTATGCACAAGTATCTCTAGACAAGCAGTGTTTTCTAGTGGTTATAGAATAAGGAAGCAGGAGTCAAGATTCCTGTGTTCTAGTCCCAGCTCCGTAACCCTGGTAAACCATGTAGGAGTGCTTTGGTTTCCTCATCTGTCAAATGGAGAGAACAGTACCCACCTCCACAGTGTTGTGAAGCTCAGTTAATGCACTTAAGGCACTTTGGGATGGCAGGTGCCATGAGTGTAAGCTATTATGTGGTCACCATCAGTGACACCAGGGATCTCTTGGCTGTATCAGGTATGCACCAGTGCCAGTATGTAGGTGGTTAGATGCTACAGTACAGCGACCGTTGTGGTATGAATACTCTGACTGAGCAGGGCTGCCCATAGCACAAACAGGAACAGCTGCTTAGGCCACAGCTTCCCATGCAAGCTGTGCTCCTCCACTTCCCAGTGAGCGGGGCAGCGGGGCAGAGGCACATTTCTCACTGCCCCAACCACAGAAGCGGAGGTCACCGGCTACTGCCTGAACTGCACCTGCTCTGGGTCCTGCAGACTGGTCTAACCCAACAAAGCCATCTTCCTCCTCCCAGGGCTCTGCCTGGTTCTACAACAGCGTTTACCTCTAGCCTCCACTGCCAGAGTGCCTCAGCCGCCATCTTGGGTTCGGGCAGCCGGAAGCACTTAAGACACCATCTTGGATGTGGGCAGGAAGGCGTTAACGTGAGACGCCATCTTGGATGTGGGCATGAAGGCGTTAACGTGAGACGCCATCTTGGTATTAGGTACCCGGCACATACCCAGAAGATAATGGCTATTTCCGCGGGGGCGGGACGGGAAATAGGTTTGCCCGAATCAAAGATGGCCGCCGAGTTCCGGCGCTTTTTGCGTGACGGCGCTCTAGCGCTGGCTGGTCCATCTCTCTGTGACGCGGAGGGCGCTCGGGTCGGGTCTCACGACTCTATAGTGCGGGAAGTGAAGTGGGCGGTGCCTCGCCTCGCTCGTTCGATGCCGGCCCTGAGGCGAGGAACCGGTCAGTCGGGGGGGGGGCTGGGCGCGAGCCGGCTGGGCTGGGGGGGGAGGGGAGCAGGCTGCACAGGGTGGGGGGCT
>ML675637.1:7017515-7055424 GCA_007922155.1 Mesoclemmys tuberculata
TGGGCTGGGGGGGGAGGGGAGCAGGCTGCACAGGGTGGGGGGCTGGGGGGGGGGGGGGAAGGGTGCAACGGGGTGGGGGGGTGGGCTGGTGGGGGGAGGGGAGCAGGCTGCACAGGGTGGGCTGGTGGGGGGAGGGGAGCAGGCTGCATGGAGGGTCGGGGGCTGGATTTTGGGAGTTGGGGGAACAGGCTGTACAGTAGGTTGGGGGCTGGGATTTTGGAGGTAAAAACTGGTTGCACGCAGGCTGGGATTTTGGGGTGCGGGTAGAGCAGGCTGTGTGGGGTTTGGGTGCCAAGATTTCGGGTGGGGTGCTGGCATTTAAGGACAATGCGGGATGTGGCTGCATGGGAGGTGGGATGCTGGGGAAACTCCATTGTCTGATGAACGCATCGCAGGGGAGCTCAGTCCGAGCATCGCTTCCCTCTTCTTGTGACTATGAGGCTGGGGTGAGGAGCTGGTATTTATTGCCAACGGATTGTTGATAAAATTACAGGATCTGAAATATGCCAGGAATAATATGATGAGGAATGAATAATGTGACATCCCCACTATTTTCCGCAATTAGAATTACGGTGCAAACACAAAACCGTGAATCCTCTGCTGTTCTAGACCAACATGATTTTCACCTAGCATCAGCAGGGAAAGATCAAGAGCTTGCTTTTGGCCATGTTGAGTTTTAGTTGATAGCTGGACGGACATCTGTCAGATGTTACAGAGACTGGGCTGTGATTTAGTTTGATTGGAGGGAGAGAGATCCAGAACAGAGGTAAGGAGGGCTGAGCGATCTTGTCCTAGCCGATGTTAATGCAAGATCCTGACTTGTATAGGTGTTTTTTTTGGTAAAGCATTTAGGCTGCTTTTGTAGGTGATGATAATCTGTTCTCTTCCTAGAGTTCTGAGAAGGTCATGCGTGTCTATAAAGAGTGCAGATCAGGTTGCAATGAGGTCTTAATAAGGGCAGAATAAGGCTCTAACCAACTGCTGTCATAGAATCATAGAAGATTAGGGATGGAAGGGACCCCAGGAGGTCATCTAGTCCAACCCCTGCTCAAAGCAGGACCAACCCCAACTTAAATCATCCCAGTCAGGGCTATGTCAAGCTGGACCTTAAAAACCTCTAAGGATGGAGATTCCCCTACTGCTCTAGGTAACCCATTCCAGTGCTTCACCACCCTCCTAGTGAAAAACTTTTTCCTAATGTCCAACCTAGACCTCCCTCACTGCAACTTGAGACTATTGCTCCTTGTCCTGTCATCTGCAACCACTGAGAACAGCCTAGCTCCATCCTCCCTGGAACTCACAAATCCCCCCTCACTTTTCTTTTCTGCAGACTAAACAAGCCCAGTTCTCTCAGCCTCCCCTCATAAGTCATGTGCTCCAACCCCCTGATCATTTCCATTGCCTCTGCTGGATTCTCTCCAATTTGCCCACATGCTTCCTGTAGTGGGGGGCCCAAAACTGGACGCAGTACTCCAGATGTGGCCTCACCAGTGCCGAATACAGGGGAATAATCAGTTCCCTCGATCTGCTGGCAATGCTCCTACTAATGCAGCCCAATATGCTGTTAGCCTTCTTGGCAGTAAGGGCACACTGCTGACTCATATCCAGCTTCTTGTCCACTGTAACCCCCAGGTCCTTTTCTGCAGACCTGCTGCCTAGCCAGTCCATCCCCAGTCTGTAGCTGTGCATGGGATTTCTTTTGTCCTAAGTGCAGGACCCTGCACCTGTCCTTGTTGAACCTCATCAAATTTCTTTTGGCCCAATCCTTCAGTTACTTTAGGTCACTCTGTATCCTGTCCCTACCCTCCAGTTTATTGACCACTCCCCCTAATTTAGGGTATGTATAAGCTGATGGTGACAAATTCACCCTCAATAAGGTTTCTGTCAAGTGCACATTAGTGAAGAAACTGAAAAAACACTTTTTTCCCTGATTTTTCTGTTGTGATTTTAAGGGTAAATTACAACAACCCAAGGTTTAAAAAAAGTAGTTCTATGGTTTTATTTTGATTGGTGTCCCTTTAAGAAACTCTTTCAAGTTGTTTACTCTCTTAGATACTGATCCTGCAAACAGTTATGCATGTGGAGGGGTCCAATTAACTTCATAAGTGCAAAGTTAAGCAGATGGATAGATGTTTGTAGGATCGGGCCTTTAGTGAATGAATAGTGGAGCAAAAAGGCTGTGGATATCATACACTGATATGCCTAGCTCGTGACAGTTGTGTGGTTATATTTCAAACCAAGTTTACATAGGTGTTAATGACTTAAACTAAAAAAGAAAAGGATTATTTTCACAGCATAATTCTTTTGGAGCGCTGCAAATACCTGAAAACTGATCTTAATATGATCTGATTTAAAAAAAATATCCTATGTTACTAATTCGTACATGAATAGTAAATTCATACATTCATTACATAATTCATACATAATTAGTAAATTATTAAAACTGGAAGAACTTTACCATGGATGCTGTTGTTTATGTTTGGCCTTTCACTTGACGTTTATCGTTTCACTTGTCTTATTTTAAGTGCTAATTTTAAGAAGTAAGGCCCTGATTCTGCAATGAGCTTTCTGTGCTTGAGCCCATGTGCCTGATTTGCCCCGTTGACTTGGCTTGGGTTGTGGGCAAGTGCTGAGATTTTCCTTTATGGAACTACTTGCTGAATTTGGGGACTTTATGAGTACAGGTGTAATAACATTCATTAGATGAAAATAAGCAAATTGACTCTTGCCAAGATGAAAGGTTGAAGAGTGTCTTGTTCATAAAATGATAGTGTTTGACATGCAAGTAGAACACCATGCCCCTGCCCTGAAGAGATTACAATCTAGATTGACATGACCGAAGGTTGGTAACAAATGTCGGGGCATAAAAAGGGAGGACAGAGGGTACAGCAATAACATGTAAGTTTACTCCTTTTCATTGTCCGGCTAGGTTTCATGAGTGTTACTAGGCTGTAGGGAATTTCTCCTGAAGATGTACATGTTGCTTGAAAACCGCACAAGTTCCGTTCTTCATTTGAAGAGGTCACCTGGCATCAGATCTTGGTCTCTCTTTGTTGGTAAGACATGGATGATTCTTCACCACACATGAAGAGATGGATGATGAATGAGTGATTTTGACCTGCTTTTCCCAGGGGGTTACAAATGTTTCCTGAAATAAACCCTAATAAGATGATTTGTATGATTTTGGGGCAGTCTTGTTGCAGAGGTTGAAATCACCTCAACTTCAGCTCCAGTGACACTTATGGATAGCATGAAGACATGGCTGACTATCAATAAATCCTTAGGGAGAAATCCTGAGCCCACTGAAGTCAGCAGCAAAACTGTTCACTTGAATGGACCCAGGATTTCACCTCTGGCATTCATATAGCATTTCTTGTCTTAAGGGCACTGTGTGGATGAAAAGTATGAAGCCTCACAGCATCTCCTGTAAGATACGTATGGTGTTTCTTTTCCTATTTTACATATGGGGAAACAGAAACAAAGAGTGGGAAAATTGTTTGCCCAAGACTACACTGAGAGTTGGTGATAGAACTCAGGAGATCCTGGTTTCCAATCCTATTTCCTAGTCAAGGAGGTGACAGTTCTCAACCAGGAGTCCACGGCCCCCAGCAGGTTTCAGGGAGTCCACCAAAATAAACCAAAGAGTATACAAAAAATAAAAGCTGTTATACCTCACGCTATTGGGACACATTTGCTTTTTTTTTTTTTTTTTTTAACCAGGGTGTGTGTTAGTTTTCCTGCATGATATGCTGAAACCTGTGGGCTTCAGTATGCCTAAGCATATGCAGAAACTAACATGTTCACATTCTCAGGTTACATAGCATGTTCTCTGTTTATGTAAGGCGGTCAGAGGAGTTCTTCTAGCATGTTGGGGCCAGAAAGAAAAAGGTTGAGACCCCCTGAGCTAGACCATGCTTCCTTTAAATAATGTAAACAAGTTTTGTCAAGGTCTGACAGCGCAGGTCCAGATTATAATTGAAATAAAACACTCCAGTGCATGAGGTATCGTCCAACAATTTTTTCTTGGGTATGTGAAAGCACTTGGCTGCCCTTATGACATAGGTGTACCACACTTATGCATCACAGGTTTCTGTTGGTCTTGCAGAGCACGCCAGGCTATCTTTCAGTTAAGAAAAGCCTTTTTAATGTGCATGTCCTGTCCTCAGTAGTCAGTGTTGCTGTTCTTGGAGGGAAGCAAGGTTTAGACTTACGCACTGGGAGTCAACTCCTGGGTTCTATTCCTAATTTGGTCACTTTCTTGCTGCCTGACCTTAGGCAAGCCACTTAACCTGTCTGTGCCTCAGTTTCCCCATTTTTAAAATGTGGTATAATGATTATATGAAAGACAATACCATATTTTATTTAATAAGGAATGCTTTATTTGCTCTCAACATTCAGAGTGATGGTAAAAATCAAAAGGACAGCAAAGCTGTACTCAAAGCTAGACCTTCTTTCCGTGAGAAGCAGTGGATATAACTTGAGTGTGTGTATGTGTGTGTTTTCAATAAAGGAATAGTTAGATATCTTGAGTTGCATGTTTAAATCATACTTGCCTTCTCTCTTTCCAGGAATATCTTCCATAGGTCTAGCCGCTGCTTACTATAGTGAAGGTAATGGAGAGTTTTATCCTTTCCTGTTGGAATTTTCTTTCACATGATGATTTTCTCCTCCAGCTTCTGCTTGATCCTCCTTAATACCTTGTTCTTAAACAAAACAAACAAAACAAACAAAAAAAACCCACATTAATGAAATGCCAATCGTAAACTCTAGGAGCTGGTACAAATCTTAAAACTTATCCCAAGCTTCACCAGACTTATCCCATGCTCTTCCATTTTTCTCCCCTCTTTAATTCATTTTCCAGTTCCTTTCCGGCCTTGCTTTCCCACATCCACAGAGTATTTATAGCAGTGATACTTAGCACTCCATAATGCTTTATGTCTCAATGCATTTTACAAACCTGAACTAGCTGATCCTTGCAACTCTCGTGGGAGGCTGGTATTGTTTAAATTCTGCCACCAAACTTGAGTGTCCCCTGCCTCTGATGGAAGTTCTTCTTTTCTGTGGATGCTGCTAAGTCACCCCTGCCAGAAAGAATTAATCCTTGGGGCTCAGCAAAAATTTGCTCTTTAGAAGTGTTTTTATCTGTTCTTTTGGGAATGTATCCGATTGCACCAAATGCACTCCCCCCAATAAATAAACGAAAAGCTACAGAACATCCTATAAACATCCCTCTTTGCTTTAAATGACACAAGTTGAACAATGTATTATGCTATCAGTATAATCAGTATATTTTTCCAGTGCAAAATACAGTGAACACTGTATGAGCACCACCTGTAAAAGACCTTTCTTAAGAGATTGCCCTGAAGTCTCCCCAAACATATGGAGCCCAGTTCTGCTCCATCTTTAGTAGAAGACCTTTGTTAGGCACTTGATTGTTAGTCCCTGGAGAAATCACTTAAGACAGGTTGTACTGTGTAAACATTTCCAACATGTGACATTTTATATACGTGTTTGCCGAGATGTGCTGACTGCATCCTTTGTTGGTCTGAAGAAACATGTTTGTTTCAGTAAATTCATATCCCCAGTCTCACCCTTTTTTCCTACAGCACAAAAGGGGTTTGCCATAGGGGTAATCACAGGCTAGGAATGTGTTTATGGGATCTCCTTGTTAAAATATTTCGATATTAGTTCTCAGGGAAAAAAATCATATCTACAATAAAACTATGTACAATCCTGCCAGCAACAAATACGTTTATAATTCTGTACAGCACTGATTCCAGTGTTTTTAAAATGACCACCATCACCACCTTTCTGTAAAGGAATAACTTCTGCTTTTTTGATCCTGGAAAAACACTATTAAAATGCTATATCTTACTATTGAAAAAGAAAACATCTGTCATGGAAGCCACATTTCTTTCTCATTTTCTCCCAGAGCATGTGTGTGCTTTTTTTTTTACCATCTTTTCCTTACTATTCAATCAATGTATTTAATACTGTGTATCTTGTATTGTTCAGACAGCTTGGGATGGAAACTCTTCTATATAGCTGGGTGTCTGTTTGTGGCTGTACAGAATCTGGAGGAGTGGGAGGTAAGACACATGCTGTGAACTCAGAAGGCAGGAAATGGGTTTGTGCTAGCTTAAAGTATTTGTTGGCTGTTGATTTCAGCAGCCAGATGATCATTAATATTGTGCAGTCCAAGTAAACAAGTTATACGGTCAGATACTATTGAGAAATGTAGCTGTATTGATCACTTTTAACCAAGAGGGTAATTTTTATACTGATAATACAGGAAAATTTGTTAAAGCAGAATTGATGTTTAAAAACAATACTTGGCCAAACATATGTCTGGTATTTTTAATATTTTGTATAGAATATTTTTGCAATTATAAGCTGAAATAGCTGAAAAATTACACATTGAAAATAAGTAAATAGGAGGAGCAGCACATGAAGTTACTAGTGTAAGCTTCCTGCACATGCCTCTGCTACTGACATGGGGGGCCTACTAGGACAGATGTACCTCCACTCAATATGAGTGCTATTTGTGAAGTTTTTGTTAATGATGTGGACAACTGCCCCTTAGAAACTGGACTGAGGTTACCAACTCATTTCACAAACAGTTGACGAAAGAAAGTCATGATACTAATCCGTGCTGTACTTGAATAAATGACCCAGACGTGTTCTGTTACTAGTCCCTGGAGCCATCTAATCCTTGGGATGTTTTCTTTCGAATGTAAATGTCACCATAATGTGTAAGTCCATAATTTTGCAGCGGTTGGTAGTTGTCACTGTTTTCAATGAAAGGTGTAGGTAGACTTTATGTTCACTAGCGTGGGGGTTCTGGTACAACCATGCATGCACTTAAAGAGCAAGTTGCAGTTTTTGCAAGATGAGACACATTGGCTTAATGCCAGGCACAGTTTACAGTTATAAGAAAAATAAAACTGCTTAAATCCCTTCTTGGAAAGAGTGAGAGAGATTCAGATATGTCTGGGTTTGGAGGGAAGCCAAGAACAAATTTTTTACTTCATAATCCGGTAATAGGACAGAAATTAGTATAATTAAAACTATTTAGTTCATATTGCTATGATAACAGAAACTGTTACAGGTGAGCATTAGGCTGTTTTTCCCCCTGAGATTATAAATGTCACCTTTCCTACTTAAAAGAAAATGATACAATTGATGTTGTGTTGCAATTTTACAGGAAGCCGTATTTGACAAGGACGAGGGAAAAGTCTTTCTTAAAACATTCAACCTTTACAAAAAAATGCTGACCCTCTCAAGAGCAGGCCATGAACAAGGTGAGAAAGAAGGTGTTTCTGGGTACCAGGTGTGAGAGCTGAGGAGAGAAGAAGCAATTATGTACAACTATTTTTATAAACTATTCTAGAGCTCTGCACTCAAGTCAACCATTTCCCTCCATTCCTAGCTCTTTGTCTGGTTTCCAGAGAGCAGATGCCATCATTATGATAAGCTGCAGAAGCATTTTGGGTACTGAAATGCAAATGAGCATACCACATTGCTATAGGTCTCTTAAACAGTATAGCCTAAGTGCACAGATTTTTATTTTTACTTTGGTATGGGGCTTTCCTGGGGCATATTGACATTTGTGGCTATATTTCACCCCATTTTTATGTACTGAAATCTACAGTATGCTTTGCAAATATTGATGGTGAGAGACATGGAAATCTAGTGGTTGGAGCAGGGGAGTTGAGACTTGTAGGCTCTCATCCTAATTTGGCACTGATTCACTGTGCAGCCTAGGTCTGTGTCTGTTTGCAGCTGCTGGAAGAATAGGCTGTGTATCTTACAGGGAGACTGTGAGGCTCTGTGCAGGTATGTGAAGCAATTGGAGATGTTTGGATGAAAAATGCTGTAGAAGTGCAGTGTTACAGCTCATTTTAAGCTTCCATATTCCTTGTGCGTGCATGTGTGCACAGATAAGGATGGTATATCATTACTAGATCTTTGTGTCTGGGCACTGTTTACTGTCCATCCTGCTTAGAAAATGCAAGACAGCAAATCTGTTTTATTAACCTGCATCCTGAAACCAAACCCAGCTCTTAAGGGCTTTTGTCTCATCACGGGACTGAGCTGCACTTGAATAGCACAAAGAGGAGGGGAAACTTGATTCACTTTGTGATGTACAAATGGGAGTTGGTATCAGGGAGAGTGCAGGGATGATTACAGTGTTGAAAAGCAACACCTCAGAAGCAATCGAAATGTGGGTGATCTTTGTGTTAGCTGGAAATTTGGCTTTGGCAACACTATGCATCAGAAATTAAAATAAGCAACTGGGCCAGGGCCAGTCCTCTTGCTGCCATGCTAGAGAAATGAGTGCTGTTCCGGGTTCTGGGGTCTCTCCCGGAGTGGGATATGCAGTGAAAGCAGCACGTTCAGCTTTATGGGACAGGAGCATCTTCGGTTGCTTGTCAGAAAGCCTTTCTGGACAAAGGAGGGTCCCAAGGGAGCCTCAGCTTGTCAGGGACCTGGAGGATGAGAATTAAAAATAAATGTATTCACAAACTTGGTGATTTATTTATTTTATACAGCTCTAGGCACTCAGGGACAGTGGGAAGGAGCGTATTATAAATCAGTGAATGATTAGAGGTATGATCAGTGGAGAATTTCTGCTCATAGCCTCTGTTATAGCTGGGACTAACAGGCTGCTTTTTCCTGTTGCATCGTGCTGTCCCTGCGGATATCATATTGGTTTGTTACTCTGCAAAATGGTCTCTTCCCCCTTAATAAAGGTAACCTTCCCCCCCCTCCCGCTGATCTTAAAGTGAGATGGAGCTAAAATAGTGACACACTGCAGTAAAAAAAAGTGTCAATAATGATATGGCTGGGCTTGGGAAACTGCAATTAAAAAACAAACCCTAGCCAACTATTCTGAGAACATACCATGTAAAATCCTAAAATGCCTTTTTTTAAAAATGTGACTTAATCTAGGAAGGCTCAGCTCAAATGCTGCATCTGGTTACCACTGAACTTCTTGCATCTGATTGAGTTGCATAGCTGCTGTGACAGAAGTCAAACCAGGTTAAGTGACTTGCTTGAGGTCACAGTGAGCCTTGGCTCAATTGGAAACAGAACCCAGGATGCTCTTGACTTCCAAACATCTGCTCTCCTTGCTTGATAAATCAAACTGCTTCCTAACATGTTTAAATAGTTGAGAGCTTTTAATGGGTTGAGAACATTTAGAGCCTCCTTAAATTTATGATGAAACTTAAAACAGATTTTTGGTGCGGGGAGGAAGGAAGGAGTGAGTGTCTTCCCCTTTTTTGTGTCCTGAACAATAGGCAGATGTTTTCTTGAGTGCAGGCATTCGTATCAGAAATAGAGAGCAAATACTAATAAACATGGCCATAGAAGCAAGGGGATGCTCTGGAAGTGACTGATTTGAATGGTGACTTTTTCAACACAAGCTCAGTTTCAATACATTGAACAGCTGTTGTCTACCTTGTACAGAAAACAGTTCAAACTGCCATTAAGGAAGGAGAGAAAAACATCAGGAAAACATAAGTAATAAATTGATTGCCAATCTTTGGGCAGCTTTACCAGTCCATTAGAGCAAAATATACTAGTTGGTGCATTCTGCTTTGCATTTGGATTTGTTTGCCCTCACTACAGTTGGTGGTGTTTGGGATCACAAAACTGCAGTGCACCGAGCTGAATGGAAGGAAAGCAGCGGTACTGAAACCTTGCATGGAGGCTCATTATTATTAAAGCAGAGAGAGGGCACTTAGAGTCTGTCTCAGTCACTTAAGTCAGACCATAAGAATGGCCATACTGGGTCAGACCAATGATCCCTGTAGCCCAGTATCCTGTCTTCTGACAGTAGCCAATGCCAGGTGCTTCAGAGGGAATAAATAGAACAGGTGATCATCAAGTGATCCCCATCTCCTGTTGGCCTTCCCAGCTTCTGGCAGTGGCTAGGGACACTCCAGAGCAGGGTTTTGCATTCCTGTTCATCCTGGCTAATAGCCATTGATGGACCAATCCTCCGTGAATTTATCTAGTCCAACAGCATCTCCTGGCATGGAGTTCCACAGGTTGACTGTGCGTTTTGTGTGGAGAAATACTTCCTTGTGTTTATTTTAAACCTACTGCCTATTAATTTCATTTGGTGACCCCTATTTCTTGTGTTATGAGAGAGAATAAATAACATTTCATTTATGTTCTCCATACCAGTTATGATTTTATAGACCTCTGTCATATTCCCTGTTAGTCATCTCTTTTCCAAGATGAAAAATCCCAGTCTTATTAATCTCTCCTCATATGGAAGCTGGTCCATTCCCCTAATCATTTTTGTTGCCCTTTTCTGTACCTTTTCCAATATATTCCAATTCCAATATATCTTTTTTGAGATGGGGCAACAATGTCTGCACGCAGTATTCAAGATGTGGGCGTACCATGGATTTATAAAGAGGCAATACAATATTTTCTGTCTCATCACTTTCCTAATGATTCCCAACATTCTGTTACCTTTTTTGACTACCACTGCACATTGAGTGGATATTTTCAGAGCACTATCCACAATTATTCCAAGATCTCTTTCTTAAGTGATAACAGCTAATATAGACCCCTTCATTTTATATGTATAGTTGGGATTATGTTTTCCAATGTGCGTTATTTGGCATTTATCCACATCGAATTTCATCTACCATTTTGTTGTCCAGTCACCTAGTTTTGTGAGATTCCGTAACTCTTTGCAGATTGCTTTGGACTTAACTATCTTGAGTAGTTTTGTATCATCTGCAAATTTTGCCACCTCACTGTTTACCCTTTTTCCACAGATCATTTATGAATATGTTGAACAGTACTGGTCCCAGTATAGATCTGTGGAGGACACCACTATTTACCTCTCTCTATTCTAAAAACTGACCATTTATTCCTACCTTTTGTTTCCTATCTTTACTGATCTAGGAGAGGCCCTTCCCTCTTGTCCCATGACTGCTTACTTTGTTTAAGAGCTTTTGGAAAGGCTTGTCAAAGGCTTTTTGAAAATCTAAGTACACTATATCCACTGGATCACCCTTGTCCACATGCTTCTTGATCCCCTCAAAGATTTCTAGTAGATTGGTGAAGCATGATATCCCTTTACAAAAAAAATGTTGACTCTTCCCCAACAAATGGTGTTCGTTTATGTGTCTGATGATTCTTTTCTTTACTGTAGTTTCAATCAAGTTGCCTGGTGCTGAAGTTAGGTTTATTGGTCTGTAATTGCCGGGATTAGCTATCCTCCAGGCATCTGGTACAGAAGCTGATTTAAATGATAGGTTATGTACCACAGTAGAAGTTCTGCAATTTTCTGGTGACTTATTACTGTTTAATTTATCAATTTGTTCCAAAACCTCCTCAAATGATGCCTCAATCTGGGACAGTTCTTCAGATTTGTCACCTAAAAAAAATGGCTCAGATCTGGGAATCTCCCTCATATCCTCAGCCATGAAGACCGGTGCAAATAATTCATTTAGTTTCTCCGCAATGGCCTTATCTTCCTTGAGTGCTTATTTAGCATCTCAGTCATCCAGTGGCCCCACTGGTTGTTTAGCACGCTTCCTGCTTCTGATACACTTAAAATATTTTTTTTGCTGTTACTTTTTGAGTCTTTGCTGTTCTTCAAATTCTTTTTTGGCCTTCCTAATTGTATTTTTACACTTCAGTTGCCAGTGTTTATGCTCCTTTCTATTGTCCTCAGTAGGATTTAACTTCCACTTTTTAAAGGGTGCCTTTTTGCCTCTAACTGCTTCTTTTACTTTGTTTAGCTATGGTGGCACTTTTTCGGTCCGCGCGTGCGTGTGTGGTTTTTTTTTTTTTTTTAATTTGGGGTATACATTTAAATTGAACCTCTGTTATGGTGTTTTTACAAACTTTCCATGCAGCTTGCAGGAATTTCACTTTTGGCACTGTACCTTTTAATTTTTGTTTAATAGCTTCCTCATTTTTGTGTAGTTCCCCTTTCTGAAATCAAATGCTACTGTGGTGGACTGCTTTGGTGTTTTTCTCCCCTCAGGAATGTTAAATTTTATTATCTTATGGCCACTATTACCAAATAGTCACGTGGCAGTGTTGGAAATGGCTGTATTACTAATTGATATTCTTCCCCTGCTTCTGCTAACAGTTGCGGCTTCACTGCAAGAGATTCGAGACGTGAATGTGGAAGAGGAGAAAGTGCGTTATTTTGGGAAGGGTTACATGGTAGTGCTACGATTTGTCACTGGATTTTCCCACCCCCTGACCCAGAATGCAGTGCTGGGCTGTAGAAGGTATGAGCTTTTCTTCTTGATTACGAGTTGTATAAGAAGAGTAGATTTTAACTATAGGGACAATGGCTGGATTATAGGAAACTGTTGAGAGAATTGTCCCTGCTCTGTTGCTAGTCTTATTTAATCTACTTTCAGGATTATTCAAGGTATGATTTTTAAACCCTTCACTGATTTGAGTCGTAGGCATTTGAGAATAAGAGCAGTTGTGTAATGAGATCTACAATAAAGGACATTCTAAGCCTCTAATAGTTAGTTGATTTTTTAGAATTCTTTTTAGGTCAATCAAAAGGAAAAAAAGTCCCTCGATTATTGCTGCTGTTTATACTGTGGACCTATTCTGATGGCACTGTACAGACACATCATTAAAAAGACAGTCCCTGTCCCAAAGAGCTCGCAGTCTTAGTATAAACAAGACAGGACAAAGAGACGAGAACAAGCTGGCAATGAGATTTGTAAGTGTAACAAGCAGCTGCCACAGTCATTGTTGAGTGTTTTGTAGGCATCACAGCAGAGGTGAATTTTAAGGAGAGAATAGACAGGCTTCCACCCTGCAGTTTCTGTGACATTATTTTGTTAGCTATTCTTTTCTGTCTCCAGAAGGAAACACATGCATAAAGGTCACCCTGCAGCTTTGCTTGTTAGGAGCACGTGGTGTCTTCAGATAGGTTGAGGGTGATAATGAACATTACGAAACGTTTAATGTCTTTAGACAAACCATTTAAGAGTAATTGCCTTAATGGGGGAGCTTAAAATCTTGCACCATATCTCAGTAGCAATAACTTTACCAGCATCAGATGCTTTAGTGTGAGAGGAAGTGTGTTGAAAGTTAAATACACCACCCAGTTTCAAGTGCATTTCTATACTCCCTAAAAATGTTGCTCCCTGTGTGTCTTCAAATTAGAACAGTTTTTGCTAACCTTTTTTTTTTCCTTCTGTTAGCATTGCTGAAGTAGTGCAGCTATGAGAGAGTGAATTGGATTCTCTTCTGCCTTGTGTGTAATCTGTAAAATTATTACCTGACTGAGAGATCTTTACTACTGGTGATATAAGGAGCAGAAAGAATTCCACAGATTCTGTAGTTTCAAGGGAGTGTAAAGTAGGGGCTGTTAGAAAATATTCTGACTTGTGAATAGAACCTCATTTTGTATGAAAGTCATTGGGCGAATGGAACTCATGAAGTCCCACATGAGTCACTTTTCTGATTATAATGGCAGCTTGAAAAAGTTGCACACAGCACATAAATCTGGACAGGCACTAGGAGTGTTGCTAATCATAGTCTTATTCCACATACTGACTGGTCCTTCAGATAAATATGTATTCAACATTGAGGGCTCGCTCTCTGGTTCATCAGCCCCACACCTCCATTAACTCTCCCATCATTCACTCCTTTCTGTAGTGACGTGGAAGCAGTTGCCAAGCTCATTACTGGCTTTCTGGAACTGAACAAAGTAGAGAACCATCCAGATCTGTCACAGAGCAGTGAAACGGATGCCAGTGATGCAGACGAATCCAAGGACGAGTACTGAGTAGTAATGAAATGAAGAAACCAGAGCCCTCTGAATGCTTGAAAGCTGTATTGGCTGCATTGCATCTAAGTCGTCCCTCATGACGTGGTGGCTGGATGTCTTCCCTATGTATGGGAATTCCTCTGCATTCACAGCTGCAAGAGTCTGAGTTGGGGAGCCTGCTGATGCCAAATTGCTTTAAATTCCTGCATCCCCATAAACTGTTCTTCAGTGGGAAGCTTCCGTATGGATTTGTTTATATGTGGCTTGCATAGAATCCAAAGCAAATACTATTTTATCTGTTACTTTGCCTTATAGTTTTGTAGGTGTTGACAGTGCTGGCTTTGGAACTTTGTCAGCTCATCATAATTACCTAGGAATAATTATTTACTAATGAATTGGTTTGAACTAGTTGATTGCATTCCACAGATCTCTAGGTGATAGTCGCACATTTAAACTTCTGGTTGCTGTAAATATTCATTGCAGGTACAGTGTATCTGATTTAGGAGATTGAATTAGTGACTTTATATTACAATGTCAGATTCTGTTACTCTTTTTTAAAGGAAGATTCCAGTGTGGTACAGATATTTAATTCCTGCCATTACATTCAAAGAATTAATCACTAAAAAAAAAAATGGTTTTCAGCATCTTAAAATAGTGGTTATCTTTTTGATTATTTAGTATCTTAGCAGTTTTAATGATGCCAAGTAGCAAAGTAGGATCAAAAGTCACCTACAATGAGAAACCAATGGAAATCAAAAAATTTGAAAGTGGTGGTCCAGAATTTCAAATATAAAATTTGTCCATTTAATATGTGCTTAATTCCTCCCAGATTAGCCTAAAAGGGGTGATTTTAAAATAAAATTAAATCTAATAATTGCACTTGCCTTGCAATAGCTTTGAAATGTTCTAACTTCCCATACTGCTGCGTTAGGAATGGCCATTGTCTGCTCAAAATAAAACAGTTTTAGACATGGGGCCTAGAGTCAGGCTGTTCTACATATATATTTTTTTTTAAATCTGCTACTACAGGGCATGTTCACCATGTGGGTTTGTTTTCTTCAAGTGCCAACTGCTAAAATAAAGCTTCAGCCTAGATCTGTCAATGTTCCCTATTTTAAAAGTCTATGGTGTATTAGCTAAGATCTTAACAGCACTTGATACTCTGTTAAGAAAGCTAGGACAGCAAGACATGTCAGTGCTTTGTGACCAAACCTTACCCCAAAACACGTTGGGACTATTGTCTTCTGTTCTGCAATCTGTTTCCCAAGTGGTAAAATATATATATATTTTTGACACATGGTTCTTGTTTTTTTTTTTAAAATAAGAGTAAATTTTGGACAAGCTACCTCTGTTTTGATGAGAATGTTCTATCTAGAGCTCAAACTCCATTAGTTATGTCTATACCAAGCTGTGATGAGTGAGAAGGAAACAAAGTTGAATGTATTGGGCCAAGGTAACTGCAACACAATCATAATATGCACTTCTTTGTTTAGGACAGTGGTCCTTAACCTTTCCAGACTATTCTATTCCTTTCAGGAGGCTGATTTGTCTTGCATACCCCAAGTTTCAATTCATTTAAAAACTGCTTGCTTACAAAATCAGACATAAAAATACAAAAGTGTCATAGGACACTATTACTGAAAAATTGCTTACTTTCTCATTTTTACCATATAATAATAAAATAAATCATGACCTCCTGGTTGAGGAACACTGATACAGTATATAGAGCAATATGAACAAGGCAGTTTGTATGAAATTTTAGTTTGTATTGACTTCGCTAGTGCTTTTTCATGTAGCCTGTTGTAAAACTAGGCAAATATCTAGATGTACTCCCTGGAAGACCTTTGCGTACCTTCAGGGATATGTGTATCTTTGGTTGACAGTCACTAGTTTAGGAGATGCACAAAAGCATCGAGCCCTGAATATCCCAGCACTCAAACTGGGAGATGCATCTCCTCTGTTCTGTTTGGTGTAAGATTAAAAATGGTAGCTTTGAGTCAAACTGACATGGTATGTTCAGCATAAGGGATAAGCATTAATAAGTTCAAATCAAATAGTTAAACTAAGATTAAATATATATATATATATTCAAGTGTCATTACTTGTTATAGATTATTTAGGAAAATTATTTAGCAGTTTGATATTATAGTTACTGGAATTCAACTTTTTAATTAGTATTACAGTCCACTGCTTGTATGTGTTCCCTATTAGTATTTCACAGACTGGTATTAGGGTTGATGTTACCTATTAATATTACACAGACCGCTATTCGGATTGATTAGGGTTTGAATCAGTAGGATGAAATCTGAAAGGCAAGCTAGATGCTGACTTTCTTGGCAGTATTACAGCAGCAATCTTTTCCCAATTTCTGTGCCTGCATTTCCGCTTTGAGGTTTCTTCCCCATTTTAGGATGAGAGGCAGGCAGGGATAGGCTTCCACAAATGAGGGGAAAGAGGGTGGGAGGTGGGGCACCCATAGGGAAAAAACACCTTGAAGAATTCAAGTTACTGTAATTAAGTATCCTCTCCTCTGAGCATGTGTCCCCATGGGTGCTCTTCCGTAGGAGACTTCCAAGTAGTACCTTCAATGAGGTTGGGGCTGAGGAGGCAAGTCCAAGATGGTTCAGGAGACTGTCACCAAAGCTTGTATCGGGACTGTGGTGGATGCTGAGACTGTCTTCAGGGGCTGTGAAGGGCCCCAGAGGCTGGGAGCTGGGCACTGCGGCCAGGGGCCAGGCCCAGGCTCTGTGGCTGCCGAGGCCGGGGAGGCTGAAGTCGGATTCCGAGGCAGGGGTAGGCCTAGAGCAGAGCTTGGGGCAGAGCAGGGCTGGGTGGTGCGCCCCACAGATGGAAGACCTCTGCCTTAAGGATGGGCAAAGACTGAGAAGCTCTGGATGGGTGAGTGGAAGGCTGTGATAAGGGCCAAATGTACTCTGACTGCGCTCACTGATAGACTTTGTGACTTTAAATGTAACAAGTAGTCCAGGATCTTGGAGAACGGAACTTCAGATGCTTGAGAGGAGTGAAAAGAACACCAGGAATGGAAGTGTTTCCATCTCTGAAGATGAGGTTTGTGAGTACTGGCTTTACTGCTAGATAAGAGAACTGACTGGACCTCATCCACACAGGTTAGTTCCATGCTTGAGAACCATCTAGGAACCATGTTGTCAGGTTCAAGGAGGAGGGATTGGGATTAATCAGAGTCCCAGACTTCAGTGACAGGAGATCCTTCACGATAAGCAGGCCCGGGTATTGCCATGGAGAGGTAGAGGGGGTTCAAGTATCTCACATGCTTTGACCAGGATGGGATTATGAGGATAACCCTCACGCTTTCCTGTTGTGGTATGAGAATTAGTGGTAGAGGCAGGTAAGCAGCGCATGGTGCCATGGTGTTATCAGGGCATCTCTCAATGAGTTGCTTTTGCCTCCGTGGAGCAGAAAAGACAACATTTTGTGGTGTTTGAGGTGGCAAAGAGGTCTACCCCGGGTCTGGCAGATGCTGTGGAAGACAGAATTGGTGAGCTCCCATTTATGGTTCTGATGGAAGTTCCTGCTTAGGGAGTCTGCAATTGTATTTTGGAGGCCTGCTAGATAAATCGCTGAGATTTCCGTCTGATGGGAAGTGCACCAGTTCCACAGTTTTAGCGGTTCTATGCTTGCTCCACACTGTCAGTAGATATAATAAATTGCTCCCCTGTTGCCCAGCATTACTCTGGTGGAGTGACCCTCTATGAGGCGAAGGAAGTGTTGACAAGCATATCAAACTGCTCTCAGCTCCAGGATGTTGATGTAGAGCATGATCTCTTGTGTGGATCACTTGCCCTTGGCTGTGTCCTTTTGGAGGTAACCCCCCTATCCAAAAAGGGGAGGTGTCTGTTGTGAGGGTCTTTAAAGGTGGGGAATGTGAGAATGGGGTACCATGCAGACCTTTATTGATTCCTTCCACCACCAGAGAGAGTCCAAAACTTTTGGAGCTACTGTGATGTATTTGGGGTATACATAGTCCTCATCCATGTCTGAAGGCACCTGAGGTGCAGTCCTAAAGTGAGGCATGATGAACATGGCGGCCAATACATAGCCAAAGAGTTGGAGGCAAATTCTTGCAGTTATTTGAGGGCTGGGCTATGTTGTAGAGATTAGAATGGAAAAAACTCTCTTGGGAGAGAGGCTCTGATAGTTAGGGAGTCTGGAGTGGCTCCCATGAAGTCTATTCTTTGGACAGGAGTCCATGTAGAATACTTCTGATTGATGCAAAGGCCCAGGGACTGAAATAGGGCTAGTGCCTTGGAGGTTGCCAACTAGACCTTTAAAGATTATTGACCTGAGGAACCAATTGTCTAGGTATGGGAATACTGCTATTCACCATTGATGTAAATGGACCACCACTGCTCAGAGAAGCTTTGTAAAGACCCTTGGGGCTATGGAGAGTCTGAAGGGAAGGACTCAACATGGGTAGTATTCTGAGCGAATTAAATGTAGTAAATGTTTGTGGGATGACTGGATAGCTATGTGAAAGTAGGTATCAGGGAAGTTGAGGGTGATGAGCCAGTCTTCCTGATGTAGGGCTGGGATTATGGCTAGCGTCGCCATCCTAAAGTGCTGTGAAGGGATATGGGGTGTTCAGGTTTCTGAGGTCAAGCATTGATCTCCATCCTTTGCCTTTTGGGAACGAGGAAATATATGGAATTGTACCTGCTTCTGAAGAACTCTGGGGGTACTGGTTTAATCGCCCCCAAGAGCCGGAAGGACTTGTTTTCAAGAGCTGTTCATGAGGGGTTCCCTAAGAGGGAGAGGGAAAGGGAAAGAGGGTATAATGTGGAAGTGAATGGAATATCTTGCACTGATCACCTCCAAGAAATATTTGTCTGAGGTAATATGTTCCCAGGCAGGGAGGAAGTGGGATCCTAGAAATCATGTAGCGCAGGATCTGGGGAAATAGATTGCTTGAGGCCCTTGACTGAGATGTCAGAATTGTTTCTTAGAGGGAGATGCAGATGATCCCCTTTTCTGAGGTCCAGATCTCCTCCTCTGAAAGTCTGAAGGACTGGGAAAAGTCTGTTGTGGATGTTACTGAAATGGTCTGGAGTGGTTTGACAGTTGAGACCTACTAAACCGTCTTTGTTGCAGGAATGTAAATTCCCAAAGGCTGTACGGTCACCCTCAAATCCTTCAGGGTGTGGAGTGGGGAGTCCGTGTCAGCACTGAAGAGCTAGGACCCTTTGTAGGGAAGGTCTTCAACTGTGATCTCCGCGTCTCTTGGGAGACTGGAGCCAGGATGATATCTTCGCAACCACAGCCATGTCTAAGTATCCTGAACCCATGTTGGTGGCATTGAGGGCTGCCTGGAGGGAGGTTGTTGCTAGTAACTGACCCTGTGGCAGATGCTCAATAAAATGTGTGAATTTGGCATAAATGTTAAAATCCTATTTTGCCAGCAAGGCCTGGTAGCTTGCCCCCTGATTTCGGAGAGCTGCTGAGGAGTAGCTTTTTGTATCCAAGAGGTCTAAACGTTTGGACTCCTTATCATAAAGAGAGGGTCTGGAGTGGGTTTGTCTGTTTCTTTCATTAGCCATGTCCACCACCAGGGAACTGGGAGTGGGGTGGGAAAAGAAATGCTCTTTCCTTACCTGGAATACTTTTTATCTACCTGCTTACAGGTGGGCTGGATGGGGCAAGTGTTCACCAGACTCTGCGATCCAATCAGTGAGACTCTGTTATTGTTGGGAGGGTGGCTTTTCCCTGAAGAGTGATATTTAAAATGTCTACCAAGGAGTGTTGAGTCTCCTGGACCTCTTCTAATGGGATTTGGAGGGATTCTGCCAGGTGATTCATGAGGTCTTGGAAGGCCCAAAAGTAGTCAGCATAAGAGGGTGTTTGGGGGCATTACTGCCTCTTTGGGGGATGAGGAAGACTTTGCTAATGGGGACAAGCCTCCCTCAATCTGTGGGTACTACACTTCTTGAGTGTCTTCCGGTGCTGAAGGCGCACAAGATTCTGGAATGCGATCATGCGGTCAGTTGGTGCCCGTGAATGATGCAGTATTATGGGGGGTACTGAGGTCTCTTTCTGGCTGGTACCCTATAAATTCTTTACCAAGGTGACCTCACGGATTCCAGTAAGACCACAGGAGTTGGATAACCCCTGGATTTAGGACATGTGGGGAAGATCCTCCTCGGTATAGTGACTCAGTGTGGTTTGATGATACAGTGCCAAAAGGGAGCTTTGTACTGAGACATTAGAGTCTGAAGTATTATTCCCTGGGCTGAATGTCCATGAATCATTCCCTGGGCTATCAGACATAGGGGCTGGCACAAAGGTTGGGGTCCTGATCGGGCTTCAGTCTGGGAGGATTGCAGTTCCAGGTGTCTGAATGGTACCAGGGAAAGGGCTTTCATGGAGGTCTGTAGCAGGGGAGACACTGATTCCTCTGGTATGAAAAGGTCCTCCAGGTAAAGGAATCTGGAGGGTGTTGGAGGGCTATGGTATCTGGAAATCTGAGCTGGTCCCAGGGGCTGGTGAGCACAGTATCCACGAGGCTTGCAGAGCAACTTCTGACCTCAGAGCTCTGATGTAGGGAAGGTGACGGTACCGGAGCTGGACTAGGAGCCATTGCCAATTGTGGTGCTGAGAGGCGCTAGTCAGTACTGTGGTAGATAGCGCCCTGTGCTATCTCCTAGGAGCCGTCTCTGCTCACTGCTTCTTGCGTGGTACTGGCGGCTCAGTCCCGGAATCAGATGAAGCCTCAGCTGTACCCCTAGCGGCCACAAGGTCTCCCTCGGGTGGGATTTGTGGGGTTACCCACCCCTCTTCCTTTTTTCCTTGGCAGGGGAAAGAAGCTTCTTTTTCTTTGCTGTCCTCGCCTCTGAAGATGCTGCAGCTGCACCTGCGATAGCGACCGGAGCAGCCTGGAGTGCTGAGGCGGATTTCGGGGGGTAAGCAGACCCCACCGGAGCTACTGTGCTCCATTAGAAGAAACTTCAGTCTCTTTCTAGGACCTGCCTTTAAATCCCATACACACCTTACGCTCTGATGGGACATGCTGTCTCCGAGGCAGCTCAAATGCCCATCACTATGGGGAAAAGATCTAGAAGGGGTCTGGCAGGGCTTAAACTCCGGTGTCTGTGGCATAACCTGGAGTGCTAAAGGACCAAAACCGGGGGTTTCAAAGGAAAAAATGGGGGGTAACGCCCCCCCCTCCAAACACAACTGTGCTGAAACTAGATTAAAAAGATAAAATAACTAAACAAAGGAAAAGGAAGAGTAAATCGCTGTTAAGAAAAGGCAGGAAGCTGAGAACAGTGGACGTGCAATTGCTCCGTCTCAGCTGGCAGGCAATTGAGAAGGAAGTGAGTGGCTGCCGGTCCGTGCCTTCTTATACGCCCTCTTGGGAAGCATGAGATGCTGCTCTGTGCAGGCCTGGGCCTGCAGACACTGCTTTTGCATTATCCGGTCAAGAGTGCACAGGAGCACGTGCATCCTATGGTAGCGAACCCACAGGGGCACATACTGAAAAAACAACAAATGGTTGCAACAGATTGACTCCGGGTTTGGTGCTGTAAAATTTTGAGCGCTCTGGCCCCAGTCCAGCAGAGCAGGCAAGAACATGCTTACTCGAATGGACAAACTTGACTAGGAATCTAACCTCTGCCTTCCACGCCCAACTCTAGGGGTCCGGCAGGTGAGCAGGCATGAGATGGGGAAGTCATACTCTTACTGCTGACTTCAAGGGTGAATTAAACCATAACAGCTTATGCATACGCATATGTTTGCTGCTGCTCAGAACAGAGGGAATGGAGCAGCTGTCAGCAGGGGAGAAGGAAAAGAGCTGACGCTTACTGGTGTGTGACTACGTGAGAATCAAGCCGGCATCTGCCAGACTAGGTGCTTGTGAAGCTCCTTTGGCTGATAAGGTGATTCCCAGTCCAGGGGTGCTGGAACAGGTTTTATAGTGGTGGTGCTGATGGTGGAAGCCAGGTATTTGGTGTTTGTAATTGCTATTTCAAGCCAGAGGATGCGGCATTCTCCCAGTCCCTCCCAGATACCTGCCAGGATTGGGAAGTTGTACTAATGAAGAGAAATTAATTTGAAGTGTGTTTAAAGTCTAGGTACGGGGGATACTTGCGTCTGTAAAGTATTCTGTAGTGGGATTGTAATGCTGTAAACAGACCTTTATTTAAATCCCCTCCGTTTTCTGCCACGAATAACATTCCGTTTTATTAGTGCACTGGATTGGGACTCAGAAGACTTGGTTTCTATTTCCCGGTGGCTCATGGTCTGCTGGGTGAATTTGGGCAAGCCACTTCACCTTTCTGTAGTTCAGTTTCCCCACTTGTAAAATGGGGACAATGATATTGACCTTTCTAAAGTGCTTTGAGATCTACAATGAAAAGAACTATATATGGGCTTAACTGAACCAAAGGTCCTGAGGTTGACCTATCTTTGTTTGTTCCACAGAAGTTCAGAGCAAGGTATGTTATGTACAGTGAACCAAAGGCCCAACCTCTTTGAAGGAGGACATTTGGAGGAGTACTGTAGAAAAGGGTAGTATTTATCCAGTGGATAGCTTGCACAGGAGACATTGGGAGAGCCCTATATCAGAATAGCCCTAGTTAGAGCACTCACCTGAGAGACTGCAGATCCCAGTTCAAATCTTTTCTTCCCCTCAGGCGGCAAAGGGCGACTTGAACCAGGGCTCTCCCACATCTTAGGTGAGCACCTTAAACACTGGGCTAAAAGTGGAAGGAGACCCTCCTTCCACTCCCTGCTTCTTGCAAAAACAGCCTAAGTACCTATGTAGAGTGTTGGCAATTGAGAATCCCAAGGAGAGGGAAGCATGTCCCTGCAGCCAGTGGCATATATCTACAAGAGGGATGGGGCTTAGATCTCCCATTGGCTATCTTAGGCAGGGAGTTGCCTAGTGAGAGAGAGCCTTTGTGAATCCCATTCTAAGGGGCTGCTCTCTCCCCATTCATTGTATCTCTTCCTTTCTCAGTAATTCAGATCTATGCTAATTTTCAAAGTAAACGCTGCAGCTCGGCCCCCCACTCATTCTTTAAACTCAGTGGTTTTTAGATGTTTCAAGCAAGCAATGAATGAAGCAAACATTTGAAAAGGTATTTTGAATGTTTATTGTAAATTCACACTTGGAGTACCTGATTTTCACGGGCTTATTTTGTGCCCAGTAATTACAACATGCTTGTTAACCAGTTTGCAAGAGCTACGAAACATGACGAGCTTGTCTCTAAACCATTCGGAGCCCACACCTAAAGCACAAACAGCCTATGAGTGTCTTTCCACTGCCTTCAGGCTAGTTTCTAACTTTGCAAGAAGATGCATCAAAATCAGATTTATAGTTAGGAAGTTAACACCTGGTGGGTGTCTGAAGTGGTTTGGATGCTTTTCTGTTAGAATTAAACTATGTTGAGAGGCTTTGAGAAACTTCCCCAGATAACTAGTGTGCAGCGTTCAGCACGTTACCAACCTTTCATTACCCACCTCATTTCAAGTCCTGTAAGTCCACTGAAGCCAGCGGGCTCCTGCTTTGATGTCCCATTATGCACCATGCTGTGATGTCACAGCCACATATCTTTCTCCTGTTTTCCTAAAAAGCCAGTTGAAGACAAGTTATTGAAATACAGGTCTTTTTTGAAAAAAGCCCAAGCTGTGACGTTCTGCACCTCCTCAAAGCAGGATCTAGGCTTTTTAAAGTTCCTTCCTATGCTTGAGAAACTGTCACACACAGGACTTTTCAGTCAATCCATGACTGGATGTTTTGTCATGATGCTGCAGTAGGATGTACATTGGAACACTGCATCTGAGCAGGAATCAGATGGCCATAATGGAAGGAGATAAACACCTACAAGGCAGAAATATGCAGTTTTGGAGGGCTTTCAGCCTATACTAGTAGTGATTGGAATTTGCCACATTACTTTTTCAGGTCACTTTTACCTACAGAAGAAATGCATCAAGACAGATCTTGACTATGGAAAAACTCTCGCCTTTCCCTATACTCTCATCACTAAGGACAGCCAAGGTTGGCCTCATTCTTGCTTTCATTGTTGTACGCTAGAGAAAGTCTGGTCAAGTGTGCACATTGCAGTAACTGATTTCAGAGGCTGAGTTTAGGCATTTGTTGGAGGTAAAGATAGAACCCCAAATCTTCATACTTCGTCATTCTAGCTATGCACAGGGCCCAACTCAACTTCAGTGAAGTTGCATCCATTTATTCCATGAGTGATTTAAACCCTGGCTATACAGTTACTTATGAATTTGCACCAGCAGGGTCTCAGCTAAGATGTTTGGAGGTTTGTGAGAGCCGTTAAGATTGTGCTTGTATTGCTTTGTCCAGGTCATCCACTACTTCCTGCAGTTTGTGTAGGCTGGGAAGAACATTCTCCTCCATCCACTCTTCTATGGTACACATGTAGAAAACTCTCTCAAGGGCTGCTTGAAGCTCTTGCATCATAACATTCCACTTGGATAGAAGACTAAACAGAAACCAAAGAAAGAAGTGAACAGAACGTGCTGCATTGCATATTATTCTCTAGAATTATTAGCCAATTGCACCAACTACATTTGAAATTAAGTCATGACAAAAGCAACAAGATGAGACTGTCAGGTGACCCTTTACAAAGAGAAGGAATGGAATTCTAGCTTTAAAGTTCCCCTTCTGCAGGAAGGGGTCTATCTTTTACAGGACTGCAACAGATTTAAGGCTGCAGGACGGTAGTTTAGATTTTGGGGCAGTTAACTTCAGCATCTCTCACACTCTGTTTTTAAAAAAGAGTGCAAAGGAGTGTGAGTTAAGGAAGAACTATGTCTTCTTTTTCAAGCCTAATTGAAACTTAACCTTGAATTAATAGGGATTTAAGTCTGGTTTCATCACTAAGACATTTTTTGCAACTTAATATCCCACTGCCATAGTAACTTAAAAAATCAGCCAAAACATATCAACTGTCAAAATAGGCTTTAACTTTAAATAGGCTTGGAAGGATTAGATTTTTATTGGTAAATGTTGATTTCACTGCACACACACCCATCACCACCACCACCACAAAAACTTCCATTGTTGATTGAAGTTCACAGATAGACAAAGTAAATAATGCTGGTTGAGAACTTGAGTCCCACATTAATGCATATAACACATGTTGTAATGAATGCTGCATAAAGCATGTATTGACAGCTTTTCTAAAACAGCTGGTTTATAAAGTTTTAATTGTTTAATCTCAATGTCTGTCAAATAATTCTTGTCTGATCCATGCAACCCCTGTGATTTCCCACAGCTGTGAAAATTTAAATAGATAAAACTTGGAAAAAATGCTTAAATATACATTGATATTGCCAATTGCAATTCTAAAAAAAACATACTGAAATTCTGAAGCTTAACTCAATAAGACCATGAATTGCATATGGCACTGAACTAGGTGTTATAGGATCTGGTTCTATTTAACATCTTGCCACGGGCCTGCTATGCAACTTTGGGCAAGTCACTTCCCTTCTGTGTACCTGTTTTCCCAATCTATAAAAAGGGGAGAGCAATATTTACCTCTTTTGTAAGGCACATGAGACCACACAAAGCACTATACCATTTTTATTGTTTCTGTGGGATAATTTTGTTCTTGCATTCTATGGCGCCATTCCAAGTAAAATAAGGATGCACTTATGTGGAAAAGTTATGCTCCATGTCTGATTTGTTTTTATAACAACTGACTTGCTTAATGCTGACTTATTCCAAGTAGGGGTGCTCAAGCACCACTTATGGAAAGGTGCAAGGGCTTGAAACCAGGGCCAAGTTTCAAAAGAACATTTTAAACACAAGCTTTGTTATCAGTATCTTGCAAAGTGAAGTGTTGAGTTACCTTAGTGCATCCAGCTGAAAATGATGAATCATTATAGGATGAACAATCCTCCTTTTTCTGTGGTAAGGGCTGAACCAGCCTGTGACATACCTGAAAGTAGATCTCAGCCTGAACATTCCTTGAAACAACAGTGACAGACATCTGCAAGCCAGCCTGCCGTGATGTATGAAGTGGCTTAAGTTGGATGTAGATATCCTTGCACGGTTGTAGAATGGATCTAATGCAGTCTAAATTAAGGTAATGGAGTCTAATTTATGCCATTTTACACAACACCTTTGAATTTGGTTGAGAATGATAGTTTGTGTCCCATGGGACAATATTTTGCCTTTATAACTTAAACATTGTTTCTCACTAGAATTTCAGACATTACGTTTTGGTTTCAATGGCAGTAAAACCTTCAGTAAGCATAGAATTTAAGCATGTGCTGTGCTTAATAGAGATGAACTCAGGCAAGTGATTAGGCAACTTGCTGAATCCAGGACTAAATATGTTACCCTCCCCTGAGATTGCTCTGTTTCAGGGCACAGGGTCATGTAAGGCCTTAGCCATCAACTATGTTCCACAACTGTGAGCATTAGCCACCTTGAAAAAGTCAGTTTAAGTTTTATTGCACCGTGTATGTACATTATGGGCCAATCACTTTGAGGAGACACAGCAAAAATATCAAGTTATATTTTTTACCTGTTTCTTTCAAGAAGTTCATCCACTGAGGGCTTCAGGTAGAAGCAGACCTGAGTTACAAGTGTCAAGATGTCGCTCCCTGGAAAGATCCCTGAACTTTCGCTGTCCAAAGAGAATATGTCAGTTTCCAAAACCACACCACAGCACAACAGGAAGCATCTGAATTCAGCAAATGGGGCTTTACCTCATGAAAGTGTCAATTTCCAGACTGGAGAGGCCTAGCTGTTTCTCCACGTCTTCTTTAACCTTTTCAGAATAGCCACCTGGGCAAAGAACAGTCGGAATAAGAGACGAGCAAAGGAAAAGTGAAGCCTTGAACGGCAAAAGGGGGCACCAAGGGCTAGAATACAAGGCAGGAGGGATTTTAACTGCTTTCATTGAAGTGAGTGGTAAAACTCACATTCATTTAAACAGAAGCAGGGTTAGGCCAGAATTGAACACTTATGAAAATCCTCCCTATGGAATTCAGTGCAGTATGTTAATTCTCCTTTGAGGACTACCTCTACCACCCCAGGCCTGTCTGCCTCAGAGCATTTCTTTACACTGCATTTCCCTCTTAGAGTTTTAGAGCAACTTAGTTTTTAAAAAAAGTTTCAGTAGGCTACCCCCCACCCTCAGGTGCAAAAAAGAAAAGGGGTGGGGTGGGGAGGCAGAAGACAGACTTGACCCTTGGACTAATTCTCCAGGTTAAGGCCTAGTCTACAGACAGATTTTGTACCAGTATAATTATTTAGGTTGAAGGGTCTTTTTTTTATGAAATAGTTATATTGATTCATCCACTAGTGTGGAAGCAGTTATACAGGCATAAATATCTTCTAGGAGTATAGCTTATGCCCCTTCCCATATGGGAATAATCTAAAGCAGAACAATTTGTGGGTGCAGACAAAGCCTAAGAATGAAATGTGGTCTATAGCTTGTCTCATTTCTGTATGAGCAATGAGTCAAAAATTGGTTTAAGCAAATCCTTTTCATAAGTGATTCATAATCTTTTTTTAGCATTAAAAGCTAAGTGAGAGAAAGGAAATCAATGTCAATTTATGCGCTAATCAAAAACATGCGGATTAGCATGATATGGTTCATTATAATGGATGTGACCTTGCCACTGTTGGACACCATAGCAGCTGCTATTACCAGAGTCCTGCTTGTGTGTCTATAAAGAATATGAAATTAGATTAGAAACATATTGTTTATAATCTAACAATTTGCATGATCAGAGACATGCCTGTTCAATTGAAGAAGTGGTTTGCTCTTGCCAAACTTAGTGACAGTTAACTTTACTTTGGAATAGCTATTAGCACTGACAGGATATAGGCAGTGTGTACCATTCTGTAGTGCCTGTAGACACACAGCCAGCGATGGGATTCCCACTGGGAGAAGCTCACATAAGACAGAGAAGTGGTCATACCTAAAATAAAAAAATGTCCATTCATTCAATGCTTTGCTGTAAATAGGTACTATAGCAGTGCAAAATGGTAGTATTTCATCCAACAGTCTCAAAGTGCTTTATAAACTTTTGTCCATCTCTCTCAGCTAACCCACCCCTCCAATGTACAAAGGAAACTGAGAAACAGATTCAGTTTGCCCAAGGCAAATCAGCGTCAAAGCCTAAATTAAAACTCAGGATTTCTGGCCTTATCTTAGATCACCCCTCTGTTCCAAGAAAGCCTTTACTCCTTGTACTTAGAATCATTTCCTCATACAGCTCTGTGGTAATTGAAAGCATCATTACAATCTTATTTTTTTAATGACTCCATTCATGTTGCTGGGTATGAAGAGTGGCACTGGAAAGAGCTACTGTAAGTATCTGGCCACTTTTCTATGGGGTAGCCCCTGTTTTCAAGAGTTTAATTGGCCAGGGAGAATTGGTGGGAGATCAAGTTACATTCATATTTTCATCCAGCCCAAAAACTTGTGCTATCTGAATTGAGTGCAAACCATTTCAAGGGCATCTTTCATTCCCAATGGGGAATGGTCCGTTTAAATCATTATCTGCAGGCCATTTAGTTGTTATATCTTAATCGGAACAATGTTAAAGATTAGGATAGCATGAGTCAAGTAGCTTTCATGCATCTGCAGAAAATGATCTGTAATAAATATGTATTCGACACGCTCCCTCCAAAAAGAGTGAAATAAAACCCAGGCCAGGGTGGCACCAAGCAGCGTTTAAAAAGGCTGAAACTCCAACCTTCATTTTGCCTTTAGATCTAACTATTGCAAGTGTCACCTTTGCTGATTAACCCACATGTGTGCAGCAAACCTCAAGCTCTCTGGTTAAAAATGTAGTTGAGTTAACGGAATGCTTTTTTTTTTTTGTTTGAAGACATTTGCTCCTAGGTGTGGTAAATATTTAGATCTAGGGCTGAACAGCCTTCAGTTTTCTCCTACACTCTCGATCCTCTTGGGCCAGAGGACTGGATGGAATCTTTTGAAACCCATCAACAATACTCCAGTAATTTGGGAAGAGGCTATATGTGAACAGTACGAGGCACTGCAGTATTCCAGAGTTCCCCTGTGAATCCTTGGCCCTTTTATGCCTATTCTGATACTGTTAAGTGGGAATTTGTTTGCACACATTCCGTGGAACTGCTTAAAGAAGAGCCCTTACCTTTGCCAGCCAGTCAGGGCAATGCCTTGGAGCATGTCAGCAGGGATGCGGTTTGCCACTTTCAGCCACTGGAGATGATTTTTTATGTGATGTCCAATCAGGGTCAGAGACTGATTCACCCCAGTGGCTCCTTTAAATGCACTAGCAAACCACAGCTTGGGGAAGCCACACTTGCGGTACTTTTCAATGAGAAGCACTGAAATATAAGACCAAAGGTACACACACGAGTCAACAATGCCGCACTGTTGCAAAAAAAAACCAAACATCATTCTGGGATGTATTAGCAAGACGGGAAGTATTTATTCTGCAGTAATAAGGCATCAACTGGAGCTGTGTATTTATATTCAATGTATAGTATAACATAAACAAGTTATTGTCTATGAAATTCGAGTTTGTACTGACTTTGCTAGTGTTCTTTATGTAGTCCGCTGTGAAACTAGGTAAATATCTAGATGAGTTGATGTACCCCCTAGAAGACCTCTGCGTACCCCCAAGGCTGTGTGTACCCGTGGTTAGGAACCACTGGTCTAGATGCTTGGTCCAGCCTTGAGTGCAGGGGACTGGACTAGAAGACGTCTCAAAGTCCTTTGCAGTCCTACGATTCCATGTTTCTATGTTCAGCAGAAGATGCTCAGCTTTAGCTGCATTACTCCTGTTTGTAGGCATTCTGAGCTCTTGTACAAAAGATATACAGCTCCGGGTTTGAGTGAGAGGGGGCCAGGAGCAGGTCACACTTTCACTGATTGAAACACACAGTCCATTTACCACAGGAACAGAGAGAGAAAAATAGTTATACGGAACAGGTTCAATGCCACGAAATCAGAGAAAAGAGGTTTGCTTACAACCTTGTTTTGACAGTGTAAAATGATGTGTGAGCCTGATGACAAATACCAGGTGTTTTTTTAAAGAAGTGATGTAAAATGCCTGAAGTCTATATTCAGTTTAACAGAAGGGTAGGCTGCGATCATCTTTCCATATACTCTGCTAGAATAAAAGGGACCACATTCCCTTTGAAAACCTTCCAAAGAACGACAAATCAGCATGTGCAGATTCTAGCAGGATCTGTGTAGTTTCCTCCACTGCTTACAGAAAGGGGTTAATATTAAGTGAGTTTGAGAAGGTTTATTTAATACAGCAGAAACCTCTGGGGTCTGGGGGACCATGTGCTATAACAATTGGAAACTGGCTATTTTTAAGAGTTAACTGAGCTCTTTGCATGCTCCGAGCAGTTCAGAACCAACAGTACAAACCTTTGCCGTCCATGTCGAGATCCGGTGCGTAGTCCCAAATCATTGGCTCCATCAACTGAGCTACCCCGGACTCTAGAAGGAGCAGAATTTGTTTTAAGTGATGCAAAATGGTCAGTCAAAGCAGCTTTTGTGTTAACGCTGCAAGTAATCAGCCTACATCAAACCGCAACCAGGACGTGTGAAAGGGGCAGTTTGTCAGCCTTGGATGCAGATGTTCTCTACCTACAGAACAGATAAGAGCGCACACAGCTCCAGCGTGCACATCCCCCTGGCCTCTCCCTTCCCAGCCCTGGTTTAGAGAGGACTCTTCCAAGGTGACAGACAATTCAGGCTCCATTCAGTCCTTAGATTCTTTCCTGCGACTGTCAACAAAGGGCCCAGTTAGTGACTAGCCATAGGATGAACAGCTGTCTATTAGCCAGATGAAGAGTGCTTCATCTCTAGCCAGTCTCTTTACCAATACCCTGTACTCTTTACCAATGCATGTGCTGGGGGGAACAAAGGGTCCTTCAAAGGTTCAATCCTGTAGTCTTTGCACATGTAAAACTTCCACCAATGTCAGTGGAAATCCTGTATGCACAAAGGTGTAGGTTTGGTCCCCCGTTACTGTGTAACAAACTAATTCACTTGGATTTAAATACTGAAGAAACCAGGCCATGGAGAAGTCACTGCCACGCATCAGTGAGCTTTGAAAAATTCAGCGTTTAACCCAAACCCGCTTTTAGTCAGTTCAATCTCCATCTGCTGGGATGGCAAGAGAGCATGCTGAAACGAATGCGGTGTGGTTCTTCTACCAGAGGCTGACACCTTATCTACGCTGGCTTTCTTTCCTGGAAGACTTCCCTCTGTGGTTTGCGCTGACGCAGCTTGGCTTATGGCAGGGAGTGTAGCTGCACCGTTGTAGATAGGACTCTAGGTAACCACCACCGTTTTATCTGTCTTGTCTATATCTCTTCAGAGCAGGTCTTCATGCTATGGCGACAACAGTGATACTTGCTGCCTGGAACCCTGTTTATACAGGGGCTGCACCAAGTTTAACAGTAGTTGGAAGTTTGAACAGAAAAAAGGCTAATGTGGATGAGGCCATTGAGCAATCCCACAATTCAGTTCTGCCCCCCCCCGTTCCCAATGATTAACTGCAATGTCAAAGACACAAGGTCATAGCTTCTCTCTCCGAGTCTGCATTGCTGGCAGGCGGCCACTTCTGTGGAGGGCTACTGCAAACTGGTTCCCAAAATACTGCCAGGGCATGGGTGGAAATTTAGACTAGAGACACTGATTCAAACCTCTGTCTATGTAAAGCTGCATGGGATTTTTTAAATGGTGAGAGAGAGAAGACAAAGACCCACCTACAGTGAGCTGCATGGCATCTTTCTCAGTATTAGGTACCTACATATGGCCGCACTCTTACCACAGTCTATGAGCAACTCACAGTCTGTAATGTATTGATCTTCAGGAATGGCCTCTGAGGTAGGGCAGTGCTTTATGCCTATTTTACAGGGCCGAAATGAATCACAGAGAGGCTGTGTGACTTGCCCAAAGCCACTTAGGAAATCTGCAGCAAAGCAGGCAATTGACCCCAGGGCTTCTGAGTCCTCAGCTAGCGCTCTAACCACTAGGCAAGCCCGCCCCTCTCTTTAGCAATTTGTGAAATCACTTCTTACCTTTTCCTAGTTGTCACAACTGAATGATAAGTTACCCAGTCCAGTCTGTTTCAAACACTGGTATATTTAGGGTTTGTTATGCTATAACGTTATGAGAGGTGTCTTGCCCAGCTCACGTACCTCTCAGCGTTTCCTCACTCACCCCCCTGAGCATATCATCCCACACAATGGGCTTCACCACTGGATGAGACGAAACCATGCTACTTGCAACAGCTTTCATGTGGGACAGGCACAGCTTCTCTGTGCTGTTCTCCTCTTGCTGCAGCCACTGCTTTGACTCCTCCCCTTCACCAAGATAGTAGACCTGAGGGCACCAAACAAAAGACCCTGATTTACTGCAGAGGGACTTTTAATGGGTCTCCTCTCATTCTCTCTTTGGCTGATCAGAGACAAGAGAAAGGAGTTGGGAGGGATGGAAAATGGATGGATTTCCCCTCTGTCCAAAACCAAGCCAAGACCTCAATTTCCCAATACGTTACCCTGTCAAAGCCTCCCTGAACCTGTAGCAGGTAGCAGGCACAGGGCATCCACATGATTTGGCAAGAAGTTGACCTATAATTCAGTTTAAATCCCATCCCAGAGCTGGTGAGCACTCCAAGGGAAGCCTCCATAGGCAGTGAAGGCCTGTGAAACTGTGATGGCTAAAAAAATGAAGGGGCGAAATATCCTAATGAATTAAAGTACTTAAAGCAAGCATTTTTCAGTCACTCTGCAGGTTAGAGTAACCGCCTTTTGGAAAGACCGGGCAGATCCTTGAGATACAGCTCCTCCAAGAGCCAGGGACAATCCTGTCGGATTCCCAAACAGCCATCATGCCTGTTTTCGAATCACAGTGACATGCATGTTGGTGTGTGACTCCTCACCCTAGGGTTAGGGTTCCTGTGGATAGGGTGCTTGGAAGGAGGGGTAGCATTGCTATGGTAGAGCTCTCTACCTTAGGCTCTATACATCTGCCATCTAATTGACTAGAATTACCTGGTTGCTCCCTATCAAGCGCATCACAGATAGAAACAAGATTAAAGCACTGAAATTCATGTGTCGGTATCAGTGGGCTTGAAGGAGGTGGCGGAGAGAATATGATCCTGGAAAACTAGGTGGGAGTTTCCAAAACTGATCATGAACAAAAGTGCCTCAGCCTAATGCTCTCTCTGTATCCCTTAACACGAGTGTGGATGTTCTCCTTATCCCTGAGAATCCCTAACCCTCACCAAACCTGGCCCCACTCCTACAAAATGGTAGAGTGAGGCGATATGGCTTTGATTCTTTGCAACTTTAATAGGACCTTATAGAGCAGGGGTGGGCAAACTTTTTGGCCTCACGGCCACATCTGGGTATGAAATTGTATGGTGGGCCACGTGGTGGGAGAGGGGGAGTGGTGGCGCTGGGAGGGGGGAGCAGCTGCCGTGCTCCAACCAGGGTGCTGCTGGGCCCATAGGGTGGTGCTGCTGGGCTCATATGGTGGGAGAGGGGTAGGAGGGTTGAGTGGGGGGCGTGGCCACTGTGCTCCAGCCAGGGTGCTGCTGGTCCCATGTGGTGGGAGAAGGGAGGGGGGAATGGGTGGGACTGGGAGGGGGAGCGGCACTGCGCTCTGTCCAGGCCCAGCTGGAGGGCCTGATGAAAAGCTCAAATGGGCCATATATGGCCTGCAGGCCATAGTTTGCCCATCCCTGTTATAGAGCTTTTCATACTAAACCACTTTGCAGACAGAAATCACTCAGCACGCCAATGAAATGCAGCTACCTCTGGGATACCTCATGGCAAGTGCTTAACAGGACATATCAACAGGAAGAGAAGACTACGTCACCCAACAGAAACTGTGGGAGAATTTTGTCAGCAGAACATATGTTGCATTATTTATGTGTATTACAGAACCAGTTAGGAGTCATGGCCCACGAGCCCATTGTGCTAGGTGCCGTAAAAACACAGAAGAAAAATTGTCCCTGCTCCAAAGAGCTTAACTAAGAAGGACATTTTCTAGGACAATGGGGCTGATATCCCAGCTTGAAAAAACATGGGATTTTTTTTAATATAACCAATCAGGACTTCAGGTTTGAAGTCTTATCCAATGTGTAGCCCTTTTAGGCCAAGTGTCTTACTCAAGCCAAGTGCTGAGTTAGAAGCAACTTTCTGGAGCTAATACTTTACTTTTGATCTACCTATTTAACAAACAAAAAAAACCTGCTTCTGTTGCAATCAGAGATATTAAGAATTGAAGACGACTTTCAATTTAGCATCTCAGACCTGGGTTTCCTTGCCTGAAATGGGAATCCCATTCAGCTGTTTCCTCAGCATCCATCACTAAATTTAGGGAGTCCCTGGTCCACCCAAGCACCCAAAGATTTCTAAGTGAACCCCTGCTTTATCTCTCAGTGCCTGAGAGAACCTGTTACTAGCGAGAATCATACCTCATCAGAGCCTATGTGAAACCATCGTAAACCGTCATGCAGCGCCACCACCTGGTCAATCATTGCACTGACCAGCCTCAGAGATTCCTCTTTGTGTGGGTTGAGGGCATTTGGAAACATCTCCACCTCCCGGAGGTGAGAAAACTCTTGGTGTTTTAGGACAAACTGTAGGAGATAGGAGATTTCGTGGATGTAACCACTGAACGACTGCAGTGAACCACTGAACAGATGCAACAGTCATGCTGTCTCATGTCATTTTGTTGCCCCAACGGACTCTACTAATTGTTACAATTTTGGTAATGGAAGCATTCTTGCTGTGCCCAGAAAAGTGACAGAGGCAGAGGACTAGCCAGAGCCAGGCACTGCAGAGGCAGGACATGTTCTGCTGCTCCCACCCCCCAATAGAGGATTTTCGCCCAGATCTCACTGAGCAGAGGTGGCTCTCCCAGATCAGAAGGGACGCACACCCCACCTCACCCTTCTCGCTGCTGTAACCAACAGGGTATACGGGGGTAACATGGGTAACTCAGGAGGTTTAAATTGCATTATCTGTGCAATGCCTGGAACCTACAGCAGGGAGGGTAGCGCTGACTGGGGTGGCAAAGCAGTGGGCATGGACGGCCAATTGGGTGGGGAGGTATTCCCCAAGAGAAAAATTCTGTCCATTTATCTGTTAGGGAAGGAAGAACCATCTTGTTAAACATGGGAATGGGTGTCAGGAGATTGGAGTTCTGTTCTGGGCTCTGCCACTTATGTCCGCTGTGAAGTCACATTCCCTCTGTGCCTCAGCTATCCCACATGGAAACTGGGCATAAGAGAACTCCCAGTCTCGCTGGAGGGTTGAAAGGATGAATCCACTAGTGTCTGTGGGGTGATCTGGGATTGCTGGATGGAAGGTGCTGTTAAAAGTGCGGAGTAATACCCCCCAAATACTAAACAATAGAAATGTCAATGACCCATGGCTACTCCCTGCTTTGCAGAGCTCCCTAACCTAACCTACACAACATCCCTCGAATCCAGACATTCACTTACTTCCATGTGTCCAAAGGTCTGCACCAGAGGGATAACTTCTAACTCATGCAATTTTGCCAGATTTAAAATCTCTTTAATCTCTGAAGCGCTAGGGAGAGAGAGAGAGAAAGTAAATGAGAGAAAGAGAACACACACACTGGGTTATTCACACCAGGCTCCCTGGACCGAGTCTTTACAGTTAACCAAAGCCAGTAGCTTGTCAGCTTCGGAAGGATGATGCTCTAGAACGTATAAGGCACCTTTTATCCCAAAGCTCTTCACAGGTTTTACTGACTGTACAGACTGCAATTCCCTGTATAGACAGCAATCACAGTAAAGGGTTTATGGAGTTAATACTAGACAAGAACACTAACACAACTGAAAGGGAAGCACTTACCTAATGTGACTGGAAATGCAGAGGCATTTGTGGAGCAGAACACAAACACCTATGTTGGTATTCGGCCTTGAAAGTGGGGCTAATATTACCTATACTTCTGAAAATTGTCCTGAGATCCTTAGTGACCATGTGTGGTCAGGATCCTGCTTTTATTTCTAGTCTAAAAACTTGCATCTTTGGCAGCTGCTTTGTACCATGCTGCACTTTGGATCCAGTACAAGTACCTGGCACCCGCTATAGCGATATACAGTTTTTCAGTGTCGTACAGACATGATAGTAACAAATCTCACAGCACCCCACAAAGCAGGTAGGTAAGTATCATTGTCCCCTTTTACAGATTGGGGAGACTCAACACAGAGGTTAGGTGATTTTCCCAAGCCCAAAGAGAGAGCTAATGCCAGGATTGGACCTCAGGAGTTCCTGACTCCCAGTCCTGTGTTCAGGACATTAGACCACCGCTCAGCTCACCACTGAATTGAATCTATTGAATCGCCCACATTACTTCCTCGAGTTTTCCCTACAAGTGTCCCTGCCAAGTCCAACAATCAGACAAGATCCCAAGACTGCAGCCCAGATGGAAGGTAAAGGGCTGATTTTACACGCAGAAAAATTTAACAAGGAAAATGCCAAAGCTCTGTTCCTGATAGACGCAAATGGGAAACAGCAAATACAATCACCAGTAGGACATGTTCTGCTCTATTACCCCCCACCCTGGACTGAGGGGAGGCTTGCTGTTGCATCTTCATCCCCTTCATAATGCATTTTCACTTTCCTTATGCCACCTATTGCACATTCTCAGCCTCCTATTGCAGCTACCACCACTCCATGCAAGGACTGTCTGACACTCCCTTTGGAGCTCATCAGCAGCAGCTTCATCAATGATTCCTCTGGGCTCTTAAGAACCATGTGGGGCACTCCTCTCCCACCCTTAGGGCTTCTACAGCTGCTCCAGATGGTCAGAGACCAGCACTCAGCCTGTAGCCTCCTCCCCAGCAGTATAAGAAAGCCACTTGACAAACCTCGCAAGATCAATTTGATTGCAATACCTGTAAGCATGCTCTGCTCTGAGTGCCTTCAGCTCTCCCTCATAAGGAAACATGTCCTCATATTCCATGAGAAGGCCATTGGCACCGAGGGTACGAAATAAAGGAAAAATCTGAAAGAAAAAGAAACCACTGCAGATCTGTGTCTGGCTTGATGATTTCACACGTCTTACAGGTCCTGGCCTGCTCAATTCCCAAGGTAACAAACGCTGCAGGATGTGAAGAGGAATCTTAACTTTCCCTGGCAGTTTGTGTGGCATCTGTGTGGAGTATTCCTTCCACAGTGAAATCAGGACCCGAGATAGCTGGTTGGCTCCAATGAGAACAGATATAACTACAATCAAATGTTTCACTTGCATAGAGGACTCTGCTTAAGGTTTTCCTAAACCAGAATCTGAATTTCTCGTGCAGCTGCAAAGCATTACAGTTATTGTGTGTGGTGAATTTAGTGCTGATGAAGGAGGTTGGAATGACAGTTTAATCCACAGCCAATGGAAATCCTAAATCATGATTTCTTTCCGGGAAAGCTTACTGCAGTTTACAGGAAGCATCCTAAATAAGTTATACAGAGACATTCTGGCCTCTGGATAAACCAAACTTCCTGTTCTCCCCAATGAAAGCTATATGGATCACTGTTCTCTCTTGCGTTACATCCCCAGTGTGGCCTACAGCTAAGGACTGCAATCATTTTGGAGTTGATTCAACAACTCCACCCGCATGCAATAGATGTTACCTCAGCCAGGTAGGAGACCTTTGGTGGAGCCCCTTTGAGATCCAAGTGCACTAAGTGCAGCCCAAATGGTGAGGAACCCGTCATTTTGTTTTCCTCCATCTTCTTAGCATGGCAATAATCTTCAGCAAAACCAAATATTTTACCTAGAGGACAGCAGCAAAGTTAGTACTGGGAATATTCCCCCCCCCATGTTTAAATACGGATCTTAAATGCCGAAGTCTCACGTAAGCCAGATTTAGGCCCATTTTCTTTCCCAGAGGAAGAGATGCACTTCTTAAAATGTTCTCAGCTCATGCTAAAGCACTGGCGCTGCAGCGCAGATCACAGGGGCGCGTCTGTCCCCAGCTACGCCACGTCCAGGAGCCTGGCAGGTGCGAGGGCAGAACCGGACCGGGGATTCCTGGCTTGTAACCCCAGGAGGGAGAGTCGTGGTGACCTTTCACCCTTGTGGCCCTTGTCACCCAAAGACCCCGAGGGCAGTC
>ML675637.1:7055824-7344451 GCA_007922155.1 Mesoclemmys tuberculata
AACCCATCTTTCAGAGCAAAAAATAATATAAGACCCTGTCTTATTTTCGGAGAAACACGGTAACAGGTACTTATGTTAAGAATCTGCAGTCTTATCAGAGCTTGTTGATATATGGCTGGGAACTGTTGAAGTAGGGCTGGGCTGTTGATATAGGGCTGGCATTCATCCAGTTGATGGGCTAGCTCCCCTGGTGATTCCTAGTCATTGCAGCATTGCATGGGTGTGTAGGATTGTTACTTGTTTACACAGGGGTTTGTCTGTGTTCTGCTCTTAGTGTGAGGAAAAGCAGAGCCCACCAAGAATCGCGGAGAAAGTGGCTGAAAGTTGCATTCCTAGTCTCCTCTGCCGTCCTCGGTGGCCTCTTGAGCTGGAGCTACTTGGTCAGCGAAGATGGGGTCGCCGAGGTCCTGGCTCATTACAGTGAAAGTCTGCAAGACAGATTCATCGAGGTGCCCTGCTCAGAGGACTATGACAGTCATAAAAGATTTGAAGGTATTTGTACATGAGCGTGCTGGAGTGAGGCAGTCGTTGGTGCCACAGCAGGCTGGCTTTGTTTCCACGGGAGCGCCTGATATCCACCTCTCCTCTCTAGCATGCACCTCATCATAACACACACGTTCCTTGACTTCCCAAACGCTCAGGTCTCATCTATCACTGCAGGAACTGCTGGTTCAAAAAGCACTTTGCTATCTTTCCATTCATCTTCACCACCCCAAACAGCTTCATTAGGGCAGTGTGAAATTAAATCTTGTGCTAAATCACATTCTAGTTCTTTTTCATGGTCTGCTGACTCCTCTAGTGGGAGTTACCTATATATACAATTCAGGAAGTGTGATGAAACTAATTTTGGGTACTGCCAGCACACTGTAATGAGACAAACACCGGCTTCTGATACTGGTTGTTGCCAGAATCATGTGCTTTAAGTACGGTAGTTAAGAGCCAGTTTCCTCTGCAAGATTGTCAGTGATAATGAAAACACAGCTTTGATATTGTCACTCTCACATGCAATAGGCATGTGGGTTCTGCTCTGGCTATGCATCCCCTTCCAGGTAATAGGACCAGCTCCGGAGACTGCTTGCTCTCAATTAGTTACCTGTCTTCCCATCCACTTACGATTTTTTTGGGTTCCTAGTGATGGAGCTTCTAGTGATAGGTGAGAGCTCCCTCTCCTGTGGAGGATGTGGTAGAGCACAGTGACATAAGGGTTCTGGGTTTCCTTGGGCAGTGGGGAAAGGTCATGCTGGAATCTCCCACAGGGTGCGCTGTCTTCTACTCAGGCTTTGAATGGTACTCCCAGGGATATGTGAATAATCTTTATTTCCCCTCGGTGTTAAATACCTAGGTGCCAGCCTGGGCACGGTTGGTCTGAAATGTAGCCACTCCGGCAAGGTTAGAGGGTTCCTGTGATTCTAAAACTAAATGTGACATGCATTCAGGGGCTGCATAGTTCCCACAGCATCTGCTGCAGTGGAATGTGGGCATGGTTGGTGTGATCCAGGGCACCTGCAGGTTCTCCTTTTTTGGTATTTATTCCAAATCTCCATGGGCTTAGTGAAAACACTGTATTGTAGATCCCTGGTAGAGGAGTTTGCTGGGTTGAGAAACTTCTTGGACATGTGAAAATACTTCCTTAATTCATAGATTTCATCATCAAATTATTTTTATTCAAATGTGGTCTGCTATTATATTTAACTATACATGTAGAATCCTACAGAGCATCCTGCTTGTAAAGAGAAAAGAAAAATTGCCAGGGTTCTGTTTCCCTTTGCAGCACTGACACACTTGGGAAACTCCTGCTCTGTGGACTAGTTAGCTTTGTATTATGATTAAATTATTCAGCATGGGTGATGTGAGTGGCTCTGCACCTAAAAGCATAAAGAGAGAATAGCTTTGGAGCTAGGTTAGAGGCATTCTAAAACTGGGTAAAGCAAGCCTTTGACATTTTTTCTGGGCTGTTGTTAGATGCTACATACCCTCTCTTCATTTATGACACTTTATTATTTTTGTACGTGTAAGTGGTTACTTTTTAAAAATCTGCCTCATACACTGTTTTCAAGAAGACACCTGTGGTATTTGGTGCTTTTCCAAACATCTACTTCATTAATAAGATAATTCAGTTTATATCGGGATGTACGTTGAATTTTGTGGTTGGCCAGCTCTTGTCTTTTGCTTGGTCTCCACAAGGGGGTAATGTTGAGCTGATTAAAGAAGCATATTCCATGCCATACTGTGACAGGGCCAGAAAGCTGCTATCGCTCCAGAGGTCGTTTGCAGGTAGCTTAGTGACTCAGTAAAGAGATGATTGCAGTTAGCCTGGTGTGCTGCCAGATTGATTCAGCTCCAGCGCTCTGAGCAGTCTGCTGGAAACGGTACTTCAGCCTAACGTCCACTCCTTTTGGCTGTTTGTCAGAAGTTAGCTCCACCCTGCATCACTCTGTCTGATGCCTCAACAGCAGTATTTACGGTGTTCCAATGGCGTTTACCTTTGCACTCCTCTCCCCAAGTCCTGGCAGTCACCATCCTTCCAGCTCAGGAAAATTAGATGAGTTCCCTCTTGCAGCTCATCAGCATTGTTTGTCTGAAGAGTTTGAGTGACGTGAGGGCATTTCCATCTACCTCCTACCCCCCTTCTCTAGGCTGAGCTTCTTGCTTCCAAAATGCTTCCAGCTCTTGCAGTTAAAAAGGAAGCAGACTTGGTCCGGGATATCTTTCTAGGTCCTGTTTTTTTTTTTTTTAAAGTACAAATAGTTTATTATTTTTAATGAGGCAGCAAAATAGAACTGCAAGTACATCCAGAGCCAGCAGTAACAGTGTGCCACATCTATTCCCTTTCTAGAGCTAAGCGCAGAGCTATGAATTGTCACCATTTTTGAAATGAGGGTTCAGGGAAGAGTTAAGAAGACGAATATTGTTGCACTCTGGGCCTGGCAGTGGTCTGTGGAGGCTTTGTACAGTTTCCTATAGAAGAACCTAAAGGTTCTTTTAATATGATGTTGGGTCTTACTCTGTATCTCAACAATACAATTCCTTGTTTGTACAAGTGATCATATTTGGTCCAGTCTGAACTCTGATCACAGCATAACAGCAATTGCAAACATTCAGCCTCCTCCCAGAAATCCAGTCTTGAAGAAAACCACTATTACTAGATCTGTATGTATGTTAAAGCTGGCCACTGTGCCACCCTTGATTTGTTTCCTTATGGAACAAAATCTGACTGGTTCAGGTTTTTATCGTTTGTATCAGACATTCACTTATTTATCATTGCTTATCCAGAGCACTCATCCACACATCCAGTGATGTTTAAAAATATATGGATAGCAACCACCAAGCCACTAGGTGTTTTCTTAGATCTATGCAAAGCTAGTGTTTCTTATGGACTTAGCCAGTTAGAAGTTCTCATGTACCACATCCAAAAAAGTGGCCCATAGTGCATAATTATAGTGAATTTGTCTTTGACACAATGAGTTAATTTTTCCATGGTTGTAATCTCCCAGATTCTTTCAAATCAGTCAGTGATAGATGACTGGATATAGATCCTCTTCCTGGCAATAACCATTTTTGCTGCAGTAGTGAATGAAGAACACAATGATATAATCAGCTGTATTTGAGGGAGTAACCTTGATAGATAACTAGATCCTGGCTGTTTTTGAACGCCACTGCCCAGCAAGGTTGCTTGAAGCATAGTCGGGAAGTGTGTGTACTTCTCCCAGTGGCTGTACACAGAGCTTCTGTATGGCTTCCTGGCTATTTGATAGAGAGACAATAAAGCAAGTACTTGTCCTGATGGGATTTTGGAGAGGTAACACAGGAAAAGCTGGAGGTATTTGGAGAGACTGGAGTTACCTTCCATAAATCAGAAGTGCTGGTTCTGAAAAATGAGGCTACTGTGTTTTTTCACTGTTTTAAAATGCAAAAGGAAAGTGGTGGTTATTTCACTTCTTTGTTTTTGCTCTAACTTATGTGTTTGTTTATTATTGGAGCCAAAGCTCAAGCAGGCTGTATCTATTAAATATTTGAGGCTGTATGTCATGAAGTGTATACAAACAACATAATGATTTGTCATCTGTCATTGGTGGGTACAAATGTACTGGCTATCCATGTCTTCAACAGTGATTTCAGTACTTGCAAACAAGTAAATATTTTAGGCTGACTTTCTAAAGTTCATCTAAAATCCATGTAAAGATACAAATAAAGTTGAACCTTCAGGTGCCAGCCTCGGTGTCTATTAATGTGGTTCTGCATCCAGACTAGTAAACCGTATCTTAGAGTTTTAGCACTTGCAGTGGTAATTCATGCATCCAATGTGAGTACAACCAGGGACTTAACAGAGAGGCCTCTAGGACTGGATTTTGAGCCATTGTAATGGGTTTTAAAGCAGCTTCATTATGCTTCCAGCCTGCTTCAATTGGTGTCACACAGCTGTGAATTTATTTTTGGCCATTGCGTGGTAGTGAACATGACTCACTTGGAAGTTCAGAATATTGCTTGTCGAAGGGTGAGCTGCTGGCTATCTGTGTTTAGGGAGATATCATGGTGCATCATGATCAGAGGAACTGTAGTCTGCATTCTAAATCATGCATGCAAGGCTCTCTTAAATCATTCTTAAATCATGCATGCAAACACTCCTGAAAAGTGTGCTTTTTCATCCTAAAGTTATGGTGGTGGTAATGGTTCTACGGATAAACCTTCTGTGTTGTAATGGTACTTCTCCCTGTCAGTAATGGTTCAGATCGGTGGTAGCTTCAATATGACATCATCCAGAGATTAGAGGAGTGGATACGGAAAGGTCAAGGGGAAGTGTGTAACCAGTAGGATCAGAAGATCCCGGAACTAGGTGGCAAGTACTGTTACATTGAACGGTGCCTAACCATGTAGCTTTTCAAATAAAAAGTAAGGTGTAGGAGGTTTGACTAGTTGTGTGTCGTTGGATACATTATATCCTTCTCCAACATGCTGAATAGGTTGTGTGGTCCCAGGGTGTCTCTAATGTGAGTATCTTTATACGTTCCTCTTAACCCTTGTCAGAGAGGACATGCAGCTTGCAGTTTCAAAGCTATGGTGCTGTTAGTATATCACTGAATGTCTTTGTATCAACTGGATGCAACATTCCTAGTGAAACGTGAAACCCTGTGATACCCCTCCCACCCACCCCCAGTTTCTAACTTCATTGGGAAACCAGCCTAGATTTCTATGAAAATTCCTGCTAGGAAAACTAACAAGTAAAGAAATTTGATTAGAATAAAGAACAGAATCTGGAGTAGGGGAAGGTGAGGTAGAAGTTGAAAATAGAAATATATTTTAAAATCTGCCTTTAAGTGTGACCATTTACAGTGCATCTGTATCCAAAAGTGGGACCTTTTTAATTGATAAAATAATCTTCAAACAAATCAGCTCCACCCTCTGCTCCTGCCTAAACTCACATTTTGTATTCATCTCTTACAGTCAGGACCTAGCTGATTGACTTACCCCTGAAATATCATTATATTGCTTACATCCCAGGCTTGCAAATCTTTGTTACCGTCTGCATCCAGCATTGTCTTTACCACTCCTTTGCCGAAGCTTTTAGTGTCGTCATCACTCTACTCCGAGCTTTTGCTAAAACCTGGTTCACCAACTTCAGTCTCTGTTTCTTGAACCTCAGCTCCTCTTACCTGCAGATTGTTTCCTTTGCTCCTTGAATACCAGACTAGTTTTTTCTATGGTAGTTGGAAGATCTTTCCCACTATGCTGTCCCTGCCATCTGGAAAAGGCTCTCAGCTCTTCTGTGCTCAGTTGTCCTCCAGACTCTCTTTAAAATCTCATCTCAAGATCCATCTTTTCCTCTTGGCCTATGCCTTTTAATCCTGTTCTCTAATGAAACAATCAAATTCTACTCCCTGAATTTCCAGGTTTCATGCTTGGTCATTCTTCCTGTGGCTTCTGTTTCCTTCACCCCTGGTGTACTGGAGCTGCGGATATCACCTGAAACATACGTTATACAAGATATTATTGGTTGTAATTGTTATGAAAAGATTCAGTGACAGTTCTGCGTGGCTCATGCTGTTAAAAATGAAGTGGCTGGTAGTTTACACCAACAGTTCTGGGAATCAAAATTCAGTCTCTTTCGCTGCCTCTTAAAAGCACAACAGCACAGAATTCTTGTATCTTTTAAGACTGGGCAGGCAAAAATGTTGTCAAAAGGGTTGTAGTTTGGGGCTCCCTTTCTGAACTCTAAAGCAGTATTTCCAACTCTCATGATTTTATCACGAGACTCATAGTATTTGGTGTTCTTAACGTCCTCAGCTCCTGGAGGCAAGTGATTGTCTGAAAATTTCAGCATTCATTTAAGAAAGAAAGCAAGTTCATCACCTTCCTGATTGCGGAGGAAATTTTGAAAACTTGCCCAGAGAATTAATTCTCAGAAATCCTGAATGTCTTTCTTAAAAAAAAAAAAAAAAAATCTTGTGATTCTTTGGGGCCTGACTTATGGTTTTGGAATGTCTGGGGTTGGCAATACTACCCAATGTGCTCTCATGACATGCACTGCAATGTCCGGCTGCTGGCAGTATGGCCTGCTCGGACCTAGTTGTTCCTATTGACCGTCTCTTCTGGTGCAAAACACTGTAATTTCCACTTAGTAATGGTCTTGGATCCTGCTTCTCTCCCTGTTAACTATGGGGCAATAGGGGAAAAGTGATCCAGGCAATTCCTTTGGTATAAGCACAATCTTTGCTGCGTTCTTGCTGCAGTGCAGGGTTTTGTATTGGCATTGCATTAGGAGCAGTGCAGAGTAGCACTCTGACTGCCCTTATAGTGTTAATTCTCCTGATGTTCCCCAAATAATGGATTGGTGTTTTCTCCTTGGAGTTTCTCTTCCAGCAATCGTTCTTATTGTTGAATATTCATGGGGCACACCATTAATTATTCTGGTTTTTAATCCATTCAGATGGTCTTTCCCAGAGATTTGTTACTGGCCCTGTCTACTTAATTTTTCCCTATTTAGTTTAGAAGAGAGAGATCTTTTTCAGACAATGTAGAGAGAGATGGTTGACTGGAGTAAGCAGGAAGTGTACTGAGCCAAGAGGATGATCTTTGTTTGGGAAAAACTGTGGGGTCTATGATTGATCTGACTGATAATAGAAAGAGAAGACCAAGTGTGTGTTTATGTTTGAGGGGGAGAAACTGCATGTGTGTATACATGCAATCTACTATTCAGGGCTCCAGGTGTCTCTGACAGATATTTGAAACAAATCATAAAACCAGCTGCCTTCTCTTATCCCTAAACAAGAAAATAATAACCAAAAATTAACAATTGTAGGGAAACAATAGCCCACCATACCCACAAACCCCATCCCTCCTTGCTTCTTTCCTTTCCCCAAGTCTTCGGGAAATAGCTGGGCCTTGGAACATACCCAGAAGGCTGACAGATCCTAGCTATTTTTCACCAAGGTGGAGAAAGGCGTTTTGTAACACCTTTCTGCTGTTCGAGTTACCTCTTGGTCCTGTTGCCTTGTGGTCACTTGTTTTCGGTTGCTCTTGTTCACAGTTTTCTGCTGCTGCAGGATTGCATAGGTGAAGTAGCTGATTTTTCAGAAGTGCATTCCCTCCCTCTGGTGCCTTTTTGTGCTTTGATGAGCAAATAGGCATCTGAGAGAACTCAGTTCACAAGCAGTAAGTATATTGGCAAATGTCAGCAAATATGTGGATCCAGGCTTTTCTGTTGCTTTATAATGATCCCCTTCTTCCTTCCGCCTTGCTTCCCCCTCCTCTCCCCCCCGGCAAAACCCCCCCCTATAAAATACCAAATCTCAAAGACTGGCTTACAGTTCATTTTAGTTGTTACTCCTGCCCTGAAGCTACTCTGGACTGGACATCCGTGCTTCCTCAAGGACTTCAGGATAAAGGGCATATGCGACTTGTAGTGCTAGCTTCTCTTTTTAACTTATTGCTGTATTCTGCAGATGTGGATTTTAAAGGCTATTTGCCATGTAGTGTGAAGCTGTATGCTCCCCATGGTCTCCTTTCTTCTCTCTCTCACCTTGTAGTTTTTTGCTCTCACAGAGCAACAAAGAGAAGTTCCGTGAATCACTGATTCACACACAGAGTACAAAGTTGCAGGACTGATGGAGGTGACAGTCTTCAGTATCCCAGATATATCCCCCTTTCTGGAGCTTTGTCAGGCAATAGAGATGCCCTCTTGGACAGTTACTCCTATTAATATCATGAGGGCATCTATGGCCTGGGAATTCTGGGTCCTGCCACGTCTCTGTCTCATTGCTTGCCTTCTGATGTCATGGCACACTTTCATGCAGCTGGGAAGGAAGGGGTGGTTAGTATCTCAGGTCATCACTTCCTGAACTGACTTCTGAGGCACAGAAGAGTGTTTAGAATGCTTTACCACCAGGACCTTAGTATGGGATTGATTGCAGAATGAGATGCTTAAGGTCAGTCCTGAAGCTGGATCTCTTAAATGGTACTGCAAAATTCATCTGATATGTACTCCATCCTCTACATCCTAATATCCTTCATTTTCTTAGCCTTGTGTGGCAGCCATCATTTTTCCAGTAGATGTGAACTGGCAGGCCCCCTCCTTACTTTTAAGGGGCTAGTTTGCTCTCCATAGTAATCCAATCCCTGACCTTTCTGTTGAGACTGCAAATTACTTAAATTGTAAACTCCTTGGGGTGGGGACTGTCTTTGTTTTGGGTTTGTACAGTGGGGTCCTGGTCCATGACAGGGGCTCTTCCTTAGGCCTAGGATAATACAAATAATAATGTATAGGACTCTAATTGTGGTGATGTGTTGTGATTTGGGAGGGTCATCCAATAGAAACTGCACTGAAATGACAAACCCTTCTCATATAGGTCATTGCATAGTAAAATGTTTGTATCTACAGACCAAGGCTGGATTTGAATTGTTGACATGAGATGAGCTGCCAGACCCTGACCTATGTATGGTATTCTTGCCCCTGCTTATATGTGGCTGAAATACTGCATGTGGGGCCAGGTCAGCTAATATCTTTATGCATTCCAAGGACCATTATGCAAGCAAGTCTTTGCCTTCTTTAATTCTGCCCTTGAGAAGAAGTGATGAGAAGTCATTATATGCTTCCCACTTTGTTTCATACATACAGGAATGAAATACAGTGTTTCTGATTACAGTCATAGCCCACCATTCTAAACAAAGGCTAACTTCTCTGGCACTAAATCTTAGTCCCAGACTGCATTGAATCTGTTTATTTTGATAGATTAGCAGAGGGATATAGGTCAATGTAAGACCTGTATTTTTATTTTTAACAAGCTTGTTTTTACAAAAGCCTAGGAGCAATAGAAATGTTTCCATGGATTGTTTTCACGTTAATTGTAATAGTATATTTTTAAGGGTATGGTGTTCCCTTGCACTGTATTTTAAGCCCAACATTGATGCATCTTGCTCATGTATGAGAACTAGGACTTGAAACTGTGTAGAAACAGAAATGAATTGACTCCTCTATTTTTACTCTCCAAAAAGAGTGGTGTGCAAAAAATGAAAAGTAAATTTGGATTGTTAAAGCTGGTTTTTAATTATCTATGGTAAGTGGAAGTAATATAGGTCAAGAAATCTGTTTTCAAAAAACTTGTCCATGTCCCTTTCAAGCAGAACACAAGTTGGGAAATTGGGAGGTGGGATATTGAGATTGTGTGTGCTGCTTTGTAATGTAGTCTTTGCCTTCTATTATCCATCTCTAGGGTGCACTCCTAGAAAGTGTGGAAGAGGCATAACAGATGCAGTAATCACGAGGGAGGAAGCTGAAAGAATCCGTAGGTAATTCTTCTTTTAGCCTTAAAAAACGATATTGGTAGATTTGGGCTAGAGGCAAGTGGGATTACACTGAAAGTGTTTACAGCATGTCATTGGTGCAAAGCTCATTAGTTGAGGACTAAGGCTGACAGTTTAAGGTGTTAAAATCTTTTTCTGTTTCGCAACTGGCTGCTCTAGTCATCTGGGGCACGCTCTGTCTTATTCATTGGAGGTGGGAAGGAAGACTCATGTCCCATTGGAAAGAAATACGGTATTGTCCTGGATTGAATGGGATTGTAGGGATTTTCGTTTGCTCTGTTGTTCCCCGGGCAGAGTTTTCCCTATTTTTTTTTGTAACCTAGTCTCTTTTCTGTGCAGAGCAGTAGCCATGAGCAGCAATGAGCTAGAGCTAACAACGTGCAGTAAACTGGACGGCTTCCTTCATGGCTGTAATGTGCAGTGCTCTATTCAAGTGCTAAGATACGCTTGAACATGACACATCGGAAGTCTCATTGAATACCAGTTGCTTTCAGTAACCAAACAGTAGGAACTGCCTGAGTGATGTAGTCTGTACTATAAACTATGGGTTGACTGAGAACGTTGCTTCTAAGTCTCCTAGCCCCCTGCTGATGTGCAACTGGTATAGATCCCAGGCCTCACATATTGTAATGACTTGTTCACCAGCCAAGCCAAAAGTCTATCCCTTTCAAATTCTGGTCTCTTGTTTTTGATACATCTCTACATTTTATTGAAGTATTATTGCTCTTTATTATTGAAATGTAGGCTTCTTTACATTAGTCCTGTTTGAACAAGATCTGTTTGGAAGCCAGTTTTTTTTCAGGGTCTTTAGGATTCCTGCAAGAGGGCTGAGAATGGCCCCCATTGCAGCCACCTTCTTGCAAGTAGGTGCTCTCCCCCCTTGGTGTCATGGGCTTTAGTTGCCTGCTTGTGACGTGTAACTGCAAGATCGTAAGGATTTCAAGCAAATGGCAACTCCTCTCTGTCATCAATGCACATTACATGTGTTGTGTTGGCTAATATTTACCCAGCAGCCGTACATTGTAAATTACATTGTTAAGGACACAGAGGTCTGGCTGTAGTTCTGATTTGAGACTGTTGTTTCACCTGCAGAATAGCAGAGAGGGGACTGTCCTTGGGAGGATCTGATGGAGGGGTGAGCTGCGTCCTGTTACCTTTTACATTCTTCTGTTGTCAAGGCAAGATTTTCAGGTTTTAAATGCATTTTTGGGAGGGAGTAAGGGGAGGAAGTAGAATGGATAATTCCTCTGGCAACCCTGATTTGGCAAGATCTCACCATGAAGATGTTGATCTTTATCAGTAGTAAAGGTCATCGCATTTGCATTATAACTTACTCATTCCCTGTTGTTCAGTTGATAAATACAACACCCATGCTGTACTCTGCAGTATTGTGTTACATACCTGGATACCATTAAGTACAGCAGTGGGTGCATTGACCTCTGACTCCTGGTTCTTCAAAACTGGGCCTCTAAAATAAACTATGGTAACCCCCTTCTTAGAGATTGGTTTTGGGTAGTATATGAAACATCATTAGATGCCTCAAGGAGACCTTTGGAAAACATTCTGTTTAAAAACAATTCTCTTGCTGATGTGCATTCCCTCAGCATATTTGTGTGAGGAACAGACTCTTTAGTTCTGAAGAGTTGTCTGTTTATTCCCACCTATGTTAATAATCTGTGACACCCCAGTTTGTTGTAGGAGACTATTACGCTATCACTGATAGGTTAGTTGTTGAAGCCTGGTATAACTATTTGTATGCCTAAAGTTAAGCACCTGCTTTAGTCTGCTGAATTGGGATTTAAATTAGAAAGGAAATGAACAAAGGAGCTGATAGAATTTTGAGAAACTCTTCTCTCATTTTTATGCAGATATCCTTGTCAGTAAGGAATGAGGGAAATGAGATACAGAAGTAAACATTGTTTCTAAAATCAAAGATTCAAGTCACTTCCCAGGAGGCCTCAGTATAGCAGCTCTTTAATGAACCCTGCCCCAAGGCCCCATAGAGAACTACCACTCACCTGAGAAGAGTTTTCTGTTCCACAGGATTGGAGAAAGTGGATTGTGACCTGCCTCTGCGCAAATGGAAAAAGGCTGGTGTTATTTTTGCAATACACACTGGCTAGGCTTTGGAAGGGTAAAAGAGAAGTTAGGAGGGGAAGGAGTTAAATGGTATATTTAAAAAAAGGCTTTTATTTACTCAAACTAATGATACTGTTCACTTTTTCCTGCAGTTTATGCTACTTTTTGCTGCTGCAGCCTTTATTTTTCTTGACTTCTTTTTAACTGTTTGTAATCCCAGTTTACTTTCCCTTCAGTTTCTCTCACTAACCAGGTACCACCAGTCTCACAGAAATAGACAACAAGAACAAAAATATTCCCCAGCTCAGGGTTTCTTGCCTGGGCGAATAACAGCTTTCTCGCAGGCACTATCTCCCATCCTGTTCTTGGTTCATGGCCTTGGAGTATCTGTATAGCTGTTAGCTTTTTTCCCCCCAGGAACGGGACAGGGCCTCTGCACCCTATAACACATTTCTTCTCCATTTCTTGTCCCTTGCATTGCCTACAGGTAACAGATTGGTTTGTTTTTCCTGTATTTTAAACATCTTACTCCCCATTGTAAGTAGCTGTCACACTCTTGGCAGTGTGCATCTTCCACCTTGTGTCATGTCCCTCCCAGTGATAACTTGGTGGTACCTAGATTATTGTTTTCCCTGGTTGATTGGAGGGAATGGACTGGATTCTTCTACTGTTGTTTCCATGATTTATCTGCTCAAGCACATTCCACCAGTGCTTTTTCTGGCTCTGAAAGCTTACCTCTGAGGTGCTTCTTAATTCTCTGTAAAGCACTAAAGTAGCTCTCCTTGATAGCTGCCTGCCTACACCTTTTGCAGCCTGTCTTGGCCTTTCTGCTAACCGGGGTGTCCCTGACCAAAGCTTACATACAACAAAGTGCTGTAGTACAGTTTCTAAGATTCCACCAAGGAACTATTTCAATCTTCCTTCTTTCCTTTGGCGAGACTTGAAGCCCAGCTATGCCAGTTAGGGACTAAATCTTGCAGAACAAAGCAAGATTTTCATGACAGGAAGCCTTGACCACATCTAATTCATGAGAAACATTAAATCTGTATCCAGTGCAAATGTGCATCAGCTACCATGGCAGACTATTGCTTTAACTATGGTAACTTGTGTTCTCTGGAATCTGATTGGCAACCTCCACATGAGTTAGACGTCATGTGCATTGTACCTGATGAACCTAATCTGCACAGGGCTTAGGCAGCACAGTGGATGAGCACTTCATCTCTTGTACCTCCTCTTTCAAGATTCAAATTGAGATGGAGGTTGAAATGTGAAATTTGTTTTGAGAACTGAGCACGACTACGTATGTTTGTGCCTGGTAGTGTCTGGTTCAGCTCAGAAAGAGTTAGTGATGTAGCACTGACATTACTTTTCACCCGGTTTCAGCTCAAGCATGGGAATGTTGGTATGGAAGAGATATGGGAAATATTCCAGGTTCTGAGCAGTACCGACCTTGCCCCCTAAAATCAGGAGTCTGGTTTGTTTTATTTTTCCTCTATGGGCAGCTTGTGTCCATGCAGCTTCCCTTCAGATAATCACTTTTCAATATCCATTTGTCGAAGGGGGGGAGGGAAAGTGTATGTGGGGCAGTGGGAGAATAAGTTGCTGGGGTAGAGGACAAATATTTATTAGTTGGCATCTGTTTAACAGACATTGCTCAAAGCAAGGGTCAGATGTGCCTTTTGTCACTGCTTTAAAGTGAGGAGTGAGTTTCTGTTGTCATCACTATTGCTGAGCACCTGGAAATCCCAGTTGAATGTTATCTCCCCAATATGAGGATGATAGACAATGAAACGACCAACAAGTCTTGGGGGTGTGAAGATGTCTGCATTTGTGCTTCATTCTTGAAAGGGAAGTCCAGAATCCTAGTAGAAATTCAGTGCCATGGCATAAGGGAAATCGTTCCGTTATAGTCCCTCTTAAAAGATGGGGGAAAACTGTTAGCAATCATTCTGCCATCTCTGTACAAGCTTTTTCAAGGCTTTCCTGCTGGGCGTGTTGAGCTGAAGTGAGATTTGAAGTATCTGGATCAGAGCGTTGAGATTTATTTGGGTGTAGTGTTGCCATAGACTTTCTCCAAGCTAACTTCCCAAGTGTAGAAAAGGGTACTGAAAGGCCAATAAGCACCTAATACAGGGGTCTGCAAAGTTTCAGCTGCCGAGGCCACATCACTCAGTCTTGCTCTTATGGTGGGCTGGAGTGACTCCTCCTGGCCAGGGTGCTGGACCCACATCATGTGGGAGAGAGTCAGGGGAAGGGGCAGAGCCAAGAGTGGGGAGTGGCTGCTGCACGGTGCTGCTTGGGGCTGGGAGCAGAGGGGGGTGGGAGGAATATGAAGACTTGGCACACTACTTGTGAAAGGTTGCCGACTCCTGCATTACGTTATGAAGGGCCACACATAATTGTAATGCCACTGGACTCAGCGGACTGGTCAAAATGTCAGTGGGCCAGATGTGGCACTCTGGCCATAGTTTGGGGACCCCCGATCTAATGTTCTCAGATAGCTTCATGAGAAAATAGCTGAGATACAGCTTCTTTTCAGGACAGCAATTGAACAAATAGAAGCCCTGTGTATATGTATAATTGAGTCCTTATATACCTCTGGCATTCAGTCTCTTTTCCCTCTCTAAGGCAGTGCTGAGGATTATTCATGCCATTCCCTGCTCTCTTTTCAGCCTCCTCCATCTGCCTTCCCAGACTTCCTATTGCAGCCATTATCTTCCCAGCTATGGATATCTTTCCTTCTTTGGGAGCCCATCCGCTCCCTTTTCATTACCGGGATTGACAACTTTGGATCCCCCGCAATGCTGCCAGCCCCTGCTGCTTCAGGAAGCAAAAGGAAAATTGATATTTTGAATGAATGCTTAAAGTAAATTGAAGTTGAAAAGCAAAGAGGTTTTTAAATTAAACCTGCTTATCAGCTATGTGTCCTGCCATTATTCCTGGTTATAAAATTTCCTGGTCTTGTGAATATGTATCCTTACAAACATCATAGAGCTTCAGTAGCAACTCCACAGTTATGGCTGTTGCACAGAAGTTGAGGTCTTAAATAAGACTGTTACACTGAGATTTGAGTAAAGCTTTTTGCAGGAGCTTTCCTTGGGTAATTTAATGTAGGATGACTTGTCTGCATTAGTCCTCTGAATGCTTTTGGGGGGCTACAGTCAGATGGAGGGGCCTGAACACTCCATGCCATATCCATTTTAATAGCTTGATTTATACACTTTAAGAGAGTGGGGAAAAAGCCAAAGATATTGGGGGAAAGGGTATATTTCCTGTCATTGTGGGAGCTGAAGCAGAATCCATTGGGATCCCCCAATTTCAACCCTGAGCATTCAAAGCCTCCTGGTTGCAGAAATGCTCTCTGGCTAAGAGGCTGCATTCGGCTACTAGCGATGTCCTTGCCAAGCATGGGCCCAGAGGGATGGTGAGAGTGATGCAAAACCTTGGCTGAGGCTGGAGTTGAGCCGGCAGCTGCTTTGTTAGCACCAGAACTCTGACAATCTGGCGTATCTATATCCCGTGCTGACACTAGATAGTCAAGTCATCTCGATCTGGCATCTTTGTACTTCAAATAACATGTAATGATAAAAATCTGCTGTCTTCCCTAATGAAGCAGGGCCATCAGAGCACTAGAACACATCCTGCTGAAAAGATGGTTTGCATTGTCTATGGGGAGATCACCTGGCGGTATGGTCATCATTGCCTGTGACCTATCCAAACAACTTGAATGATCACAAGACTTGTCAGATAGGTAGCAAAGAGACCACATATGTTTCATGTAGAGAAGGCCAGGATTCCCCGATGAGAACATTTTAAGGATATTCCATAGCAAAGGATGTTTGCTCCTTTAGCTGTCTGTTGCCAATTGGGCCCTTGTCCACACTGAAAATTGTTAGTTGAGCAAGCTTTAAAATCAGGTTCAGCTGACTCAGATTAAATGTATTTTGATTTAAAAATTGCAAGTAGGGAATTCACTATGATCCGTGGTAAGTAGTTTCAATGGTTAATTTTACTAACTGTTAAAAATTTACACCTTATTTCTCTTCTGATTTTTGTGTCATACCTTTCTCTGCTAGACTGAAGAGTCCATTATCAAATACTTTATTCCCCATGTACAGATTGTGCTCAAGTCATCCTTTAGTGTTCTCTTTGTTAAGATGAACAGATTGAGCTCCTTGAGTCTAGCATTATGAGGCATGTTTTAATTCTTTAGTCATTCCCTTGGCTCTTTGCTAAACCCTCTCCAATTTATCAACATCCTTCTTGAATTGTGAGCATCAGAACTGGACACAATATTCCAGCAGTGGTTACATCAGTGCCAAATATAGAAGTAAAATAACTTCTCTACTGCTACTCGAGTTTTCCTGGTTTCTGCATCCAAGGATCACTTTAGCCTCTTTGCCACAGCCTCACACTGGTAGCTCATGGTAACTTATCTACCATGACCCCCAAATCTTTTTCAGAGCCACTGTTTCACAGGATAGAGTCCTCCATCTAGTAAGTATGTCCTGCATTCTTCATTTCTAGATGTATACATTTAGATTTAGCCATATTAAAACACACATTATTTGCTTGTGCCCAGTTTACCAATGACCCAGATCACTCTCTATCAGTGACATGTCCTCTTCAGTATTCATCCCTTCCCCCAATTTTTATGTCACCTGCAAATGTTATCAGTGATGACTTTGTTTTTCTCCATGTCATTGATAAAAATGTTAAATAGTGTAGGGTCAAGAACCGATCCCTGTGGTACCCCACTAGAAACACATATATGTTCAATGATGATTCCTTTTATAAATGACATTTTGAGACCTATCGGTTAGTCAGCTTTTAATCCATTTAATGTGTGCCATGTTAATTTTATATCGTTCTATTTTTTAATCAAAATGTCATGTGGTACCAAGTCAGGTATCTTTTAGAATTCGGAGTAAACGACATCATTATTATTTATAAATCAAACTTGTAATCTCAAAGAAAAAAAATAGCATCGTTAGTTTGACAGGATCTGTTTTCTATAAACCCGTGTTGAATGGCATAAATTGTTACCCTTCTTTAATCCTTTATTAATTGAGTCCCGTATCAGCCATCCCATTATATTGTCTGGAATTGATGTTAGACTGACTATAATTACCTGAGTCATCCCATTTACCCTTTTTAAAACATTGGCACAACACTGGCTTTCTTTCAGTCTTTTAGAACTTCCCCGGAAAACAGGAAGTAGAGAAAATAGATCAGTGGTGCCCAAATGTTTTCTGTCATGCCCCCTCCCCCTTACCAGTAATAGAATCTGTCTGCACCCTCTCCTCCACTGCTGCCCAAAGGTTTCATCAGCAGTAGAGCTTGGGCTGAAGGCAGAGCTGGAGGGGGAGTTGGGGTTAGAGCTGGATCAGGCCTGGGAGTTGAAAGCCAATGAGGGCAGAGCTGGGCTGGGGGTGTAGCAGAGCTGCGGCTGCAGCTGGGCTGGGGGTGAGGAGGCAGAGTGGAGCTGGGACCGGATCTGGGCTGGGTGGGGAGTGGAGCCGGGCTGGTAGCAGGGCACTCTGTTCTTGCCCCTTGTGGGGGCTGGTCTTGACCCTACTGTATGCGCCCCCTCCCCCAGAGGGGCATGTCCCACAATTTGGGGACCACTGAAATTGATTGAATTTTCAGCATCGGGGAGAAAAATAGTAGTTACCTTTGAGGTCTTTATATTTTTAATTACTAAAATGTGAAAAATGCCATACTTACCATTTGCTCTAGGAGGATTTAGTGTTTTGGCTTCACATCAATAACAGCTGTCTTAAACAGACTTTGTTTAATTTTACAATATTATCAGTGTGAGTGAGGCATGGGAGGGACTCATGGGAAATAAAATTTGCTATTTTTTGTGGGGGAGAGAAAAAAGATGATTTAACAGAAGGAATGGAGAGGACAGATTCCAGTGCTTCTCTGTTTGGGTACTTGTAGCCTATGTCAGTGATATCTGAGCACCTCACAAACGTGAATGAATTCATACTCTCAGCACCACTGTGAATAAGGGGTTGTGGTATCTCTATTTTTCAAATGAGGATTTGAGGTACAGAGAATCTGACTTGCCATAGAAGTCTGTGGCAAGACCAGGTTTGAACCCGAATCTCTGGAGTCCCAATCCAGTGCCTTAACTGCACTATCATATATTTAGGCTATGTCTACACTACCGCTTATGTCAGTATAACTCATGTTGCTCAGGAGTGTGAGTAAAACATCCCCCTGAACGACATCAATTACACTGATAGAAGCATCAGTGTGGACAATGCTACGCCAGTGGGAGAACTTCTCCTGCTGACATAGCTCTCCAGTCAACGTAATTAATCCACCCCCAACCAGTGATACTAGCTATCTGCTTCCAGATTAGAGCAGCGGCACCAGCGATCTTACAGCAGCACAGCTGGATTGGTACAGCTGCGTCGCTGTAAGTTCATAGCCTAAGGGTATGTCTACACTTCAGGCTCTGCAGTTATCAATGCAGCGGGATTGATTGAATAGGACATGTAGACGGTAGATATTCTGGTACATCAACATAAGTAATCGACTGGAGACATGCAAGCTATGTTATGACAGGAGCTGACAGGAGCCTTACAAAGACCTGCAGGAGAATAGGTGTTAAGGTTGTGTATCTGACTATTGGGGAACAAATAATTCTGTTTGAAAGGATGAGGGAAACAGCATTGAATTAGAGTAGTTTGTTAGGAAGATGATTTAAATAATGGCATAAACTTTTCCATGCTTACCAGTTTGTCTTTTTACCCCTTCTACTTCTGTCTCCTTTCCCAGGCTTCAATCTTGGACTTGCACTCTGGAGCTCTTTCGGTGGGAAAGCATTTTGTTAATCTATACAGGTAAAGTGGCCCAATGATTTACTGTCTCTCCTCTAATGTCCTACGGCTTGTGTGTTCTACCTTCTCAAACTCCATAAGGACTCGTGTATTTGGAATTTGATAGATTATCAATGGTTTCCTCGACCCTGTAAAAGCTTCTGTGGTTCCAAATCTGACATAATTGTTATTGAACTGAGCTCTTAAGAAGCTATTAATAATGTCAGTTGTAGGATTTGCCTTTGTAATACTGGGTAAAAAATGACTCTTGCACAGTTTTAAGTCCATAGCTATATCAATAGTAGAAAATAATGCAGATTCCCTCTTTTAAAGGTTGGTGCATCCTTATTTTATGGAATATTTTCCATGCCTGGTAAATATTATCAATAGTCACTGAGTTTGGGTCCCTTTTTCTTTTAGTAACATCTTAGAACAACAGTTTGGGAGCTGCATCTCTTTAATCATCACATTCAAACAGTGGGAAGGCTTGTGTGGGGCTTTTGTATCAAGTTTAGTGTATTCGTTATTTGTGGAAAAGATGAAGCATAGATGGGATGAGAAGATACAAATTGATAATGTCAAAAATTCAGGTTCATAATCCCTCTTCTTAGACTCTCTTATTTTTGTAGATACTTTGGAGATAAGATTCAAGAAGTCTTTACAGAAGAAGATTTCCAGTTATACCGGTAAGGCATTCAGTAATTGGAGAATGAACCAAAAATATAATTTAATTTTTTTCCAAGTTGCCCTTCTGAGATGGATTTAGCTATCTTAACAAAAAGTCCTCCATAAATTGGCACCTCAAAATAATATATTTATAGAGATAAAGCTTGGGTTGGGGAATCACAGAATCACCAGTGTCAAGGAACGTGGTAAGATACATGATTTAAATGTAAGCAAAGCAATGGCAGTCACCAGAAATTCTGCTGCTGACATTGGGGGAATCACATTGAGAAACACCGACTCTTGCTAATGACTTGCTTCTTCAAAATCTTCTTCAAATCCCTACAGTGCTGGACTGTCATAAGGCCTATGTATGTTGCATCCTCAAACAAACAAAGTACCTGTTAGTTTAATTGGAGTGGGAAAAAATCAGAAGATCCAACTAACAGTCAGACCTGTACTTACAGTCATTTGCTATTTGCTGTCACTTGCATTAATGGTTGGTGAAACGTCAATCCCACCTTTCCAATGTCCCAGATAGGCAGCCAGAAAGGAAGGTGATCTGCCTGAATCCAGGGGCTGAGGAGACAGCACAAAAGCCCATTAAGAGAGGTCTACACCATTTTAGCCCTAGGGCCTGTTTCATGACTGTTTTAGGATAGACATTGTAATAAACACTGGGGGGAGTCCTGTCCTGTTATATTGTCTTGGGACTGAGCTTCAAATAAAGATGATTAGAGGGTGGTCAAGACATTCAAATAGTTAAAGGGGAAAAGGCTGTTGAGTGTTCTGGTGGTCTGGCTAGAAAAGCAGCACTTGTTTTTACACGGCCAGAATATGGAATATTGCTGTCATGGAACATGCCCTGTGATGTTGTTGTGTTATCTTTCATACAGATGGACTCACTGACATGTTTTAGTAAGTTCCTTATCTGTGAAGACGTGTATAGCCAACGTTTAGGAATAAGCCTTATTACTACTTTGCTTGAATGGACATAGTAAATTAGTTCTGATTTTCATGTGATTTTGTGTAAATGTAGATTTTGACATGAACTACAGAGCAAACTTGGCTTGAAAATTTTGTATTCCGAATTTATTTAATTTTACCTTGTAATTCTCAGTTGTCATTATGGAAGAATATGGACTCCCTCTAGTGGTCAAAGTAGTATAATTAAGTGGTGCTGGTTCAATATTTTTTTTTTCAGCTGAAGCTTTTTTGTGGGGAAAATGGAGATTTAAGTCAACCAAAATACTTTACGAATTTGTTGTGGGTTCACCAAATTTTTATATCAAAGAAACAAAACATTTATGTTTCAATTTGCAGTGACTTTTTGTTAAAAAATTTCATTCAATATTTAAAAAAAAAATATTAACCTAAAAATACTTGAAATGGAAAAGAGATTTTATTTCAGGTTGAACAAAACATTGTGTTTGACCCTAGTCAAATTTTTAAACTTTTTTTTTTGTTTCAATGTACTGAAAAACAATCAATGATTTACACAGCTCTGTCATTACGTTCCTATGGATGCTGATCCAAGTTTGTTTTGCCGTCTGAGTTGTATTGTTCTGGTAGTTTTGTCTGGTTTAACTAGATCCCTTTAAATGGCTAATCTTGGTCTAATTTGGCCTTTCTAGATACTGTCATTTTATAGATGAGCTATCCATTTAAACTTGCTGGAAACTGTTATAGATAGGGTCCGATACAATCTAAGTAAATAGCCCCCCCAATCACCATATTAGTAGAGCACCTTCCTAGAATTTAGAAATAACCATAACTGTCTCACTTTCCTTCCAAGCCTGTAGAAATAACCTGATTAATTTATAGGGTTTCTTTTTATACATTTCCCTATTCCAAACAAACTGGAATTTTTAAGAATTGTATAAGTAATTCACATTTCTACCCCCTCCATTTGAGGAATAAAGCAGCAGCTAGTGATTATGGACTCCTTAGTCGGTATAGAGAATATTTCAACCTGCCAGAGACAAGTCACAAACACATTTAATAATACATTTTTTTTGTTCCTCTTTAACCCTGGCTCCAACAGCATGTATCTTTAATGGATTGTTGTATGCTACCTGAGGAGCATTTATCTTTATTACTTCCATTTACCTCTCCAGCTTGTTTAAAAATACACCCTGGAGAGCACTAACTAAATAAAATGCACATATAAGCATTACTGATTACACCGATAACAAACAAGAATAGACATTCTGAGCCAGAAGGCTTGTTTCTAAGATAGTTGTGTCAAAATAGTTGCTGCCTCAGAATGAATTATAATTTTGTGCCCTCATGCTTTATCCACTAGCTTTTAAGCTAGTAATTTTTCTTCTTTGACCCATTCTGTCTGTATATTTATCTAGAATGGAGACCTTGGGATATGCATCTTTGGTTTAAAAGCTGCTCTCCATTAGTGGCATTAGAAGAAAATTACACCATCAGCGCTGATGTGTTTTAAAAGCTTATCAGAGTGTAGATGTGCAATGAATTGAGTGAAAGCCAAACCTTTCCCGTTGTCACACTGTCTGGGAATGGCGCACAACTGAGAGTGCCAGCTTCAGAACAGACTGTCAAAAGCAGGGAAGACACCCCCAACCGGTGGTATGTTCTATAATTAGATTTCACCACTACACAAATGTGAACTCTTTGTAACAGTCTTACCATGGAGTCACAGACCCCTTGGGCTCAACAGTCTATCTTGCCACCCAGGCAACCTGGATTTAGTGATAAATGGTCACTTATACCAAAAATGACAAAATAATTGCTTCCAGTCCTAAGAGACTAGTCATTTACCCCAGATCAGTTTGTACCTTAGATGTAAACGTCAAAGATAACACCTCTAGCCAGTCCTGTAATAAATTAATCAAAGGTTTATTAACTAAGAAAAAGAAATGAGTTATAGACAGATTCAAGTAAGTAAGCAATCATACATGCACAAATGAATTTCAGTCTGTCATTCAAAATGTGAGAGATGTTGTGATCTGTCAGCACTGAATGTCTTTTTAGGGCATAACTCAGGTCAACCCAGGGGATCTCTGCTTTCTATTTTGTAGCTCCAGGTCTTGTGAGAGTCCAAACAGCAAAGAGATGAAAAATCTTGATGTCAGCTATTTTTATTTCCCTTTTCCAGTTTTCAAACTAATGGGATGAGGCTTTCTGCACATACTTCTCCATGATGCCAGTGCTGTAGGCTTACAAAGGAGGCTAATTTGAAATCGGACTTTTTTTTCTTAGACTCTAGCCTCACTATTGGTTTTTCTCATTTCTCTTCACACAAAGTATTAAGCCCCCATTGTTCCTCTAATATAGTACAGAGTGGATTTCACTACCCCTATTTCTGTAACTGTGCCAAAACACTTTTCTTCCCTAAGTTTGTCATGTGTATTTCAGCATCCCCCATGATGACCCATTATGTGAAAATGCACAAGGGTTGCTGTGAACAGCAATTATGGGGAGATTTCTCCTTTTATTTTTGCTATTGACTTGTTCTCATCAGATGTCGTGTGCTAGCAGCTATTTCCATTGTCTCTGATCAAGATGGATCTACATCCTGATCAATTGCAACAATGAAATAGGGGCAAGGTACAATGATTTACATAACATTCATTTTGGAAAATTCATGGATTTGTTTGCATGGAAAAGAGCTTTAGTATTGTATGGTTATAAAGAGAAGGCTCTCTAGAGTCTCAAAGGATTTCGCAGATAAAACGTATAGGAGCTACCTGGAATGGCAACAAGGGGACTAGAAGCAAAAGATTTTAATATGTGTTTGATACATGTTGCAAAGTCTGAAGGCCAGGTTTGAGAAGTAGATTGTAACGGAAAGATTGTAGGGCAAGCAGAATGATTTTAAAACCAGTGCACAAAGTAGACTGATTAAAGTGATGTGCTAGATTCTGGGTCAACTACTTTAATTTCCTTTGTTTGTTAATAATAGATATCGGGAGAAGTGATATTTGTATGACTCTAGAGAACATCTCCACCTGCAAAAGGCGATATTTGATTCACAGCACTTGGGTAGACAATTGATTTCAGCACACAAAAAGTTAATTTATTATCACAAAGTGAGACAGTGAATAGAAGGGTAATTTGGTGGGGAGAGAAGCTGAATTTGGCTGTTCTGGAAATGCAGATTTGCCAACCTGCTGTGGACAGATGATGGAGGCTGCCTGTAATGTAGTGTATGTTGATGGAAGGAGGGGAATTGTGCTGCCTGTGTTGCACAAACCTTGTCCTAGGATATCAGCCCCATAGATGGATTCCTTTGTCCACCAGTATTACATGCAAAGTGAGATCTCTCATTCTATTTACTTGTCTTGAATATAGCAATGCAGGGCGTTCAAATCATAATAAAATCAACACGCAGCCTGCTGCCTCTTTTCTCTGGGAACACAGAGTATGCTTCTTATGTTTCCCAGTAGCATCATTTTTTCAGATTGCAATGGAGCTCTGATTTCGTATCCATTTGACAAGCTTAGAAATCCTGGCCTATTAATTAAATGCTGTGAGGACTTACATCTTTATAGATATTTTTCCATTTCCTTTCCAAGTTTTTCTGTCTCTGTCTCTCTCTTTTTCTCTGTCTCTCTCTCTCTATATATATATATGTAGTTGGATTGGTCCCATGTTTAGGGGAAATGCATACTAAACACAAACTATATTTAAAAATATCTTTCATGGTCTGACTTAACTCTAAATTTCTTTTTGTATGTAGGTATAGGGTGGCTTTTGTCCTCATCTAGCACATATCATAACTTGCAAAGTGCATTCCTAGACTCCTGCAAAGTGCACAGAGGCAGGAGGAGACATAGGGACATGAAGCATGTTTCCAGAATCTCTCTGCCTTGTCAGCTCTCCAGCTCATTTTACATGCCACTTGGAAACACATCTTTTATTCCCCTTCACCTACCTTTTAATTTTCTCCTGATGCTGCTCTGTAACTGGGTTATTCTTTGCTTTGTATTATATAATTTTGTGTGTGTGTGTGTATGATATATATATTGTTGGGAAGGAAACTGTATCAGATGAACATTGTTAATGCAATTTTATTACTCTGGCACACACAAACTGTTTTTAAAAACAGCACTAAGGTGTGCAGAGCTACAGAGTTGGGCTGTCACTCTGCGTGTCCTCATACAATGTCTAGGTATTTTAGGATTCTTGAAACAGGGCATAATCCACGGTTGTATGTAACCTGTGTGCTGCTGCTACAGTATAGGCATAACCAAAGGCCCCTTATGTGATGACCGCCTTCTGAAATTTCTTCATTCTCTAATACTTCCTTTACTTTTTGGGTCCCATCCCCACCACCCGTGCTCAAGGGAGTCATCCTGTAGCAGTTAGGACTCTCGCATGAGCAATGGCTGCTGGATGGGGCCCTGTGTTCTCACTGAACTGTTTGAGATGCAGGTGTTCGTTGTCATGTTTGCTTGTGATTTTTTTTAAAGGCTTGATCCAACGTTCATCAAAGTCAATGAAAAGATCCCTGTTAACTTCAATGGATGTTGAATCAAACCCTAAAAAATAACTTGTTACTCCTGGTGTCCGTACAGCTGAATCTGAGAAGGCGGCTAGGGCAAAGTGGGAAATTGAGTCCTGTTCCCACTGTGAGATTTGTTTAATATTTTCTTCATGATTTTGCAGCGCACACATCACACAATGCTAGTTTTGTTTCCATGTTTTTCAAATTTGTTATAATAATAGTTCACCCTTTGCTCCATTGTGCTATGATGAATGTCCTTCGTCTGCAGTACTTGTTCCTGGGGTGGGTGGGTGGAGAAGAGGTGCTGTTATAGACTTAGGTCTCTGATACATTACTGAGTTTATCTCTCTCTGAAGTCAGATGTGTTAAGCAACAATATGTATAAAATAAATGGGAAATTAAGCTGCTACATGTGGTTTGTCTTGATGCAGTGCATGGGTGGGGCTTTCTTTAGGTAGAAATACATTGATTTCCTGTACTAGGAGCTTTAATAGGCTTGTTTATTAACTAATAGTTCTGTGTAACTCTCTTTGCATTACTGAGCAATGGAATAACTGTGAAATTAATTAATTGACTTCATTAAATTTCATTTTTATCTGTATCATGGGAAATCAACTGCTAGATGCAGATAAAAAAAAACCACCACTGTTTTTTCCAGCCACATTGACTTTTCTCCATATGAAGCTTTTTGTTATAACATTCCTTCTGAGATCCTTTTAGCAGATTTCTCTCTCAACCATGTTAAACTAAATTTTCCAGGTTTGAGGGTAATTGCTAGACAATTATTAAAACATAGATCATATTCCATTGGACCAGCTTTTTTGCTTTCTTGGAGAAACTTAAGCTCATGAATCTTTGGATCTGATGTCCACTCAATGGGGCAGTTAATGTGTCATGTACATTTAATAAATCTGCATAAAGATTTCACATGTTCAATTAAAATAGTCACTGCAGATGGTCCTAATTTAAAAAAAAGAGCCGATTGCTTTAAACTATTTTTAAAATAACACAAGCTACTATGCCCATATGATGGCTCACAAAGAGGTGAAACTAGTGATGTAAATTCTGCATTAATTCGAGCTCCAGAATTTGGTCCTGTTTCTTATCTTTGGGAGGGAAGGGGAGCACTTGTTCAGGATGAGCTAGAAAATTTAGGATAGTATTGATAAACAGGAAGCTGATTTCTGTCTCTTGAAGGATGTGCTTATTTTCACCAGCAGCATATTAAGCTTAAGAAAAGCAAATCAACTTTCATTGTAAACTTTGGCAGACCTGAACCAGTTACTTTTTCTTGCCATTCTTGTAAATCAGGAAGATCTGAGCAGAACTTTATTTCCCCCTTCCTATTTTATAAATCATGCAGTCTTGTCCTAAGTCATTACATTGAGGAGTGAAGCTTTAAAGCAGCTTATAAGGACTGGAAAATGAGCTTTAATAGTAAGGATTTAAAAAGGAAAAAGCATCAAAGTAAGAGGGAAATCAGGGTTGCTTTTATGGCTGTCTGAGGGCATAAATATTATGCCTTACAAATATTGGGCATTTAAACTAAGATGGCTGGGGACACAAGAAGAGGAAGAATGATGGTTCAGTGGCCAGAGCACTGGCTGAGAATGTGGGAGATGTGGGTTCAGTTTCCTGCTCTGCCATGGACTAATGGATAATATTGCTTCCCTAACTCATTTAGTTAGGACATTTGTGAGGATAAATATCTTTAAAAGATTGTGAAACTCTGAGATCTACCAATGAAAAGAGCTTTCTGTGAAACTGGCATTATTGTTACTCCATTATGATGATAAATATTCGTGATTTTAAATCGGCATAAAGAAGGATGGCCCCAAAATGAAGTTATGGTGTGTTCTTGGTCTTCAGGGAGAAGCACTTCAGCATAAATATATTATAGCTGTAAACTGGAGGGGCTCTCCTCTACCAGCATCAAACCCAGGGGATAGATTTTTTTTTAATTATTTTTTTTTTTTTTGTATTCATGGGTGCTAGCCTTCTTGTTGTTAATCAGTCGTATGACGGATCCTACAAAGCACTGAGCACCTTCAATTCATGGTGACACAAAATGCACGTTGACAATGTTCAATGCCTCTCAGGAGGCACCCAGCTCCTTGGAGGATGAGCTACTAATGAATCTCTGCTTGATCATGAGAACAGAGGGACAGCATGGCCCGATGGGTCCCAATTCAATAAAGGACTTACACATTCCTACTCCGCTTATTCATGCTTAATGGTGAGCATGTGTCTAAGTGCTTTGCTGAACTGGGACCATAAAGTGTGAGCAATATGCAATGGTGTTAGAAACATTCCTGCAGAGCAGGAAGATGGATTCAAAGACCCAATACTGTACATCTTTCATTTTCCATTTCTTTGACGTCAATCTTATAAACTCTCCTGGTGTGTAATGTTTTTCTTGAAGCCCCAGCTCCTGGGGTCATAGGGATTACTTGAGAATCTTACCTTCCCTTTAAAAAAAGAAAAAAAACTGGTCCTTATGATTATGGAGAGAAGCTGGAAAGTTTGATTCCTAAAGGCTCAAAAATCAGAAAGCAAATGAAAAGACCCCAAATGTATTATTTTGTAAAGTCTCATGGTTTGGTGAGGTAAGAGGGCTGATTTAGGAGTTTTGAATGCATGGGGTGGGCAGTCCTATGATAAGCACTTGCCCCACAAACCTGACCCAAAGCTGGTAGATCTGGCGTTAAGCCTTACTACTTTTGTGACAGTCTCTATTTAAAATCTCTAGAAATGTATTTGAGAGCGTTTCTTGAAATCTCTCTGAAGTTTAATACTTCATATTGGAGAGACTTTTAATTATTCATACAAGCTACAAAATGATAATGCAGTTCCACTGGGAAGCTTTACACAAGTGTTTACTTCAAATGAAACATTTTTCAATGTGTGTGTTTGTTTGTTTTTTTTAATTTGCACTTGAAAAAGCAAGAACAAGAAGAATAATTGAAGAGTTTAAAATACTTGTTAAAACTGAAAGAAAACAAAACAATATTAAGATTAAAACTTGGTCTTCCCATCTCAACACTTAGTTTCTTTTGTTATGGTTGTCTTAGAAATATCTCTCTGCAGATACAAGCTTTGGAAGATAAGGATTTCTGATCTGGTTGTCTGCTGCAGATTGAAGGGATATCGGTCAAATATTTTCTGTTTTAATTTTGTATTCTTTATTAAGCATATAGGTGTATGTGGCAATTTATAAAGAGATTGGGGCCAAAGAACTTGTCCTAAAGAACTTAAAATCTAGGGCCTTGTTTCTGTCTCTCTCCCTTTCTTGCATTTTTATTAACTTTTTGGCTTTATTGGGTTGGTTTGGGAACATGGTTCATTGCTGGAGAGACTGTAGAAAGAAACAGATTGGGAGGAGGGATATGGAGAAGGAAAGAGCAGTTGCATGATATTAGTTTTTAATTTTGTTCATTCTTCTATTTGTTATGCCCTCTTAGAAGCCTGTAAACAAAAAATCAAATTTATGTATATAAAGGGAGAAGAAAAAAAGAGAAGTATTGCTTTTTAACTTCTGAGAATAAAAAGAAAGGAAGGAGACTAGAGATGGTGGATTCTTATAGCTCTGATCCAGGTTTGTTAAGACAGAGGAGAAAAGATTCCAAACTTATTTACAGAGATTCTTATTTAAAGAGATAAATCTGATGAAGAAATTTAGGCTGGGAAAAGCAGTGACAATGGACAATCAATAAACTATAAGAGCAGATAGTGAAAGAAGCAACAGAACGATAATGTCAGGGGTTTAAATTGGGCCTTGTGCCATAGTGCTGTGTCATACCCTGTGTCTAAGGTGCTGTGTTACTTTCTTCTTTGCAGTGATGTAAGGCGGAGAATTCAGCAAACAATAGCTCAGGCATTTGGTATCAGTTCTTCTTCCATGTATCTGACCAAGCCAACCTTCTTCTCGAGAATAAACAGCACAGAGGCCAAGACAGCACATGATGAGTACTGGCACCCACATATTGACAAGGTAAGTGGCAGGTTCAGAGAGGCAGAACATGTTTCCTCTTGGGATTAAATCACTTAGGAGATTGAGAATCCAAGTATATCAGACCATAATAATGTTTGTGGTTGGGAGATGTTTGTAGGCTGGTGATATAAAAGTTATTTCAGTGAAAGGAACAAATGGATGAAGAATAAGCCAGCTTGTCTTTGTCTCATTGGAAGCACAGGACAGGATCACTCATTTTTTCAAAAGTGTATTTTTCCTTTAAAATCTTGATATTTTCTGCTAGACCTTTTCAACCATGATACTCTGTAAATATCAACACCTGTTGAAAGGAGGGATACCTGTTCAGTATGTTTTTTTAATTAACTTAAATACAAAAGTAGTGTTATGTCTCAAAAATATGTTGCCATGTAATACTGATTCTGATGTGACTTTTGTATATTATATTAAATTTTTTCTTCTCTTTTGGCAAATTATAACTTTATTGGGGATAGACAAGTGAATAAAGACATTCTCTAATATACAGTACAATACTTATTGGTCTAAAGCTTTGTAAATATAAAAGCATATCTGTATAAATGCATATGATACTTCTGCCACCCTTTGTATTTCTGATTGTGTTGTTTATTACTCAGGAGAAAACAGTCATAGGGATATAGTAGTATGTTTAGAACAACTTTTAACACGTTTATTTGTTTCCCTCAGATTCTGACATGTTGCCTGTAGTGGGTTCGGCCAGAAACCTCTAAGTCAGAAGGACAAATTTTTGTGTGTTCTCTTTCAAACAAGCTGTCAGCAGTATCGATACATTCTAATCTAAAGCGTGATTTTCAGTATTGAAGGTGCCATAGAGGGTGTGCCATGCTGACTTTGTACGTTGTGGTAAAATGCTTGGTATGTGACCTCCAGATATGTTCTTTGACAAACGTACAGTCAGGGATTCCAATGACCGAGCAGTCCTATCAAATGTGTTTCTGGTTTGCACAAAATGAAAAAAAATATATGTCCGATTACATATAGAGGGCTACCCTTACCTAAGAAACTTTTCTGCTTTGTTTAACATTCAGAAGTGCTACTGAGTGTGTCATCCTGCTCATCGCTGAGATCTCACTGTTTTTAAATTATGGGTGGATTTTGACAGGTGCTTTAATAGATGGAGTGATTAATCACTCACCCACCTCCCAAATACTGTTTTAACTACAACCTTGTAAAACTCATGCACATAAACTGGAAAAGAGAGAACTTTTTTGAGCCAAAAAATAGCTTCATTTTGAGGGTGTGAGAGAAGCAGATGGTGTTTTATCAATCCATGGTATGTCTTGGAAAGCCCAGTATGAGGGCCCTGAGTGCCAAATAGAATTCTTTCTCCTTCTGACATCCACGAAGCTCCAGGTAAGCGTTTTATGCAAACAGTCTTTTCTGCGTCAGTCTGTGTACTTGTACAGTGGGATATGTTGTATAATGGTAAACATTAGAGCTTTGCGGGAACTAGAATTTTCATCACACAGAAAAAGTTCTGGATCAGAATGAAAAGTCAGACATGTAACGTTTTCTGTGGGGTAGATATTTTCAAAGCCACCTGTTTCAGAAGAACAGAAGGGATTTTTTTTGTGTGTGAACATTTCTGGTCCACCCTCCCAAGTGTCAGCCTGCCAAGCAAGCTGCTGGGGTGCCCCAGCTCTGAAGCAGCTCATTAGGAGGGCTGCTTGGGACCCTGAAGCCCAGGAAATCCTGGAAGTTGGTAGCCTGAGGAGTTTTGGCTGGCAGGAAACCAGGTTGGTCAGCTGGCCTGTCTGCCTGGTCTCTTGTGAATGCTTAATGGAATCAGCACATTCCTGTGGAACGTTTGTTTTATCCAGTCACATTTTCCTGATAGGAAAACTCTTTTTCAGAAAACTTTCAGCCAGCTCTAGTAATCACTGTTTCAGGCCCTGGGACAGAAAATATTTTTGGCACTCCCCTGAGCAGACTAAAAGCCCCTCCTTGTCCTTGGCAGTTGATTTGACACTCTAAGAAGTTGGCTGAAGGCCAGCCCTGGTTTCAGTGGTGTGATGGACTACTTAATCTCTTAAAGCACCTATCAACATGTGTAGATCATTTAACTACTTAGGCATTATTTTGGTTGTGATGGAAGGTTTACTAAGTGGTTTTGTAAACCAAGCAGGAGTCTTTTATCTCTGCAATCATAGCTACCTTTATGAAGTTCTCAGTGGATTGAACTGAGTGAGTCTTGGTTTTGAGTTTAGTTATATACATTGTGTACAAGGGGATCTATGTAGATAAGCAGAATTCAGAATACTGGGGAGAATGCCATATGTAGCTAAGTAAATTGGGAGTTCATCAGAGATTTAAAAATTGGAATTGCTCCAGAATCATGGCCTACCTGAGCCAAGAAGAACCAGATCTGAGATGTACAGCCATCCCAAAAGCTTACCAATGCTTCAATGTCAGTAGGTAAAAGTTATTAGTAGGACAGCTTCTAAAGGCGTGCCTTGGACATCCTTGATTAGCAGTCACATAAAGAAGTATTTCTTACCAGGAATGATACTTAATACTAAAAGGACCAAGTTGCATGGAATAATATTTATGTTTTGTCCATGCTTCTGACAGCATCAAGCTGTGATAGTTATCTTTGATTTGCTGAATGCCTACCAACTGATGCTCTCATTAGCGAAGAACTTATTCTGCCATAGTGAACTACAGAAAATATTGAGACAGGCTGACAGTACTAGACTGCCTCTGTTTAAATTAGGGTAGTGATAGAAGAGCAAGTGTAGCGCCAATGACAAAGCAAAAGCAATGATAATCCAGACCAGCTTTCTGAATATTGTTGGTTAAAGTAGTGCTATAAATACAGAGTAATGTGAAGCCAGGACCATAGATGGGGGAGGATTTGGGCAGATGACTTAAACTGATACTAATAAGAACTATATCTAGGATGAAAATAGTGCTGATGTGACTCCTGGTGGTTCCATCAGGTGCTTCAGTTCATTACAGGGAGACACCATCATATCAAATATCCCAGTTAGATGAAATGCAATTACTTCACATGTTTTCACTCTGAGTTGCCTTGTTAGTCTGTTCTCAAAAGAACTGTTGCATTGTCACCCTTCTACAGCTACTTTAGTTTATTACAAATCTCTAATTAACTGCAGAAAAAAGTGTCTGTGTGATGGCAGAAGGAAGGAGACATACTTAAAAAATGGTAATTAGTTTGATGGTTGCACTGTGCTTTTTGTCAGTTCTTGGAGATGTCACTTGAGGTGATTTGAATGAGAAAATTGATGCACATCCCATGTATTTATGCTGGTGCTCTGCACGGTGTAACTTTCTCAACAAAGAATTTGAGAAGCTGTGCAATAGGTGAACATGTTACAGGAATGCACTGCCCCAAGGCCAGTGTTTAATTTGGAGGTACTATATCTATTAAGCAATGGCTTTTGCTTAAAATTAATGAAGGTAGCTTGGACTGCTCCAATCTATTAATGTCTCAGCCAATTCACCAATTTCTGGAGACCATTTTTAATGCTGTTTTTCAGAACAGAGGCTAGCCAGAGTTCACATCCCCTGCAGGTCCTCTTTCTCTCTGCTTCAGGGCCTATGGCCTTGCTTACAATCTAGACAACCCCAAAAAGCCTATACTTGGCTTATGTCAAGTCAAACTAATGACGTTCACCTCCAGCAACTCCCAACTCAAGTGTTACATTAGAAGGCAAACCTCTACCATGACTACTATCCTTGACTAATGCTTTTACAATACAAATATATTTCCACAGCCAATGAACTTGTCAGGTACCAATAGGAAGACTTTCATAGAACTTGGGTAGGAGTACTGGGGGTGGGGAAGTAGTAATATGGACAGTTACTTTTTAAAAATGATTATGGGTGAAGTTTACATTTGCTATTGGAGCTGGAGGTTTTCTGTTTTCTTGGCTATATGCCCTTCACCATCAAGAATACATTATCTGGGCATATCTCACTTAAATTATTTCTCTGTCATCGAAGTGCGGGGGGCAGAAGCGGGCAGGAGACTCAGGCACTGGTGCGCCTTGGTCCCTCCTATTCTCTCTTTGTGGCACGTAATAGTCTCGTCTCCTGTGGGCTGTAATACTTTGGTCTCATTTTGGTTGTTGGGTTTAGTGTGCAGGTGCTGGGTGGTGTTGGTAGTCTGTGATATATAGGAGGTCAGATTAGATGATCTGGTGGTTCCCCTCTGGCCTTGAACTCTGATTCCGTTGCTGCCATCATCGTAGGAGTCACAGAGGATGGAATAAGATTGAAGAATATAGCTGCAATGCCAAGAGAATTTTAAACATGTACAATCAGTCCAAGTGACAGGGTGGAAGAGTATATGTAAAAAGTAAAGGAAATGGAACTGTAGTCTTCATAAAGCGGAGCCCCCTGCCACCAAGGCTTGGGAGCAAAGGCTGTGAGGCCTTTGGTTGATGGCACTGTGTGGTCTTCAGAGAGCATCTAGAATTGTCCAATCCTGTGCTGAGGCCAGCACTGTGATCATTTGAATTCTATTCTGAAGTCCTCAAAATAGGGCTTAAGTGGGATTTTAAGTGGTGTACAGTCTTTGTACTGGGCTTCAGCACAGGGGTAAATTTCACTTCAGTGAGATTCCTTCCTGGGAAGGAATTCCGTGGCTTTGGTAGGCTCAGTTTGCATTAAGACTCTTCTTCTGTTCCATGGCCTGAGACAGAAAGAAATGTCCTGTGTGAGTAGCACATGGCAATACCATCTGTGCATTCTATCATGAAACGATCAAAATTCAGTGAAAACTAACTTTAAAACAATACATGACAGATGTATGCTGGCTATGCTTATCCTTGTCCTCCCTAGTAATCACATGAACCCTCTCTGAGTGGTGTCATTACAATCTGGGGAGCTCTCAAGGATTTGTAAGCGTGTGGAAGGAAAACAAGATGAACTGGTCATTTTAACTCATTCATATGAGTGATGCAGTGAGGAAAGAGCTGTAACAGGTAGGTAGATATTGTTTGTCCAGTTTTTTTGTCTGCCCTTTCATACGCTAGGGTGTAGTTTTGAATTATGTAGCTACTGACTGTTGTTGTCATGTGTCTGCATCTGTTTGAGCACTATATTTATTCCTCCTCTCCTGCGTTCTTTACTGTTTTCCACCAGCAAATTAATAACGTGGTCATTTAACCCAGGCAGCAGATGTCTGTTGAGGCCCCACCTAGAACTTGCAAGTTATCCTGTCATATGGAAACTAAATGATTTTTAGCAGGATGATCTGTTTTCTTTATGAAAGTTGTCTAAGGCTTCTCCGTCCTTGTACACGCCTCATCTGTCATCTTGCAGGTGAACTGCAGGCTCTGGAGGGATCAGATCTGCTGTGCGACTGGCTGAGTTGCTTTTGGTTTTCTGTTGTTAACAGCAACAAAAGTGTGACTGAGTTTTTAAATTCATCCTGTAAAATGTATGCACTGACGCTTTTCATGGTAAATAATTTGGTACCGTGACTGTGATACTAATGAAGATGTGATTGTGTCCCGTTGGGATGACTTAGACAGCTTAGCTCAGTCACAAGATATTTGTTTTGTGATTATTCATTTTATGAAAGCATTCAAGCTCAGAACATCACCTAGAGTCCATAAGATAAGAAAATGTGACCTATACTGAAGTAAAAGTCACTTTCTAAAGGAAATGTTGGTTTCTTTGCTTGGACCACACTATAGGAATTCTGGGGGGAGCTGGTAGCTACCACTATATTTAGGTTGCCTAACATTTCAGTTATAAAAGATTCTTGCAACCATTTTTGAGTGGCTCTCACCTATTTGCCGCAGTGCTTGATATTCAGTGGGGATAAAGCCATACGAGCCTGTTGCTGGTCCTGTGAAATTGTATTCAGGTTTTGCTGAGGTGTAAAAAAACGGAAAATGGTTCTTTCCCTTCTTTTGTACGAGTTCCTCAGGGAAACTTTGGCAGCCTGCCACAATAATAAGCAACCACAAATGTTGTAAGGTTGGCCTGAGATTTCCTGGTAACTGCTGGAGAAGGTGTGTGAGAGAGACAGACAGACTTGGAGGGGTTTTCCCCATCCACCCAGTACATGGCTGCAATGGACCATGCCCACTGCATGTACTGCCCTCAGAAGATGTGGCCAGAGTGCTGTCAGGGTGGGAATAATACATGGGATGGGCAGCACATGGCCGCCATCGCCCAGCCTTCCCGCTCTGGGACACCACATGGAGCGGGAACTATCCCAACTCCTGAAGGTCGGGAGAGGAGAGAGAGAGAGCCAGTCTGGGCTGGACTCCTTCCTGACCCCCTTCCAAATGTAGCAGCGGGACCCAGCAGTTCATCCTCCTCCTAAGACAACAGCCTTATCCATCAGCTAATGTAGTTAGCCCTGAACCTTAAATGGTAGCAATCTGTACTGCAGTGCTGAAGGTTCACGGTTCAAACGTTGCTGATGATGCATGATGTAGGGATTGTTACAGTTGCACACACAGAATTGTGGCAAAATTTTCGAAATACTTGTCACCTTTGAAAATAGGGTTTAGGCATATAGAAATCTAAGACCAACTGACTTCCAGTGAGATGTAGACTATGAAGTTCCTAAGTCACTTGAAAAGGTTTAGTTGCTTTTGAAAATTTTTCCCCTGGATTTAAAAAATAGCCTCCAAAACCTTGATAATTCCATATATAAAAATGTGTTAAATTAATGTTATTTAGGTTGCAAAGTTAAGCATTTAAATGTTGGGAAATGCAATTTTTGCAGTTGTCTGTGCAGTTCTGTCCTCTTGCAGATATGCATCTCAATAGAGCCTTTTGTTATGTAATCACGTTACTTTTTTTCCAAAGAACCCTACCTCACTCATGTCACAGGACCAATGTACAAGGGGCAGAAACCACTAATCATATGAATCTCAAATCCTTCCCATGCTAGCAAAAGTCACTTAGGGCACAAACAAAGCTCTGTCATCCCTATATGTCCTGGGCCACTCTTTACATAACCTTGTTGATGTTAAATCCCATAAGTTTTCCATCTCTGAGTAATGTTTCATGGAGGGATTCTTTGACTCAGCCTCTTTTACATGTTCCTCCAGCTACACAATGGTACCGCTGCCATCTATGCTCTGGCTTCATTCTTAACACATGACCCAGATATTTTCATTCTTTTTCAGGTAGGAAAAGATAGAGGAGTTGATCGCTGATGTATTTCCCCATTTGTTATAAATTCCTTCAGTTTAATATGTTTTATTTTCCTGGAGCATTTGTTTTTGAGAGCATTTAGTCATCTGTACTTTTGGTTGATTTCCAGCTTTCATATCCATTAAAATGGAAACAGCATTTGGGTTGAAATTTTGTAGTTTGCTCTTTAACTTGTAGATTTTTGATGACCAAATCTGGTTTACGCTGATGAATGCAGCTGCTACCATGCCAATTCATGACATTATTTCCCTCTGGACATCTGCATTAGCTTGCACGTGACTGTCAGGGTATGTGAATTGACTCACCTCTTATATTCCTTTGCTATCTAATGTAATACTTAAGTTGGGAGTTGCTGGGGTTTCTCTCAGGTTCGTTATTTGATAACTAATTGTTAATTCTGTCTTTTTTGCATGGCTGGACAGTCTTGGTCTTTGCTTGCGTGTTGGTTGAGCCATCAGCTATGTTGACAGCAAAATCTAAATCTTAAGTCATGTGATGCCCATGCTGTATCTGTCTACCCGTTTTCTCATAAGGGTATGTCCGCACTAGAGCAACAAAATTACAGCGTCCTCACTATGCTGACATAACCCTTAACTGTATACATAGCCTGTGCCAGCAGGCGTTTTTCCATCGGGGTAGCAACACCACATCCCCGAGCTGTGACAGTTATGCAAAAGAAGCATTCTTCTGTCAGCATAGCTACATCTACACTGAGGGTTATAGCTATGTCAGTCACAGGGTTGATTTTTTTCACCCTCCTGACTGATGCCGTTCTGTTGACCTAATTTTTAAGTGTAGACCAAGCCATAACAAAGTCAATGACCGTGCTAAACAGTAGAGGTGAAAGAGTGTATCCTTGTTTCATGCCAGTGTCTGTTAGGCCATTCACTCTAGTCTGTGTTTACTTTAATTGTGCAAACTGCACTTCGGTATAATGCCTTGATGTTAATTATTTTCGTTGGCATACTATAACACATCAGGCTATGGCAGAGTAAATTGGGATGGAAGCTGTCAAATGCTTTCTTAAAATTAATGACGTTTATGAAAAGTGGGTTTTGTCATGCAGTACTCTTATGTGACTATTCTGGGGGTGAAAATCTGGTCAACACATGATCTACTGGATTGAAATCCAGCCTGTTCTTCTGTTAGCGCAACTGCTTCCTTTATTCTGCTTAAGATGATACTTTGCCTATTGCTGAAAGAAGTGTAACACCTCAGCAGTTGCTAGTCACTTTGATTACTTTTATTTGGTATTCTGACAATAATGCCCTTTTTCATTGTTTTGGAGGCTTTTTCTGGTCCCACGTGTTACTGAAAAGTTTGGTGATTTTACTGATGATCTCATCGGCACAAACTTTCAGCATTTTGCTGGTCTTCACCTGCAACTTTCCCCAGTTTTCATTTTATGATTGCATCTTTTACTTCATTTGTGATATGGAATGTAGTGTCTAGTTCTGGATGTTTAATTTCTTTGTCAAAGTCGTCAATTTCTTTTGGTGTTGGTCATTTTAACACCGCTTGAAAGTGTTCTGTCTCAGCTTCTTCTTCCCTCCCTCCCTCCCTCCCCCCTCCCGTTGGTAAGGTCTTTCCTTGTGTATTCTCAGCAGGCCCTCTGGCTGGTGATAACTTGCCAGTTAGAACCCTGTTGAGTTGATAAGTGTTTTACAGTCACCTCTTTCATCCGCTGCTTCAACTTCTTTGGCAGTGTTATTCATAAATGTCTCTTATCTCTTCTCATGCTGCTTTTTATTCCTTTGTCTTTTGGGTTATACAGATTTTTTTGCTGCTGCTTTTTCTGGAGGTGTTTTTGAGGAGTGGATATTTGCTTTGGCTTGCCCCTTCCTTTTACACAGTTCCACATATCCTCAATTATCCAGATTTAAATTTGCATATCTGGAAACCAACTACAGTTATTGCAGCATCTCTATACTGTCATGCAGACATGAGCTTGACATGTCAACGTTGACTTCTTGTAGTGGATCTCAGTCCTACAGCATCTGTAATCTGTTCTTCCGTTGAGTTTGAAATTGCTTCCATAACACCTTCTCTTGTATCCTTTTGCTAATTTTCTTGCTGCTTTTGGGGGCATTTTATTTTTCTTAAATTTGGTCTTCATTTTTGTGACACACAAATTGTGGTCACTTCCAACATCGTCATATCCATTCTGAGCCCTGACACCAGCCACAATCCTAGCAATCATTTGCTGTTCTTACTTTCTGAGCCACGGTATGCTTAACCATTGCTTTCATCACTCTGTTATTATTAGCAACCTTAGAATCAAAGTCCCCCATTACAAAGCATTTGTCAGGCTTGGGAATATTGTCAGTCAGAGTTTGTAGGCAATTGCAGAGTTGATCTTTGATTTTACTATAGCTGTCTGTTGGTGAGTAACATTGTACAAATGTCATTTTCATGTAGTGTTTGAAACCTAGCTCAAAGCAATCAATGGTTAATTGGCTCTCACTCTTATTGATTTTTATGCTTTGGAAGTCATAATTAATTCTGTTCCCTTTAAATAGTAACCATCTTGCCTCCTTGGATATAGTACTATTTTAATTTTAATTTTTTAGTTGCCTTTTATCTGCTCCTGGCTACGTACATTTCTTCTTCCAAGGATTTTGAGATTTGTCAACAAAATAAAATTCAGTAAATACCAGTGTAAATACTTTGTTTTGGAAGGAAAAATCAAAAGGACAGCTACAAAATGAGGAATAACTGGCTCGGTAGTTCAGTACTGCTGAAGAGGATTGGGGGTTACAATGGGTCACAAATTGAACATGAACCAACAATGTGGCCAATTGAGAGAGACTAATATTCTGGGTGTATTAACAGGAGTGCCACATGTAAGACATAGGAGGTAATTGTTCTACTCTACTTGGCATTGGTGAGGCCTCAGCTGGAGTATTGTTTCCAATTCTGGGTGTCACATTTTAAGAAAGATGTGGGAAAAACTGGAAAGAGTCCAGTGGAGAGCAAAAAAAATGATAAGAGTTCTTCAAAAACATGATCTGGTCATGTTTAGGCGTGAGGAAGAAAAGACAGATTGGGGGAGTAGCTGATAATAGTCCTCCAGTATGTTTAGGGCTGTTATAAAGAGGATGGTGATCAGTTGTTCTCCATGTCCATTGGAGTTAGGACAAGAAGTAATGGGCTTAATTTGCAGCAAGGGATATTTAGGTGAGATATTAGGAAAAACTTATTAATTATAAGGATAATTAAGCACTGGAATAGGGAGTTGGGAGGTTGTAGAATCACCATCATTGGAGATTTTTTAGAACAGGTTTGAGTTCGACAAATACTTGTTGGGGATGGACTATGTATATATACTTGGTTCTGCCTCAGCGTGGGGACTGGAAGAAAGGACTAGATGACTCTTGAGGTCCCTTCTATACCTACATTGCTATGATTCTATAAATGTTGGTGAATAAAGCATGAGGCATGTCCACCAATACATTTACACCTTCATGAGCATATGCATGTGTTTCTATATATTGACGCAAAATAAAAATAGCATGTAGCTCTTATAGCTTTTAAATGATAATACATAAGTCTTATTTATATTTGAAATCCTATAACAGTCTGTGGTTTTGTGAGTGAGAGAGAGAGAGCAACTGATGGACCACAGGCTGTAACAATATTTCAGACATTTCCTGTAGAAGAAATTAAGTGCCCATTATAAATAATATTTGCTTTCGAAGCCTTTTAGGCATAATAGGTCTTACTGAAATCATCAAAATATCTCATTCAGAAACCAGAGCAAGAAATATTTAAATGTGAAATAATAAACTGTCTTATTTAGCCTACTTCATGGGTCTGAATCACAACTATGCAGGAGGCAAAGTAGATGAATTCGAAGGAAAAGGTTAATAAGCCAGAACATATATTTCAGGGAAGGTTAGATGTGGTAGACAATTTCTGTAGCTTGGAAGATATGCCATTGATTTATTTTCTTCAGTCCAATCTGTTTGATGCTTGTTTTAAATCTCTTCAGTCGCCTGTGGGGAGCATAAGATTGGATAATTTCACTTTGCATTTACAGGCCATAACTGGAAAAGCAGGGGGAAATGTGTAGGCTGTAGATGTAGATATCAAGAGTTTCTGTATAGGTAGAAGCAATAGCATTTCCTCGTGTCCTTCCAAAACGTCAAAGATCAATGAAAGCTTAACATGCTAGTCACTCTTGAGTCTCCATGGGATATTCAGGAGTGCTTTAAGATTTCTGATGCATTCCCCTTGCAGTGGAACAAATTATCCTATTTAGTTACTTACTTAGGTGCTGATTGTTTCAACAAGATTTCAGGAATTGGCTTTTCAGGGTTAGATCATCTGGGGACTCAGTTTCTGTACATGCAGTTGGCAGGGTGTTAGGGTCTGGCAACTCTCTTGGGCTGTGTCCTGGAGTTAGGTTCCAAAGAATTTCCTTTTGGACCTCAGTTTATATAGTTAAAACTTGGGTGCTGCTTAGCTGTACCTTAATCAATCATTTTAAACAGAAGTACTACAAAACCCCAAATCTAGCCTATTACAAAATAATTCTTGAACCATTCATATCTCACCACTTTGGTTGATTTAAATATTGCAAAATTAGTTATGCAATAGATGAAAAGAATCAAAGAGCCAAACAGAAATCATTCAGATACACAATCGAGAAGTGGGCATCATAAGAAAAAATGATAAGAAGTGTAGATTTTACTACACAATGGTTGATAAGTGATTCCTTGCCAGACAGAATGCTATCAAACAAAGTTTTCTTTAAAACATCTTAAGATCTGTTTCTTTATCTCATGGTACTATAGATACTATTTGGACAGTAGCACCTTTTTAACAGCCTGATAGTGCACTGTTTTGATATAATTTAGATAGGGATATGAAGATGTGACCACACACTTCTTAGCTTATGGCTGCTGTCTCTCCTAATGTGGCTGCAGTTGCTTAGTCAAAAAAACAAGGCCTCAGACCTTACAGTTTGACACTGCAAAACCTGCGTTTTGTCCTGCGAATCTGCTTGATTTTAAGTGACAGCACTGTATGGAACACAATGTGCTGGCTTAGAGAAAATGTTTCAGATACCATGGAAAAGAGGCCTCCCTTATGCATATTTCATGGTCCTCCAGATCTCTGCTTTTTCAATTCTAAATAGAAATAAATAAAAAGCCAGAATCAAAAATCTATACTGCTGTTTTAAATGTTTTTCCAGACAAAACTGAGGAAGACTCCAGTAGAATATTAACATTCATAATGCATCTTGCAAGACTGCAGATATAAAATAGATCAGAAAAATAACTGTCCCATTGCAGAGGTATCCATAGATAGAAGCAATTTCAATATTTGTAAACAATTTGTGCCCCTTATCTGCTTCCAGTGTATTACTGGTTTGGAATGCTTACTTTGAAATTAGATTACACTATTCCTCATGGCCAATTGCTACGATATATAGATTTTTCTTGAAACCTCAATTTCTGGACTCATGATAATCTCAGCTTTTATTTAAAAAAAAAAAAGATTTTAGTTTCTGATTGCAGAGAAAATATCAGGAACACAGCTGCCTCTGGGCTTGGTAGCCTTGCGATCTTGTGAGCTCATCTGGGCCCAATTAAACCCTCACAATGGCTTTGTCTACACTCGCACTTATGCTGGCAAAAGTTAGTCACTCGGGTGTGATCCCTCCCCCCGAGTGATGTAACTTTTGCTGACATAAGCATGAGTATAGTCGTGTTATGTCAGCGGGAGAGAACTCTGTTACTGACATAATAAAACCACCTAAATGAGCGGTGGACGCTATGTTGGCGAAAAGCATCTCCCGCCAACATAGCGTTGTCCACACTCACGCTTATGCCAGCAAAACTTATATTGCCTCAAGGTGTACTTTTTTTTCCTACACCCCAGAATGATGAATTTTGCTGGCATAACCATGAGTGTAGACAAGACCTAAGTGACTGTGTTCCTTGATTGGTCAGAAGAACCAAGAGATGACCATTTAAGCCCTGTATCAACAGGAGCCCAGTGGCTGTTCAGTACGTTCCATGGTTGCAGCTATGCCAGACCTTCTTCTTGCAGAGCCGCTGCTCCACTCCCACCTCAATCCCTGCCTACCTCTGATTTCCTGATTCCTAACTCCTGCCTCTGACCATTGGCTTGTCTTCTGACCACGACCTTCTGGCTCTGCTCTCTGATTCTACTTCCGCTACTAGATCACACTGCTTGCACTTTGGTTTAGAAAAGATGGAAAACACAAACAGAGTGTAACCAAAAGACAAATTTAAAAAAAAATCCTAAATGTATTATTTTTTTTAAAAAGTCTTGTGATTTTTAAGCCACACATTTTTGGTGGGGTGTCTTTTTCATAACATTTGAATACTTAGGATTTTTAATACTGCTATATAAACAAATTTGTATGATGCATACAATGGAACTCTACTTATTACCCCAAAAAACCTATTTAAAAACACTTTGTTATATATTACCCATTCTTGCAAACCAGCACTGTGACAAATTTAAAGTTTGCAGTTCCTTATATCTGTGTGAGCTCACAAGAGAATAAATGAGTGTAAAATTCTTTTTACTGCGCAAATCTCTTGAAATATCTCAAATCTTATGGCGCTCTAAAACCATAAGCATCCGAAGTCAAGTGGTTTCATGTTCAGTGGTATAGCTATATATTGGAGAACAGGAAAAGAAGGTTTTAATCTCTCTCTAATATTCCTTAAATTACATTTACCACAGCAGGAGTGAAATATTCAGTCTAAATCCTCAGAGATGCTCTGTAGAAGTCTCCCCCACTGGCTGGTCTATGCATGTTGTGGCAGCTTCCTGATTGTTTTTAGTGTTTCTTTCATAAAGTTTTTGAAGACTTTGCTCTGATAACCTCTCATTTTTAGTAGTATTGTGCTTGAACATTGAGGTGTTTGAAGTCTGGATCCAAAGATTGAAGCTTGAATGAATTTATCTTTGTATGCAGTGTTGTTGTTTGTCAGTATTATTTATTTATACATGCACATAAAAAGAATATGTTCCGATTTTTGTAGGGCCAAGACTGTAGTAAGAGGAAAACGTGTGCTAGAAAAGGGTTAGGTGGAGATTGAGGGATTGTTGAATGAGACGCTATTAGAAATCAAGTCTTATCAAATTATAGGTTCATGATAAAGATTGAAGGTTATTAGTGGTTGATGGTGAAATGTTGCTATTTTGGGTCTGTAAATAAACTGCTTCATCTACATTCTACAAGCACTGGTTCTTTACCTCCTAATTCTTGGAGGATGGCAGAGGGAGGAGAGTGTTGAAAACCATAGAATTGTTAGACGTTTTTTAAAGAGATGGAATGTCTCTGAGTGTAATTCTTCCCTGCATGCCAAGCCATTCAAGAATTGATTGTGAAACATAATCAATGCACCACCCTTCTTTCCCTGCTGTTTATGATATATGAGCCCTCTCTGCTCCTGAGAGTGCAACGTGCTAAACATCAAAATCAAACAAAAATTCTCCACATCTCCACCCACTGTCTCAGAAAGCACTGGAGCTCTCAGGACATTGCACAGAAGGTTCCAGAAAGTTTAGTGCGGCTCTGAATGGGCTCCAGGAACTGACTGAACAGATCTGAATGCCAAATGGGAGTCTCAGTTTTTCATCTGTGTAAGAGGACAGGTTTTCCACATCATAGCTGGTTTCCTTTTGAATGGGGTTCTTATTTTGGGCTCAGACCCAGTTTATTGTTCTATCAGCTTCTTCATATGCTGTGGACTGTGTGATTGGAAGAAGGTTAGGGTACAAATTTCAGGCCTGTTCATGTTAGCATCTGTGTCCTGAAGCACAACACTAATATGGTGCATGCTCCCTAATGATAGGGAGAAATGGTCAAACTGGAGAGTAAGTGAATAATTAAAACTTGAAAAAAAAAAATCAAGGAGGAGCCATTAAAAATATATTTAATTTTGACAATTGTAATTTAGTTTAATATAGAACATTTCATAATGTGCTAATCATATTGTTACTGAAAAAATAAAGCAGTTTTAGTAACATGGGGCCTCAATTAGCATCTCCTATTAGATCTGTCATTTGGTGTTCAAATTAAAAAGATTAGCATACTGCACTTGAGAGAGTTTCTGTTCACTCATGCTGTATGATTGTTCAGATTAACGAGCAGAAATGTCTAAATGATCTTAGCTTTGCCACATCCATATATTTTAAATTAAATTATTCATAAAGAGCTACTGAAAGTTGATCTGTCTACAGTTGTTAGTATGACTTTTATTAGCTGGTTTCAATTATAATATTAAGACTTTTTTTCCTGTAGGTTGAATGTCTGTGTCAAATTCTTAAGTCTTTTGGTATTTAACGTTACTGGGATAATAAATGCATTTGAGATTCATGGGGATCTTGTGTTATTCCACAGAGGCTATTACTAACTGGACAACACATTTTTTTGAAAGTGTTGCTTCCTCAGAAATTTTTTTGATTATGCTAGCCTGCTTGAAGCTGAACACAAATATAATTTCAGACTACTTGTATCACATAGGAATTTGGAGAAACAAATTTTCTTTTATTGAATGTAATGTGTTTAATCGCATAACGATGCTGACGCTTTGCAGTAGTTCAACTGAGCTAAAAATGTTTTGTTGATGTTTTTTGTTTGTACTCAGTGTCTGAGGCTTCTCGTTTAAGTGTCCAACAATAATCAGCCAGCATTGATGGATTCCAGTTGCCCTGATACCGTTTTTCCATGATCGCAATGTCCTGGTGAAACCTTTCACCGTGCTCGTCACTGACTGCACCAAGATTTGCAGGGAAGAAGTCTAAATGTGAATGCAGAAAATGAATCTTTAGTGACGTGTTGTACTTCATGGTTTTGTATGCTTGAAGCATGTTGTCAACCAGCTGCATGTAGTTTGGTGCTCTGTGGTTGCCAAGAAAATTTTCAACAACATCCTTGAATGCCTTCCATGCGATTTTCTCCAGCCCTACTAGAAGTTCTTCGACTGCCTGTCATTGATGACCTCTTTGATTTGTGGACCAACAAAAATGCCTTTCTTAATCTTGGCATCAGTTATTCTGGGAAACATCCGTCTCAAATATCGAAATCCTTCATCTTCCTTGTTCATTGCTTTCACAAAATTTTTCATCAGTCTGAGTTTTATGTGAAGAGGAGGCAAAAATATCTTTGTCAGGTCTACAAGTGGTTTATGTGCCACACTTTTCTGCCCTGGAACCAACTGCTTACAGAGTGGCCAGTCCTTTTTAATGTAATGAGGCTCTTTAGCACAGCATGTGATAGGGAAATTTCATGGTGATTTTCGTAATCAGCAGCCCAAAATCCATAAGATACACCCAACAGTATTCAGGAAGCAAAATCTTTGTTGTCCAGTGTTATCGTTTAGTGTCATTTAATGCCCAATTATGAAGTTTCACCACTTCTCAATATTGACCTGTTTTTGAGTGCTAGCAATCAAGAAGAACTGTAATTGAAAAACGTATTTGCTGTTAAACGTTAGATGACATGCTGGTTTAAAAAAACCCTGTACCAGCTCTACACTGAAGTATACATTATTGGTAGCACTGGTGCAACTGAACTGTTGCTGAAAAATTAGTTTTATTTGCAGAGGACTGGCCAAGGCCTTGCTGAAAACATGGATAAATAAGGCCTTGCAGTTTCTTTTTCCAGTTCATAAATTAAGAGGAGGAACTGGATATACTAACTTTGTTTGCAATCAGAGTAATGTCCCTAGTTCAGTGTCTGAAAAAGTGTAGCTAGACTGATAGCCAGTTTGCTGTGGGTCGTAGGGTCAAAGTTGATGGGCTAGGTTGGGAGAGAATGGAGGACATCACTGAGGGAGAGAAGAGCACTGCACTGTTGATTGTGTACCATAATAAAAGCCCCTAAAGCCTCAGATTTGCAAGCACTTGAGAGAGTAAATCCTACTGAATGCCTGTGAAATAAGACAAGTCTTCCCATTCCTGAAGCATTCTTTGGACCAATCAGTGGATTTATCACCAGTGCAAGCCAACATGGCTTTTAGCTGAAGTTATCTCTGCAGTAACGGCTGCAAGGAAGACCAGATTATGGAGTAAGGATTTATAATTAGCCTGAACAGATTGATGAACTTTCAGGGTGTTGTGGCTAAAATTTCATTAATAACTTCACTTTCTTTAATGCCCTTCTATACTGCCTTGCATTTCTAATGTGGTTTAGACAAAGAGGATAAAGGGAAACACTGAAGTTTTAATTCCCCCTTCCTCCAGTTTTGGATTTCAAAAAAGTTTGTCGTCTTGATGTCACTTTTTTTTTTTAAGTCCTTAGGCTCATAATAGTAAAATGAAGTAAATGTAAAGAAGATCCTTATCTTTCATCTGGTGTTTACATTTTCATTTTAGTGTCTCTCTTATAGCCATTGCTCATGCAGTATAGTGTATACAACTGCTACGCAGTCAAATGTTTGGTTTTATCTGGCATTGATGCACCTATTCTTTAAAAAAAAGAAATTGAATTGTAAATGCCAAGAATTTATGGTTTTGCAAGGCATTTATTGATCTCAATAGTGCTGTCCTGTGACAGACATGGTGTCAAAGGAAACATTAATTAGAAATTGCTCATTTGTACAGTGAATCAGACAATTAACTTGGTCATGTCTCTGCTAGATCCTGTAATACAGAATGTGATTAAGTTGTGCCACTTTGTAAAGAAACCAACATATAATATCCTTGCTGATTTAAATATTTTATTCTAATTATGGATGCCTTGTTCTGTTCAGATACATTCAGTATTCAGTATTTTCATAGCTTCATATGATACCCATAAAGTGAATTTTGTCCCTCTTGAACACAGATATCAAGCAAAACTAGTAGTGTTTAAAAAAAAAAAAAAAAGGAATTGTTAAGGAAAATTCATTTTGAAGGGCATTACGACATTTAAAAAGCACATTGTGTAATGGACTTAAAACATGTGGTTCTTAGTGCTTTGTAGAAAAACATCTAATTTTCAAAGCTATCTGTGAACCTTTTTATCAAAACAAAAAAGAGGAGGTATTTCTCTGGCAGATGTAAGTCTACTTGGAGGATCTGAATCATCAGCAGGCTTGCATGCTAGCAGATGAAAGGAAGGAAGGGTGAGGGAGTGAAAGTTCCCAGACAGCCCTCTTATATGTGACTAGCTAAAAGGTGAAACCAATGAATCAGAGATTGCTTGAATCCTTTTCATCACCAGCCATGCAGAGTTTTCACTTTGATAAAATATATAGCTCTGTGTTCCTATAATTTTTTAACATCAGGCCAAAATGGCAGTTCTGGAGCTGGTATCCTTTTTGCTAGGAGAAAAACCAGCTAGAGGAGTTAGGCTCTGTTGATCTATGTCAGACTTTCTAAAATTACTAGAAAATGAAGAGTTTGTTTCCAGCTTTAGAGAGCTTTCTAGTGAATGTCTAAAATAAGATGTGAAAAAATGGATAAGTCCCTCAGATGTATTCCATCTGGAGTTTGTATTCTGGAGAAGCCAGACTGGAGTTAGGTAATTTAATGTTCTCTCTTTGTTCCTAGGTAACCTACGGCTCCTTTGACTATACATCGCTGCTTTATCTGTCTGACTACACTGAAGATTTTGGTGGTGGACGATTTGTGTTCATGGATATAGGTGCTAACAAGACTGTGGAACCCCGAGCAGGTAGGACTCTGTTTACCTTCACTATATAGCTCTCCATGGACCACCTCCTGTTCTCAGTTAAACCTGTGCTACCCCAGCTGGGATTCCACAGTATGACTAAGGATGAAATTTAGCCTAATATGTTTCAAGCAGAGCCAGCGTTAGGTATATGCAGACTAAGCAATTGCTTAGGGCCCTAAGCAGCTCAAGGGGGCCCCCGGTTCGCTTTTTATTATGTGCTGTGTGTGTTGGAGGGGGGAGTGCAAAATAGTCCTATTTTGGACCACCAATGGACTAGCCCTGCCTCTGGTTTCAAGTGGGTAGTCAATAACTTGTGACCTGGGAAAGTGATTTGAATAGGCTATAATAGTGATTAATGAGATGGTGACAGTAAAATTCATCCTGTTTGTGGCTACAGTTTAGTTACGTAAGAAGAAATAGACTAGAAATGGCCAAGATTTGAGTTAATCTGAGACTGGCCAGACACATGAAATAACTGCCTTAAAAGCCACAGCCTTCCTTAAATAGGATTCACAAGATTGACTTTCTAAAGCCTTCAATTTCATGACTAAGAAGTGCTTTTCCCTCAGATGATTTCCAATCTTCCGCTCCCTGAGCAAGCTGGAACCGCTGTGGAGGCAGCTGTTTCTGGGCAGAGGATCTGTCTGAGTGCTCAGCCCTCACTGATCTCTGTCCAATTAAGCAGCAGCCTGAATGGGCTTCAAGGGTATCTATATCCTGGCTTTGATAACAAGAAGGGGGAATGTTGCCATGTTGTGTCTTAAGGCTTCAGTGAAGAGCGGTTGAATTTTGAAATTTCAGCTGGTGCAAAATGCTGCCACCTGTATTTTGAGGCATATTTGCCCTAGGGACTATGTTACACCTGAGCTGGTTGTCAGTTCATTTCTGGGTGTAATTCAAAAGGGTCAGTTTTAACATATAAAGCTTTAAATGTGTTGGATTCTGGTTAACTTGGAGAGCAACTCTCCCTTTATCCAATACTGGAGCTGTTGAGATCAGTTGAGGTACTCTAGATAATATTCCCTTGATTTAATTGCAAAAGGTCCAAAACTTGGAAAACACTTCTGTTCACCCCAAGTCTTTTAACTCCCACATCATACTTTAAGACCCAGGCTTTTCCTGGAGAGATGGGAAGAGCAGAAGGATGTGGGAGAAGTGGAAAGAGTCTTTTTTTATTACAAAAGCCAGTGTTTTGCACATTTCTCATAATAGTTTTTATATTGAATGTATGTGGCCTAAGTACTGAAGGAACACATTTGTACAAACTGAATAAAGCAGGGCAAAAATGGTCTGTGAGCTATATGAAAAAATGCAGTGGGGAGTGGAGGAGGTTATTTCCAGGAATCTAATGCTAATCTATTCAGATGTGCAACAGCTCAGAGGATGTCTCCGACGCCTGGAAAGTGTTCTTTAAATGTTTTTAAAACTGGCATGTAAAAGAAATGAATATGTCACTTAAACTTTTGTCCCAAAGAATTTAGTTTGTGTTTTTGTTCTGAGTTTCTACAGCGCCTCGTACAGCTAAACTCCCCCGGTCCATGCCTGGGCCTTCTAGGTACTATCACAATACAGACAAGAAGTAACAGTGATAACAGAAATTAGGCCATTACTGTGTCCTGAGTTCGTTCCACTTAATTTTGTTTTGTGGGGAGATATGGTGTTGTTCAGGAGTTCATTGGAGTGACACCAATTGTTTGCAAATTAGCCATTTTGGCAAATGAGTAATCTTCAGATGTAACTAGTGATTGTGGACACCTCAGCTGTAGGATGCCCAGCTTGAGGCACTGTAAAGGAGCTTGATGTTCAGAAAGTGCTGAGTGCCAACCATCTGAAAATCGGGTCCTCTGAAATGTCTCAAATGGGGCATTCAAAAATGCAGGTATCCAAAATCATCACTAAATGCTTGAGAATTTAGGCCATGATGCCTAACTTGCAGATATACCCCAAATTAAAAAACATATTCAGAGGACCAAAAAAGTGCCACAGTGACTAAACAACAAAGTAAAAGAAGCAGTTAGAGGCAAAAAGGCATCCTTTAAAAAGTGGAAGTTAAATCCTATTGAGGACAATAGAAAGGAGCATAAACTCCAGCAACTGAAGTGTAAAAATATAATTAGGAAGGCCAAAAAAAAATTTGAAGAACAGCAAAGACTCAAAGTAAGAGCAAAAAATATTTTAAGTACATCAGAAACAGGAAGCCTGCTAAACAACCAGTGGGGCCACTGGACGATCAAGATGCTAAAGGAGCACTCAAGGAAGATAAGGCTATTGATTGTGGAGAAACTAAATGAATTCTTTACATCAGTCTTCACAGTTGAGGATGTGAGGGAGATTCCCAAACCTGAGCCATTTGTTTTAGTTGACAAATCTGAGGAACTGTCCCAGATTGAGGTGTCAATGGAGGAGGTTTCAGAACAAATTGATAAATTAATCGGTAATAAGTCACCAGGACCAGATGGTATCTACCCTAGAGTTTTGAAGGAACCCACATGTGAAATTGCAGAACTACTAACTGTGGTATGTAACCTATCATTTAAATCAGCATCTGTACCAGGTGACTGGAATATAGCTAATGGGATGCCACTTTTTAAAAAAGGCTCCAGAGGTGATCCTGATATTACAGGCTGGTAAGCCTAACTTCAGTATCAAGCAAATTGGTTGAAACTATAGTAAAGAACTGAATTATCAGACACCTAGATAAATACAATTTTTGGGAGAAGAGTCAACATAGTTTTTGTAAAGGGAAATGATGCCTCATCAATCTACTAGAGTTCTTTGGGGGGGTCAACAAACATGTGGATAAGGCTGATCTAGTATACTTAGATTTCCAAAAAGCTTTTGACAAGGTCTCTCACCAAAGGCTCTTAAGCAAAGTAAGCTGTCCTGGGATAAGAGAGAAGGGAAGGATCAGTAACTGGTTAAAAGTTAGGAAAAAAGGAAGGAATAACTATCAGATTTTAGAATGGCGAGAGGTAAATAATGGTGTCCCCCAGGGGTCTGTACTGTTACCAGTAGTGTTCAGTATATTCATAAATGATTTGGAAAAAGGAGTAAACAGTGTGGTGCCAAAATTTGCAGATGATACAAAACTACTCAAGATAGAATTAAGTCCAAAGCCGTCTGCAAAGAGTTACAGAGGGCTCTCCCAAAACTGGGTGACTGGGCAACAAAATGGCAGATGATATTCAATGTGGATAAATGCCAAGTAATGTACATTGGAAACTATACATATAAAATGTTGGGGTCTAAGTTGAAATGAATAGGTAGCAGGTTTAAAACATACAAGGACTAGATAAATTCATGCTTATTTTGAGACTCAGGCCTGAAAATGTGCAGCCGTATATCCAGCTGTTCAGCCCATGGAGGGTGGTGTTTGGGATCATTGTACCACACAGCTTACAGTCGTATAAATTAGCATTTGACCCTAGGAACCAAATTGAGCTCTGGCCTGATCACTGTGTAACACCACTGACTTCACTAAGTCTTTGCTGTAAGTCAGGGTACAATTTAACCCCAGCTCTCTGCTAATGCCCTTGCTCCCTTTCCCCCTACACCTTCACCTGCAAATTAGCAGAAAACCTATGCGACAGTTCTAGCATCCAGAGACAGTTGTTAAACTTGGTCCATGCCTGACCTGAATTCAGATTAGCAGTCTAAAATAAGAAACGGGTGCTGGGATGTCCAAATGCAAACTAGCTACTCTCCAGCTGGGTGTAGAGTGCTACCTTGTTCTGAGAAAACACTGCAACACTTGCGTTCAAGTCAAAGGAGTTTGATTGGCACATCTATAGGGTTCAGTACAACATCTACAGAGTTTGAGATGGTCAAGGGCTCTGTGTCCTGTTGCCTATACATGGAACCACACACCTTCTGTGGTTCTGCAGCCCTGGAATTCACGTGTTGCCTCAGAATCTCAGCATTCATTTAAAAAGAAAGTTTCTAGCCCTTATGGCTGCGGAAGCAACCTTGGAAAATGTAAAGAGAGTGTGGTCTGGTACAGCAATACAGCCTACCTGAGTTTGCAGAGAGCCTGAAACTTGGACCCGAGAGCTGTGGCTAGCACCACTCATTGCAGACAAGACCCTGGGGGACACTGCTTCCTCTTGCTTTGGGAGAGAAGTAAGTTACTTTGTCCTCTTGTGGAGCAGTGTAGTGTCCCCTTTGTGCCCAGTCAGCTACTCTAGCCAGTGAGTAGAGGGGACAGAACAGAGCTCCTTCAACTTCCCTATCCTTCTCTGCCCCCATTCCCACCCAATTGCTTGCAGGGTGAAGTGTTGAGTGAGTAACCCCTGTTTTCCTCCATGGCTCGTCACAATCGGAACAGAGCCAAGGGAGGAGGGAGAGACAACATTTATTCCCTTTATCTTCTGTATGGTTTAGAAAGGGCTGTGACAGCCTAATCCATAGTCTGCCATGTATCCTGGTGCTGTCACTGCCCCAAGGAGCTTACAGTTAAAATGGGGTCTTTACAAAATGCAGTGGGAGACCTAGAGCAATGTTTCTTAACCTTTTTGATACCAGGGACTGGCTTCCTATACTGTGTCAGAGAGATCCTCAGGTTTCCTATACTGTGTCAGAGAGATCTCGGGGACTGGTGCCGGTCCGTGGACTGGTTGCTGAGAAATACTGACCTAGAGGACAATGTCTAGCTCAGGTACACTTTTATAAGCAAACTATAGAAAGTTATGATTACCTGCAGTATGGGATATAGAGACCTTTAGCTACTAAGTTAAAGGACTTCCACATGAAAAGCCTATTACACATGCTGTTTTCTGTTTTGTGCAGTATCCATCACAATAGGCAATGCTTTTAACATAGTAATTATAATGCCTGTGCGTGCTGAATGGGGAATAATATCCAGGAGTTTTCAGCTAATCAAAACATTTGCTGGTATAAAAGTGGATCTATCGAGTTGTGTGGGTGCCGCTTATGTGGCAGTACTTTCTCAAACAGTTTGGTTGAGCAACTCACCATGCTGAGACAGCAAAAGGGACTATGGGCCCATAAGTAGATAGAAATATATTCTAAATTATGTCAAGTTTGAAGCTCCAAAAAGAGAATTTAAGGTAGGGCTTTCTGTGTGTGTAAATACTCTCTCTTTTCTCTCCGCGCCCCCCCCAGCTGCTCATGCTGCCCTTACACATACTATTAGAGACATTACCAATTGCATGTAGTTACACTTCATGATGGAGCATTCTAATGTTTCAATAGTATGTTTGTCATGCTCCCACGAGCCTATTTTTTTGGTATTTTCTACTATTTATATTATAACTTAGTTGACTTCATTTATTTTTTCTGTCTGAATAAGAGGACGCGAAGAATATTATAGTACTAACCCTATATATTGCTGATTTACAACTTCAAAATACTGTACCAGTATTTTCAAATGAATCCTCACAACGACTTTGTTAGGTGTCAGTAAGTATTATTCTCATTTTACAGATGGGGAAACAGATACAGAGATTAAGTGCTTTGTTCAAGGTTACACAGCAGATCAATGGCATAGATGGGTCTAGCATTCAAATGTTCCTCTTGTACAGTCCACTAGATCCCATTGCCTTACAAAATTTAGGTCAAGGTAGTAGTGTTAAACTGAAAATGGTTCAGTCTTCTGAGAGTGAACCACATAGGAATGAAGATGCTTCTAACATGATTTCTATTTGCAGATGTGATACTTACCTATCTATCTGCTTCTTCTAGGGGTCGTTACCTCCTCTGTCTATGGCCAAAGAGATTAAAGCTAATTCTTTCAGTTACGTCCCCTGGGCAACTGTTGCCAGCCCAGTAAAAACTGTGAAAACAAATGCAATGTTTTGCAAAGGCTTGCAGCATGTACAGATATTTGTTTCCACTCCCAATGCATTTTGAGTGATTGTACTAACATAGCAGCTGCTACTGTACATACTGGAGTCTTCCTCACTTTTGCTGTCTGTTCAGTGGCACTAACTGTTGCGCCCCCCCGCTCCCTCCCCGCCATCCCACCACCCCCCTCCGCCCTCCCCGGCGGCAGAGTTTTGGTTTTCTGTTTACACCAGAGCGGGTATCACCAGGGTATAGCGAGAGAGCGAAATGGAGTGAGAAGCAGCCACAAGGCTCCTCCATACTGTCAAGGAGATTGGCCATTGACCCCCCCCCCACCTCTCAGGAGCAGATCTTGTGGTTTGTTTTCTGAACCCCAAGGGGGCGGGTTCAGCCTTATCTTAAATGCGTTTTTTGCAAATTGGAAGGAAAAAAATATACTGCTTAGCTGAGGTTTGTCATGCCAAGTTCCAGACCTGTGCAAACTACTGTCTCTTAGAAACTCATGGAAAGACTGATTATTGCTCACACCATCACAGTCCCTGTAGGTCTCTCAGGCAGGACACACATTCCTTTAGAACAGTGGTTTTCAACCTGTGGGCTGGCTGGACATTCAGATTTAGGCTTTTTGTTGGCTCACAAGACTGTACTCTCCTAGTCCGTGCTTCTCTCTCTCCATCAGGAGGAAAAGAGAGAACAAGGGGAGAGCATGGGACCAGCCAGCTCTCTGTGCATTGTGCTTCACAGCTTGTGAATTGCTGGTCTAACATCCTGGACCAAAAGTTGATCAGGATCAACTTGCCAATGTAGGAAGAGCATAAATTTGATGCCACTCTGTTTTTTTGGAAGCTGTTTTCCGAGGCCTTGGCTACACGAGTATGCTGGCAAAACTTTTGTCGGTCAGGGGAGTGACACCCCCCCGAACGACATGAGTTTTGCTGGCATAAGCGCTTGTGTAGCAAGTTATGTCGATGGGAGAGAGCTCTCCTGGTGACCTAATAAAACCACCTAACCGAGCGGCAGTAGCTATGTGAGCAGGAGAGCATCTCCCCAGACACAGTGCTGTCCACGTAAGCACTTATGCCAGCAAACTCACGTCACTCGGGGTGTGTTTTTTCACACCCCAGAGCAACAAAACTTTTGCCAGCATAAGTGCTAGTGTAGACAAGGCCTAAGTCGTCTTTTGTGTTCTTGTGCTAATTAAACCTGTAACCGCTCCCAGATGTTGCTGGTTAAAGTTCAGGTGTGGCTCTGAGAAGGTTCTTGTTTCAGTAGGCAGCTTCTGCAGCTGTTCTGGCTGAGCGCTCTCACTGCAAGCACATGGTGCAGCGAAGAAAATGCAAACTGGGGGTGGGTTTTCCAGCTGTTCTTGAGGAAGCAGGATGGCACATAGATGCTGTTACCCCTACTGCCAAGAGCAGAAGGTGGTAGGCTGTGCCAGCTGTCCTGCACACAAGGATTCTCAACTGGTTGATAACCAACCTTACGGCTCTTTTGTTGTCAGAATTGCACAAAGAGCCAGTTCCTTTGCTCGCATCTTCTGCTACTCTGCTTCTTGGGGATTCCACGCACACCATGCAGCTTCCATCTCTGCCCTTCACCTGCTTCCATTCCTTGCTTTCTACAGCCTCCGTTTCTGCCCTTGTTTCACATGCTTACTCTCTGATGTCCTTCCCATCCCTTTTGCTGTCTACTCCCTCAACAGCCACCCTTTTGCTTTTTGCCATTTCCTGCACTGTCTGCCCTCAAAAATATCCTCACTCTTTCACACACCCTTAAAAACCCTTTAATGCACCTGATAAATTGCACAGAACCTAGTTAATGTTACTGTATAAGTCATTTGTTCTACATGTGTCTGAAAGATATTTGCACCAAAATTGCTTCCCAGGAGAGGAAAAAGGACACACTCCATTTCCCTAGTGCAGGAATTGTGAATTCATCAGCCACGCAGCACCCCACAAGTATCTTCTTCCTTCTGCGTTTAATAACGTTTTGATGCACAGTAGCTGTAGAAGTCATTATACATAAAAGCTGGAACTAAACAGTTAACGTTGTAAAAGAAGAAAACTAAATTACATCCTGAATAGTCCAAAGAATCAACTTTAGTTAATTTGCTTAAAATTAAAACACGACTGATTGAAACATGACTAACTTTATTTGTCCTTATTTATTGAATAAGAGTTTGAACAAAAATGCTTGAAAGTCAGTTTAAATGAACAATGGCAAAGCTAGTGAGCAAATGGGTTATATAGAGAACCAGATACGTGGATGGAGCATAAAGAGAAAACTAGATGAATAAATACACTCAGGGCACATAAACTTGTAATTGTCTTAAGAAGATGCCAGCATGTTCATTTTGGTACTCAAAGGATAGTAATACATTGCTATTATGTGTAGTGCCTTTCATTCAGAAGAACAGGACACTAAGGGGTACTTACAAATTCTGCATATAAATTAATATACTATAAATAGCTTTACGCCCCACCACCCTGCAGGGTAAAATACAGCATATAGTTTAGCAATGCTATTCAGCTATTACGAACAGAGAGAACCAAATAATTGATTTCAGTTCTGTGGCCAAACCAGGAAATCTGGAAACAAATTCTGCTTGTTTCAGACCTAAACTGAGTTTTTGTTTTTCTTGCTGAAATAAAAAAAAAAACAATAAAATGTTGTTTAGATCAAATGAAAGGGTTAAAAAATGTTGGTTTGAAACAATGTCAGAATTGTTCATTTTGCCATTTCCAATTGTTTTGTTTTCAATTTTTTGCTAACAGTATTCAAATGTGACCCAAATTCATGAATAGGTTTGGTGCTCCAAAAACCCTTTTTTCAGCAAAATTGCTAACTTTTTTTTTTTTGGCTTGGTCTAGTTAGGATGGGTTTTTCTTATGTAAGTTTGAACTGCAACTGAATCTGCAGGGATAAAATTTGCTGTCATTCTCAACAAAGCAAACTGCGGGGTTTAGTTTGTGCATCAAGGGCCTGCAGGACTTGTTTTATTGAGTTCTGACTAATAAATGCCACTTAGAGCATAAATGCACTTCCTATATCAGCAATGAAAAAGCTTTTGGCCTTTTTTTAGTTAGTGTTCTTCCCTCCCCACCCCCCCTGCATGCAGTTAATCAGCTGTCTGCGGCCGGTTCTAGCGTATAGCGTACAGATTGCATAATTGGAGCAGTTTACCTCAGTGGTGTTCAAACTGCAATAATGAAACAGTAAGGTAGCCAAATGACTCCAGTGGCTTAGTGGTGAGTATCTCATAGATAAAGATATCGCATGCAGAGTCAGATTCTCGGTATGAAAGTTCCCCAAGGTGAACTTGTAACAAATCTCAAACTAAAGTGATCAATGGAAAAATTGCCTGAATAGGAAAACATGGAATTGGGCTAGGACAGCTTGGCAAAGAAAAATACTGCAGTCCATCAACATGTCACTTCAGTCTGAGTTAGTTGCTTTACACTTGTTAAAGAAATAAATTCCTACTTTGCTCATTGGCCATCTGGAGCAGTGAAAAATTGTGCAAGTGTTAAAGTTCCTTCTTCATTTTGACCATTTTGCCTTAAATGTCATCAGGTTATTCTGATAGCATTTTTCAGTCTATGTAAGCAGGCTATTTGTCCAATTATAAACTGGACAGTCCTGATTTTGTGTGGTTTGTCCCCCAACCACTAGCGAGACAAAACCAGACACGTCACTTTGAAAAGTGTGCTGCTCTGACCCTCAGTGTGTGACGGTGCACTCTTCGAAGTGGTGACCTCCATGTGCATAGCCTTGTGCACATCCTAGGTGCAAGGTCACAGCAGCATGGATGAGCCCAGGCCATTTCTGGAAGTACCAGAATGTCTGGTATTCGGGGAATGCATGAGCCGCCATGCTAAGTCTATGGCACTTTAAAAAACACTCTGAAACCCTTTGGAACTCTCCTGCTGGAAACGTCATAGGTGGTAAAGCACTGAATTACAGGACTAAAGCCATTTTCTCGTCATGAAGCAGCCATCAAATACATTCATTTGTGGAACTGCTGTCTTTCTAAGGAAAGAGCAATTGGCACTGATTTGTGATATAGAACTTTCTGATCTGGCTGCAAAACGAATGCTCTGAGAGTGCACAAAGATCGCAAATACTAGAGAATGGCATGTGCCCCATCCAAGCTGCTTATAAAATCCACTCTGGATCTTTCCAGGTTGGGGAATTTCCTTATGAGATGGAGTTGTGATATTTGCTAGTAAGAAATGTTGGTAAGTCACTGGCTTTAAGATTCTGTGTCCCAAGCCAGTGATATCATTTGAGAACCTGGATCATCAGCAGTGGGAAAAAGAATCAAACTGAAAACTACTGCTTTTCACTGTCTTTTATAGTTATATGACTTTGGTCTTTGTTTAAAAAAAGACCCCAAAAACCCCTCCCTCCACAAATTAGAGCTAGGTTCTTGCAGTTAGGTTCAGGTCATGATGGGAAATATGGAACCACCTGCCCGAGGGGAGCAATAAGAGGTAAACTGCCGATGGAGGCAGTTATTTACCCCATTTTGTGGAGTGCAGCTTACTTATTCCCACTGTGTGTGGCAGGTCAGTTCTTCTTGCCTGTGCTTGATGGATGGAGCCATGACACGCACACTGCTATCTCCTTAAGGGCCCCATCTGGAACACTCCCAGTTTGCCCTGAAGATGCAGACACTATAATACTGTTTGGCCTTGATAAGCCATGCCGTTTTCCAAAGGAGGTTGCTCATGCTCCTCTCCACAGCACCCCTGTGTAAGGGTCAAACTGAATCAGGTTCATAGTGATGTAGGAAACTCTGGTTCTGTTTTTACAGGGGGAAAGGGTGGTGTCCTCTGCAACATGTACCTAGTCCTGAGGCTACTCCACCCATGAAACATCACAATGGATGGGACTCTGACTAGAGTCAGTTCATACTGTTTCTGAGCTATCTAGAGTTCAGTTGAGTGGTAAATAATTTTTCCTCCTTCTTAGAGGACTTTTTGCTATCTTTGCAGTACTCCCGGCTCCTTTGGGCCATAGAATTAGAGACCAGAGTGAAAAATCAAACCTGAGCCATTCCTGGCAGTTCGGTACGCAAGTGCTAGCTCTTTATCGGGCAAATCACAAGTGGATTCATACTTTCCGTAGCCTCTACCCACTATTTACCAAGCCTGTAAGGCACAGCTGAACCCTGTATCTTCATGGTTTTAGCACAAAGGATTGATGCACCTTTTAATCAGCTTAGTAAGATGTCTCAGTGTAGCCCACAGTTGTAATACCATTTGTCCCCATGGTGAAAATGTCCTGAGTTTTCATATAGCTAAAGAGCAGTTAAGCCTAAAGAAAGAGCAGATGGGCCGAGACGCAGAATCCTTAGACAGGGAGCCACTAGTCAAGTGTGTGGTATAGATGCTGTCACCGATCTCATACTTTTGTCTCTTACAGGCCGGGTTTCCTTTTTCACCTCTGGGTCGGAGAACCTTCATCGAGTGGAAAAGGTTCGCTGGGGCACTCGTTATGCCATTACCATCTCCTTCACTTGCAATCCTGACCATGGCATTGGGGATCCGGTCTTGACGTAATCCTTCCTGGGAGAGAATGTGAGGTCAAATGGAATGATAGAAGAAGCCCTGTGAAGGGGGAAAAATGGAGATAATTTCTTGTGTAAATTCACAATCAATTAAAATTTCCCAAACTTGTATTTAATATAATATAACATTTTCACACATCTTCCTCCATAAGTGTTGCAAACAGTGCCTTAAGGACCATATTTAATTCAACATTCTGTTAAAAAAGGATTTTTTTAAATTAATCCAATCAAGAAAACAAGTCCTTTTTTATTTAAGCTTACTTCACTTTAGGGAATGCAGAGAACATATGGGACCAAGTTCTGCTGTGCCCTATCCATTGTCAGCTGATGTAATAGACCAGAATTTGGCTCTTTAAATCTTGCCATCTCCATCTGGTCACGAGACCTAAGATAGAACAAGAAGGACATTATCCTCATGTTGGCCAGCCTTTGTTCTTCTTGCAACAGATTCTCTTAATCATGGGCATTATTTGCAAACACACGTGGTTTTGTGTACTGGAACTTACTTGAACTGTTCTTTAAACTACTACAAATATTTTCAGCTAAACACGAGAAAAAAAAAGACTGTCTCACTTCACCTGATGCAGGTGAGGAGTGTTTAGTATAAAATAAAATTAGGAAACAATTGTTTGTTTGAGTCAATAACCTAAGATTTTGGGAGAGCAATCTTAGTGGTGCAACAGGGATGGCCAAAGTGCTATTGGTCTGAGCTCTGATCAGGAGGGAGCATTTGATGTACTTGGCCCTGGTTTTTTTTCAGCTGCACCTCCACAGTAAACATGAAGGCAGTTGCAGTCAGCTGTTTGTGTGAATTGTTTTGTTTGAGCATTTTTAATGTTTAATTCTTTAAATAAAATTAAAGGAAATTCCAAAAGTTTCAAATTTAAAAAAATTTAAACATCTTTGGAAGTCTAAACAAAATATTTTGATTTTTTTTAGGATATTCCATCCAAAGACAATTTTGTGAAATTAGCAAATTCACAAGTGGCTTGCCTACCCAAAGCTACATTTTTTGCTGAAAAAGTTTGTCAAAAATTTTGTTCTGCTCTATTTTCATTGGCTTTAATTTGGCAATAAAGCACTTCAGGCACTTGATATTTGGTTGAAAGGACCTCTGATTTTGTTGTTATGCTTCACAACACACTCAACAGCAATCATGGAATAGTTCTTAACTTTCTGGCTCAAATAATAAATCGGGTTGTTTAGAAGTTTCTGAACAATTTGCTTTGGCCTAATGTAAACATTTGCCCTTAACCATGAATGCTAGTCTATGGTATATTTACTGGAATAATGTATTTCAGGGACTTCCAAAAATAGCGGGTTGTGCCATAAATATACAACTAGTAGCAAAACAAATAACTAATCTTGTCAATTACCTTGCTTCATTGTGGTAATTAAGGGATTTACAGATGAGCATCTTGATAACTTAATTGTAGGAGAAATAAGAAGCTTCCTTAGATACTGAGTTCTGATGCAAGACTTCTATTGACAGATTAGTGTGAATTTGCATCACTTCTATAGAAGTCTGCTGTAATTTGTTTATGGGAAACTGCTTTGTGACTGCCTGCATTTTACAGGCTTTTTCAATCCACTTATGACACTGGAAATATTTAAATTTTGGAGGATTCAACTGCAACTCAGTACAAAAAAGGACTCCTCATTGGTTTCATTGGCAGAGTTATCAGTTGGAATGCCTGCAAGGCAAGTCTGCAATGAGATTTTCAGTTATCAGCACACCAAGAAAGAGACTCTTTCCATGTGAAAGAGGAAAACTTGTTACAGTGGCTGAATCTAAGGAAATAAAAATATTGAAGTTAGTTGGATACCATGTCTAAAGACCTGATCAAAAGCCCGCTGATGTCCATGGAAAGGCTCTCAGTGGCTTCAGAGACCCCTGGATCAGGCCTTAATTGTACACTTGTGTGAAAACAGGATGAACAACAGCAGATTCCTTGGGTTAATTTTGTTAAAGTTATCATTTAAATTCAATTCTTCAGGTTGTTTACTGAGTTACAATAGAATCCTCACTGCAATGTGCCACTTTGAAGTATGTATTGGTTATTTCTGTGTTTCACACAGGCTGAATTGTGTTGAAAATGGCACCTTTCTCAGAATCACCATCTAAAAAGCACTTGTTTTAATGGCAGCAGAGATTAACATACATTTATTACACAGTTGGGGAGAAGAATCTTAAGCAGTCCCCTCGTCAGGTTTTTCATATTTCAGACTCTGCCTACAGGACACTTTGCATCTCCTTCATACTGTGAATTCTGACTGACATTAAAACAGATCTAAGAACAAGTTGTGTATGTGTTTACATTTATAGTGAGATTTCAACCTTAATACGGATGTTCTCAGTAAAACGACCATCAAGTCTGTCAAATACCACTGCCACAGTCTGTGTGCATGCTGTAGGTTGACAAGGAGCCGTATTTTAAAAGAAGAGACATATTAACCCAAACCTCTCTTTTTAGAGTGAGTGCCAACCAAGAGTTTTCTATTGATGCTCTTGCATTTTGTTTTCTAAAAGTAAATATCCATAGAGGAGAAATTAGAACTGGCAGATGAGGAAATGCATTCTAAGCTAGAAGATTCTGATTATTGCCCCTCAGTACAAAAAAAAGAATAATTAGAGAAAAATGCCAATTTATAAACCCATAGACTGTAAGGCCAGGAGGGACCATCATGATCTAGTCTGACCTGCTACACAGAACCTCACCCAACCACTCCTGTAATAGACCCATAACCTCTGGCTGAGTTACTGAAGTCCTCAAATCATGAGTTAAAGACTTCAGGTTACAGAGAAGTCACCATATGCTCTAGTTCAAACTAGCTAGTAACTGAGGCCCTATGCTGCAAAGGAAGGCCAAATGTCCCCAGAGTCTCTGCCAATCTGAGCTGGGGGAAAATTCCTTCCTGACCCCAAATAAGGTGATTAGTTACACCCTGAGCATGTTGGGGAGACCCACCAGCCAGACATCGGGGAAAGAATTCACTGTAGTAACCCAGAGCCCTGCCCATCTAGTATCCCATCGCCGGCTCTTGGAGGTACTTGCTACTAGCAGTCATAGAACTAGGTACATGTAGAGCTCAGATTTCTCAGGCCATATTGGCATTGGTAATTAAACATACTAACATACTCTAGCTTAGTATGTCTCTGCTCCTCCTTTGTTTAAAGCAGGCATGTCCAAAGTCCGGCCCGCGGGCCACATACGGCTCTTCATGCTTTTTAATCCGGCCCGCCAAACTGGGTCCTGTGTTCTTAAAATCGGGCCAGGCAGTCTGCACATCCAACCGGGTCGCAGCGGTTCGCGCAAACCAGCTCTTAAAATGGCATTGTGCCTGGCAGTCTGCAGCTGCTGCGTGGAATTTAAGAGTGGAGAGTGAGTTTCACGGCGGAAATTCAGCGCTGTGAGCCCCACTGTGAAGCTCCGCCGTCGAAATTGACAAGGGCGAGTCAATTTCATGGCGGAGAGTTGTCTGAAGTGCTGGCTGCTGGGGTGCAGTGTGTTGAGTGCTGTGTACACTCCATCCATCTGATCCTTGCCCGGCCCCTCTGTCAAATTTTACAAAGCATTGTGGCCCGTGATTCAAAAAGTTTGGACACCCCTGGTTTAAAGTTTTCAGTATCTTAATTTCTTTCCCCAATAACTTTGCCTATTTCCAGGAGATAAAAATGACAATCTTTTCATTGGAACTGAAGCTGTGGTGCCATGTTTTCTGTCATTAACAGTTCAATTCAGTTATTCTTAAATACCCAACTATGTAATCTTTTAAAATGTGTGGGTGGGAAGACTTCTCTCAACATTCCCATCCTTCCTTTCCCCCCTCAGGCCCTGGGAATAGCTTTAGAAATTGTTGCTGGAAATTAGGCTTTATCTAAGCCATTATAGAGGTTCGGTACTCATTCAGATTTCAGAGGTATAATTGTGAGTGCATCTAATTAGATTTATTTATATTCACCTATCAAATCTCTTAAGAAAGCTTTATAGCAAATAATGGCCATTACATTTTCTAAACAAAGTAACCATTTAATATATTTACTGCTTTCATTTAGAGAGATTATTTCACCCATTGCTGATAGGAACTTTACCTTGGGGATGAATCATTGCAGCTCTTTAACAGGGAACAGAAGTTTAGGACAGGAAGTGAAAGACCGCATCAGATACACACCCCTGCTTTTGCAAAAAGGCTGTCCCCCATTTACCAATTCTATTGAGCAGAAAAGACTGCTATGCCCAGTCAAAAAGATTCTGCAGGAACTTAGCTGGACTGCAAGAGTGATTTGCTGGATGAACCACAGAAATATCTGACAGCTGCTGTTCATCTTAGCCTGATTCAGACTGTCAAACTCATCTGTGTTTGTTGAAGCTAATTATCTGAAAATAATGACAACAGGGAGCAAATCCAGCTAATTGATTCACATCGTGAAGTGGTAGGGGAGTTCCCGGTAAGTGCCTATATGCTCTTGCTAAATATTTATGAACAATTGTAAGTTGCCTTATGTTCTATTTTCTAAAGCCTCCTGTTGAGCTGAAGACTAATTCCTCTTTCAGTGTTTTTACTTGGTTCTAAACCTTTCACAAGATACACAAAACTAAGATTTTTTGTGTGATCAGTCCCTATTAACTGACAGCCAATCAGTCCTGAAGTGCTGCCCCCATGTGATGTTACTGCATGGGCACACTCACTTGTGTCCATCACAGTTGGCCTCCTTTCATGTGATCATGCCAGAGGTTTCTCTTTAAGGTTCCAGGACTGGTCACAGGAAGATGACAAGATTAGTTTCCTCTCTCTGGCCTGTACGCCTAAATGTGTGTACTCTACATACTGCTTACTGAGTGTCCTCTATGCTCAGTCATTTCCTCACTTCTCCAGAAAGTGCCTAAATTATTACCCTCCTCAAACGTTACCCCAGCTTATCCATAGCTGCTGCCAGCAGCATGTATTGTAACCTACATAGTACTTATTTGTGTACGCAGTATGAATATGTATTAACTGGAATGTTTTGTGATAATTTTGCATAGCTGTCGTACAGAAATAAGCCCCGGTCCCACTATGGGACTGCTTATGTACTGAAAACGTTTGTAGGATCAGGACTTTAAATTTACATATGTACATAACAGAAATGTCGGAACATTATGACAAGTAAGGGCTTGATTCTTCCGCATTGATCAAGGCTATGTAAGCAGCTTTCTGACATAGGCTGATGAGCCAAGATGTTAGGTAAAGTAGCCTAACTCCCACTGACAGCAATGGACATTCCACGGGCAGAGTGAAGGCCCTAGGTTTGTAATTTAGGGCAATCATGATTGGTCCTTTTAATCTAGAATCCCCAACACTAAATGGGACTAGTAATGAGTGGAGTTGCCTAGATTTTAAACATTTTTTGCAATTTTATAACCCTTGGAAATTTGTGCAATGAATTCTCACTTTTAAGGTAGTGCTGTTAATTTACTAAATGTACATGGGCTGTGAAACTGAAATGGGGGAGGGACAGCTTTTCAAAAACGTATCTAGTTTATTTCTATAGATTTTTATTCTGATCCTATGTCATTGAGGTCTTACACGTGGCTCCACGCCTATGTTTAAGAAAGGAGTTCAGGTCTAGCTCTGCAATTACACCATTTCCTTCTCCATTCTCCAGCAACCAAGGCTGTCGAGCTGTGCCTCCTCCTCCTCCACAGGAGTCCATCATTTTTATCAATTATTGAACTATGCAGTCCCTGCAATCTCCTTGCACAGAGCTTATCTTTCCCAATCACACTCAAAGCAGTTTGCGTTTTTAACACATCAGTAATATTGTCTGAATCCACTCAGGCAATGTAACTCACTGAGCCTCTGTGAAAGGGCTTTGTAGTAGTTGAGGGAAAGATTACTAAGTGTTGCTCCGCTTTTTATTTTAACAAGGCTTTTCGTTCTTTGCCATGGTGTGCTTTTTAGCTAGCTTCCTTCAGTTTCCCAGCTACCTTATTATTTCCCTTCCATTACAAGTCTTGACCATCGCTCAAGGAATATCCTTTGTTTCAGATCTAAATTTACTTCCCTCTTGCACTGACCTGTTATTTCCTGTTTTGTCATGGAAATAGTGATAAATGGGAGATCGTTTTTACCTGCTGTTACATTATCTTAAATCTTTTCACCGTAATTTATGATCATCAAATACTGAGTCATGAAACAAATTATAGAAATACTTTCTTTAAAAAAAAGCCCCTCAATTTCAATTTTCCTTCTCTCCCCGTCACAGTCCTCTGTCAGTGATTGTTTCACATTAAGGAACCAATCTAGTTCTCTGACCCATGCAGGCCGATCTCTGCAGATGTGTGAAGTCCCACTGGAGTTCAAACTCTTGAAGAAGTGCTGACTGGATCAGATTGCAGGATCCAGAGCAAACTAGTTGGTTACTATTGAAAAGGTTTTTAAGCTGTAAGGTAGCCTACAGGTACCATGTCGGTTAGTTATAGCTATAACTTACAACAGCATCCAAACATCCTTAAAACAAAAAGCCAGGAAGGAAGTGCTTGTTGTCATTGATTAAAACTGAGACTCCTTGGGAATTGGTCATGTTCAACTTTCTGGGCTCTCTGGACACAGCTTCACAGTTAGTGTTACTGATGCATTTCTGCGTGAAGTGGACGTCACACTCTGCATGTTAAGCAGACAACTCATTGATATCAGTGTGGAAAGAGTCGGGGGCCCAAATCACAGCGCGCCTTAGTGACTGAGATACTCTATTATTAGAGTGAAAGGAAAAATATAGTGTTCGATGTGATGGTGGAAATTATTAAATGCAGGAAGCATCTGGTTTGCCTTTTTCTATTCTCTTATTGCACGTGAACAGAAGTCTAGTATATTGCAGAGAGATGATTTGGCCCTGTCGCAGGTAGGTGTTGTACGTCGTTATTTTAAAAAAATTTTTAACCAGTTTCCCTAGGTGCTGAGATACTACAGTGATGACTTTACAAAAACCTAGATAATTTCCTTTTCTGTGATTTGGCTTCTTGCACCTTCCCTCTGTCCCAAGGCTCCCCAATGATTCATACCTTCTTAGGAGCCTTTCCCAGGACATTCCTTTGGCTGTTGGCCCTTTAAACGAGGGGACAGGACACAAACAACCAAAACCTAAAATGGCCATTTTGCATCTCATTGCTGCACTTTCCCTACCAGCAGATAAGTAATTTTTAGCTCCTATTTGTTTCAGAGGACAATCATTCCTGAGAGGGTGGCCCATCCTCAAAGCCCCCCTTGTGCATTGTTGCTCTAATTATGAGTCCCCAAATAGGAGTATGAAAAGTTAAAGTTTTCTGCTTACTTTCCAATGGAGCAATAAGAAGAAAAATTCCCTGGGATGCCTGACTCCCAGAAAGGGAGTTATAACAGAGAATCTTGTCTGCTGCCTATTTGTGAGAGGGGAGAGGTGTGACAGCAACCAGTTATGCGAGCAAGAGTAATAAATTGCTAGGCAGAAAGCAGCCAAAGGGAAACTCACCTAGTCTTAAGACTCCATATCACTGTCTAACTACAAGTCCATCTTTGTGACCAGCTTGACTGTTTGTAAAAGAGGAAACTAATGCAAGTAATCAGAAATAGCTATGTGCCAGGCAGCTAGATTCTCCTCTTTCAAAACCTTTCCCGAAACTCACTTCTTTCACAAGGCCTACAACTCAATGGGAACCATCTTACCTCACCATCTTACCTACGGCAGTGGTAGGTGAGCTTTGTTCATTTGTTAAGGAGCTTGCCAAGCACAATGCTAAGCCACTTGGGGAAAATGCTGGTGTGTGTCTATTAGTTTTTGTTTTATTTTTAAAGAAAGCTTTCCTCTGGATCTTCTCCTGCATCTTTTATCGGAGTTGTTGTCTTAAGTTTAAACTCCTAGGGGGCCAGTCTAAAAACAGAGTGCAAGATTGAAACATGAGCATGTAAGATGTACATTCAGACTACCCCACTACACCCTTTTAGGTCCTCACAGGATAACAGTTTTCAGATTGATGGTTTGGTGGTATTTTTGGCAATAGAAAAGAAGTCTCCAAGAATAATCTTATTCCTTAGTGTAACATTTTTACAGCTTTGGGACATTATGGATAAATACATTCATGGGGCCTAGTCCTTGGTGTTGTGCATGAAGAAATTTGCCACAACTACCTTTCTCCATTTCCTCATGCCCCCACAATAACTTCAACTCTGGCCCTCTTTCCGCCCTATCTATTGTCTGAATGGTAGAAGAGTCCCAGCTACAGACAGGTAACATCAAGATCCCCACTTGCCATGCCTCTGCCCAAGGATCGGATAGCATTGTATGGGAATTGCTCATCAGTGCTTTGCTTGCATCAGACTGAAGACCATAAAACCGTCTTATAACGAATATGCTGCTCACTCTGTGATGAACGCACCCCAGATGTATTACGTTTATTAGTGCTGACAGCTTTGCAGTTTAATACCTTCTTTGTAGCTAACTGCTTCCCATGAACCTTGATATTTTTATCTTAAGAACTGGAACTCAAGGCCTCTCAGCTTAATTTTCTAAATGCATTTTGGCTCTTGCAAATCGTTTGTGATCCAATGAATCCCCGTGTGCTGCAGACATTATCACTTCCAAGGGAAGTTTAACATGTTTCAGAGCCTTTGCTGGGATTTTTATCTAGGCCTCAGACCCAGCAATTAGAACTTCTTCCTCTACTAATCTTCCCTGAATTAGACACTCCTTACCATTAAGCACGCACAGCAGGGCTATAATCAAAAAGCATTTCCCATGTCTGAATCCTGCAGGGAGGTATCTTCATGAGAAGCAGTTCTAAGCTAACTGTTTTTTCTTCACGCTAGGCCAGCCTTGTGATTTGTAGGGGCCTGAGCAAAGGCATAAGCCAAAAGGGGCTTGAGCTCGCCAGGGTACTCATGCTGAAGTCTTGTTGAGAAGACATAAGAAGCAGCTGTTGCTAGGCATTTTTTGTAGGGGCTGCATATCATTGGAATTTGCCCCCTCGCCCAGTCCAAATTAGCCCAAATCTGACATCATTAAGGGCATGCCACAAAGCACGTCTTTCTTTCCCTGGCATCTGAAGACAGGACAGAACTGGGAGGAAGGTTTAAAGTTTCTACTGTTCCTGGATTGCTAGCTAGGGGTACTGTGCACCAAGCCCTGGAGGGATCTGATGTATTTTTTCTAGTTATGTCAGGGCCTCAGAGTATGAGATTAGGCATCCTTTGTGTGTGTATAAATCTAAGCTAATTTTGCTCATGCAGCTTTTTTTGTGGGGTTATGAGTTTCTGAAATACATGAGCCATGCCTGCTGGAATTTAGTGTAACACAAGCTTCACCCAGCTACTACCATTGAGGCAGGCAAAGTAGTTTTCTATGGACAAAGAAAGTGGGGCGGGACCACAAGTTTGCCTATCTTATCCAACCTCCACTTATGCCTCTTCCAAACCTACCGGGCTGACATTTGCAATACAAATGAGACTTGTTCAGAGGTGGGTGTATAGGGAAAGCGACACGTTTGAGATCCTGGGGGGGAAAAATGTTAAATCTTCTAGTTTGAGACTTTAGTACTTAAAAGAAAACCGAAGGTGGTCTTACATGAAAAAAGGCAATAAAGCCAACCTTTCCAAACATTAGATTAGAGACCCAATTCCATATTTAGGATCCAAACAAATGGCATCAATAGGATTGGATGCAAGTGACTTCCATGGGAATCAATATCTCTCCAAAAATAAAATAAAATAGTGACCTGATTTTTTTTTTGTATCCAACTTGAGGGTCCCCTTAACTTGGTAGCTAACTTAGTCCTTCATATAGATTAATCCTTTTAATATTTCAGAGGAGTAAAGGCTTCAGACTTCCTAAATTACTAGAGAGGGAAACCACCTCTTGCACCTCTGTCAGATTATGGACCTGTCCCAGGCAAGTGCAGAATATGATGTTTCCCCTGACGTCGTTACAGAGGATATGCTAGATCTTGATTCTTTTCATTAGCTAGTTATTGTAAGCTGTGCATTCAATATTTACATGGGGGCAGGACTCTGCCAGTTTGTCTGCTTCCCCTTTGTGAGCAGGTGGTATATTGACAAGAATTCCAGCTGCATGTTCCATTTAGGGAATAAAGCAATAAAGCAGAGGAAACATCAGAGGAAGTTTCAGTTTTAGCGGCTGGCTTTGAAAAGGGGCTCAAATTTGTTCAATTTGGGAATATATCTAGCAGGTGGAAGGTTGCCAGGTTCCCCACAGATCTGCAGTCAAACAGAAAACTCAATCATGTGACAATGGGGAGATGAGCAAGGATGTGTTGGGGGAAGAAGGAGAGGATGTTGGGTGGGGCCTTTTGTACAGGATGGGCAGATAGAAGGGGATGCAAGATTGTTAGGAAGCTGATAAAAGGTATCTCTTGTGGGAAGGGGGGAGGAAGGTTGCAAGAGGTAGAAAGCTGATAGGGTGTCAAAAAAGGAAGAATTAGTTGCTGAAGGAGGCTTGTGGTGCTTTGGGGGCCAGGGGAATAGAAGAACACGAGTACCACCAGCAGTGCCATATACAGAGGATGTGTACTAGTCCATAGTGCTGTCAAGTCTAACCCTTTCAGTGCCTGTTCATGCCCTGTTTGGCTTTACAGATCACCAGTTAGTGCTAACATCTGGAACAGTGTCAACAGCAGGTGAGGATGAAGATGAGATTGGCTATTGGCCCACCGGCAGAGCAAGGTGCACAATCCCTTTGCCCAAAGGGCTTGAGTACGGTGTTCAGTGAATGACTCATTCAGTTTAGAGGCAGTTCAAATCAATTTGCAGAGCTCCTTTGGCCACTCTCTGTTTACTGAAGCAAAGCCCCTCGGGGCAAACTCTACACAGCTTCCCAGTCAAATAGCAACAAGACAGTAACGAACCAAGCACAGGGGAGCCCGAGACTTCATGCTGCCTTAATGCATTGAAACGCTTGGGCATGGACACAACAGGAAAACTGGATCTAGACAGTCATAGGAGCGGGGTGATAACCACCGCCTCTAGAATCCAGCATAAAATCCAAGGATTCTGATCAATGCTTAGCTGTTACAGAGACAGGAGCTCTATCAAAACCCAATATAGAGCCTCAGAAGAGCCAGTCCAAGTTGGTCTCCTTGTGTTAATTAAAAAGGAATCCAAGGTAGTAGCTAAATTGAAATGATTAAAAATCCCTCAACTAGCCCTTCATAGAAATCAAATAGCAAACTGAGCCTTAAAAGGTAACCTTCAAAGCTGGTTTTTAAAAGACTTTTATGCACAAAAAAAGAAAGTTTAAAAAGCCATGCTTTCAAAAATATTTCATGTAAGGAGAACGTCTCATTACCTGCTCTCAGCAGGATTCAGGGAACGATTGGTTGTTGAGCTGAATGGGAAGAACACTTAGAGTTACAATAATAATGATTAAAACAAATCAAAAAAGCCAGGGCCAGATCCTCAGCAGGTGTAAACTGGCAGAGTCCCATTGGAGTCAGCCAACACACACCAGGTGAGAATCTGTGTAGTGTACCCAGTACCTAAGACAGCCTACGAGAGCTACATAGGATTACACAAATAAGTTTTTTGACTAGCCAACTGCAGCTATATTATATATAGTATATTACATGCAAAGTAGAGTATCAGTTCCATTTATGTACTCAGGTGTGTGAGGGGGGAAAGGGTGACTGTACTGGGGGGGCTATAGGCTTAGTGGTAAATTGCACAGGGATCACTGTTTTGTGCAAGCAGCATGGTATGATAGACATACTGTGACATTTACAAATACAAAAACATATGTATATGTCTGGAGCCAGGGGTAGGTACTTAGGCTTTTATAATATATATAATTCACTTTTTAAAAGCCATAGTGTTCTCTATTGCATCCCAGTACGCCTAGATGCAGTACACTATATGCTTCCTTGTACCGTGCTAAACTGTAGACACTCTCCTTGATGTTTCTGCCCTTTCAGTAATGTCCTTGTATCAGACCCAAACTATACATCTTTAACTCTTTTAGACTCTCCTCATAAGCCATTTCTCCACCCAGGAAGTGATATTTCATGAACGGATGAGTGTGTCTTTTTCATTCCAAAATTTAGAGGTGCCCTAAATCGGTAGCTCTCAACCTTTCCAGACTACAGTACACCTTTCAGGGGTCTTGCATATCCCAAGTTTCACCTCACTTAAAAAGTACTCGCTTACAAAATCAGAAATAAAAATGCAGATGTGTCAGCACACTGTCACTGAAAAATTGCTTACCTTCTCATTTAACTATATAATCATAAAATAAATGAATTGGAATATAAATACTGTACTTACATTTCAGTGTATAGTATATAAAGCGGTATAAACAAGTCATTGTCTGTATGAAACTTTAGTATGTATGGACTTCACTAGTGCTTTTGATGTAGCCTGTTGTAAAATGAGGCAAAAATCTAGTTGAATTTGTGTACCCCCTGGAAGACCTCTGTGTACTCTTGGGGTACACGTGGTTGAGAACCACTGCCCTAGACTCTGGTTGTGCTATTGCTGGCCAGATTTATGTTTCTTCCCCCAAACTAGCTGCTTTTCACACTTGCTCCTTAATTATCTGGTGCTAAAGGAAAACTCCATCATAATTAGGAGAGACTAACTGCTTTATCTATTTACAGAGAGGAGAAAAAGCACAGGTAAGACTAAGGGCTGGACTCTACAGTCCACTAAGGCCAGTTTGTTCCAGGTAAATAGTTCAGAGTGGACTTAAAGAAGCCAAAGCTGGGCAGGGGATCTCTGTACAGAGCCACCTCCAACACCAGCTGCCACCTTTCTCCTGGCATGAGGGGAAGGAGAGGGTGTTGGGGTTGTGAGTGGGTCAGGGAACAGAGTGGGAGCAGAGTTCTGCTATGCCTGATCTGACTCCATCCGAGCTCTCCTTGAATGTAATGGAGAATCGGGGTCTAAGCATCTTAAAACGTGAATAAAAATCAGTCAAACAGACGGGCCATCTTGAAAATGTAAAGATGCAGAATAGATTGTAAAGATTATTTCCCAGCTAAAGTCTTGGAAAGCAGGGGCTTTCAAAGCTGTGGTACGGCAAGCTCTGTTGTGAACAAATAAATTTAGTCATGATTAAGCCAACTCTTAACTAACCAAAGGGTGCCTCCTTTCCCTACTCAGCTTTCCAAATTATTCAATAGCAGAACAATTAAAAGGAGCATGTAATTACTAGCTATTCCAGATACTGCGGTCGCCAGTTGCTGCTGCCTAAACCACCAGCTGTTAACATGCTGAAAAATAAAGTCCATCATGCACAGTGGACTGGTTTGAAATCAAGGTGATTTAATCATGATTTAAATCATCAAGTGGAAAGCCTCAATTTAAATAACTGATTTTAATCAGCTTTTCCATTTGTATTTGTTATTTTGCTAAAGAAAAGTATTCATTGGTTGTTATAGCCAATAAAACACATTGATTTACGTTAGATTTGGTAGATCTTTTTGCTATCTACGTTTACTCTACATTTATTTAGGCAATTATATAGCTTAATATTTTCAGATTCTTAATTGTACATTTTTAATATGTTAGAAAATGGTGACTGATCTCTTTCTCATTTACTAGATAATTAATTTTTTGCTCATGATTTCTGTCAAGCTTCATTAGGATAAGTGGAATTTAATTAAACAAAACCCATAGTACAATAACCTGCTGTGCCATATTCATAAAACTTGACCTCAAAAGTTGGAAGGTTTGACCCTGATTCTTTTTTTAATGCAGAAAAGCAGCCTTTAACGCAAAACTCTGGATAGAGGCTCATGGATTTAGAATATTTTTTTTATTTAAGATATTTTAAGAGATTGCAGTAAGCTTAGGCCTTAACATATTTTGTATTAAATTCAGATTTTGTTTTAAAACAGGTTTAATTTTAAAAAGAAAAAAATATGATTTAACCAACAAAATAAAAAATTCCAATTTAAATAAAAATTCCAATTTTTTGGATTTAAAAAAAAATTGATTTTTATCTACTGTGCTATCATGCCTGAGATGAATTGCTGCAAATTGGGGAAAAAAAGCAACAGAACAGCCCACCCTACCATACCACATATTTTAAGAAGCAAACATACAGAAAGCTAAAATCCCCAATATAGCATGAAGAGAACTAGAATGGGGTAAAACCTCTAAGACATAACATCTCTCAAATAAGATCAAACTGTCCAGAACTCAGTGTTTTAAAGGGTATTATAAACTTTACAGCAAAGTTTACAGCAAAGCAAAAAAAAGAAAAAAAAGAAACTTTCTAATATTTAACAGTGAAGCTGATCTTTTGCAGCCCTACTTTGCATCACAAGAAAGCTTTATGTAGCACGAAGCCTCATTAAGCCTCCAATAAGGGTGGCTTTGCAGAATCTAAGCTTTTGATGGAAAAAGGGGGAAATTAAAATAGTTATCTACAGTAGAAAGTTAAATCAGTGCTACAAAAAGTGTATCTAGAGCCCCTAATCTTGATATATTTAAATCAGTTTAGATTAATTCAGTGATTTACCAACTTCTGAGCTAAATCAAAATAAATGAGCTTGAAATGAGTTTAAGTGCATCAGCATTAAGGATTTGCAGCAGTGTAACCAGAATGAATTGAAATAGAATTATGCTGGTGCAATTTGTCTAACACAGAACAGCCCTAAGACTCTAGCTCACATGCCTGCAGAGATGGGCACACAGTCTGAAACAATAGCTGGGAAATGGGTAAAATTTCCCTAGTCCCCAAAACTCTCATTGGGGGTTAACTCTAACTAAAGTCTGATAATGACATTAAATCTCAATTAACTGTTTCATTGCCCATAATTTTAGCAGATGAATGAGAAGTGGAGTGGGACTGAGAGATGCTGTTGGGATGGAAATGCCAAAGGAAGAAAGGAGGATGAGAAACAAAGGGTAGAAACAGCAACGTTCTAAAGAGAAGTGAATACTCCCCCTGACAATAAGGAATAAGTAAATAACTAAGTTCAATTACTACAAAGGCCATATTAATCTTTCACCGTTATAGACTCATAGACTCATAGGTCAGAAGGGACCAATATGATCATCTAGTCTGACCTCCCGCACAAGGCAGGCCACAAAACCCTACCCATACACATTTATAACAACCCCGAACCCATGACTGAGTTATTGAAATCCTCAAAAGTGAGATTTGAAGACCTCAAGCTGCAGGGAATCCACCAGCAAGCGACTCATGCCCCATGCTGCAGGGGAAGGCGAAAAACCTCCGTGGCCCCTGCCAATCCGCCCCGGAGGAAAATTCCTTCCCGACCCCAAATATGGCGATCAGCTAAACCCTGAGCATGTGGGCAAGACTCACCAGCCAGCACCCAAAAAAGATTTCTCTGCAGTAACTCAGTTCCCATCCCATCCAGCATTCCCACAGACCATTGAGCTGTCCCTTTGACATCAGTGGCAATTGCTGTGGATTGAGGGGTGTCCATGGGCCAAAATTTATTCCCCAGCCAAAGCCTATAATGAGATGGGGATTTTGGCCTTTTGCATAAATAGAGCTTGAACCCTATGCATTAGAGCTTTTTCAAGATAGGGGGCCTAATTAGGATGTGAGAGGAAAGAGAAATTAGACATTTTCTATTAAGAGCACTGTCTTTCCCAATACTATTTCCATGCTTTCTTGTTTAAAAAAAATAAATACAATCTTTAACTAGGAGCAAGCGGTTGTCAGTCCTGCTCAGAACGCACATCCAGTGTTCTGCTTTGACTTCCAGATATTTCTGAGGAAGAGGAGAAGAAAAGCACCTTACATATCTACTAACAGGGACTGTAGAGATACGCTACCTGGAAACAGAAACAAGCAGAGCTTTTGGATTGGGTCTTACATGTTCTAGCAAAGGGAGTAACCGTGACTTCTTTTCATACAGTTTCCATCGCGTAACAGCAGTCAGAGCACTACAACGAAGTACCTTTCCAGGGACATATTAAAGCTGTTGGGCAGTGTAGTGAGGGGCATGGCCTCCCTTGGAGACTGTCAGGAAGCCATGCCCACCACGCCAGAGGCAGAGGGGTTGAGTCAAGACAGGAACCGGATGTATAAAGGGTGGGCCCTACAATAACTCAGATTCCCAGCCGCTGAAGGAGGAGGACGTCTCCTGGCTGCTCTGGAGAGGGGAGCTGGCGAGGACCCCGGCTACTGTGACTCACCCGACGCATTGGGTAACTAAGACAGCGAGGGCTTGGTTGGACGACCGCTGGTAACGCACCCTGGGGAGGCGGATGACGACCCTTGGCCGCAGGTACACGGGCACGGGGTGGAGGAAATAGCCCAGGGTAGCTGATTTAGGTCCGGCTGGACTTGTACTTGAGTGCCAATCAGTGAGTTGCAACTAGAGCCCTGCTGACCTAGTGGTGGAACGCTGTGCCATGGATAGGGCCCTGGGCCACCTGTATCCCTCTCCCCCACCTTGCCACCTCACCCCTGGTGTGCTAGCCTCCTGCAAAGCAGACTGCTTGTCTGCCCCACCCTGCCTGAGGGCCCAGGGCTAAAGATTGAGGAGAACTAAGCCCGTCTGGAGTTTGCTCACATAGGTGGTGTGGCAGCAACAGAGCCACTGCGTGGCCTCCCTCTGAGACTGACAGAAGAGGTGGCCTGTCCCTTCCTACAGGCAGTTAAAGCTTTTGGCCGCAGATCTTAAGGTGAAATTATGGCTCCATTAAAGCCAACGGGAATCTTACCATTAATTCCTGATCCCCCGGGAGGGCAGCGAGTATGGGTCAATAGAAGCTTAGAATGGATACATGCTGGCTAAGCCATAGCCCAGCCCTCAGCATAGCCATATTTTCCCTAATGTAGACGTGGTGACTAAAACAAAAACACAGCAGAATCCTCAATGAAATCCACTATGGGTAAGCTCCATGGAAATTTACATCACCCATTCATTGCTTAGCTATGTGGAAATACCCTAGATAGGTTTTACACAGTATGATGATCAGTGCAGCTGGTGGAGTTACTTGAAGACAGTATCTAGCAGTATGCAAATTAAGGGGCGACAAGCACAGTCCTGACAGTGAGACACCATAAGACTTGTGGCCTCCCAGAGAAATTAAAAAACTGCATCCCCTGGCAGAGATGCCCTGTGCCCACTTATATCGCTACTCACTTAAGACATCATCTTGTCTTATTACATAGATGTGCCTGCTCAACGTGCAGGGCAACATCACATGCAAGAGTCAAATTTTGCACGGTTCTCCCCATCCTGCTATCTATGGGGCAGCTTCCAATGCTGATTTGTGATGGACTGTCCGTTTCCAGATAGTGTGTTCCATGTGTGCGAATAGCCTCAGAGTTATTGTTGGCTCAGCTTCTTCACTAAGACAAGAGAGTGACAAACGCAGCACGAAAGCATCAGGCAGGATTAACCGGCCTTGCTGGCAGGAGAGGGAACCATGTGCCCTACTAGCTAGAAATAACTAAAGCAGGCACACGTACAGATTTGCGGCTGTGGTAGCTCAATTACTGTTGGGCCCTTCTCCCTCTCCTTGCAGAAGGAATGCAGAGCCCGTAGCACTAGTACCAACATTGCCAAAGGTGAGAGTGATTTGCTGATTTAAAGGTCAATCTAATTGTACCCAGTGAAATCCTGTTCTAGCCCCAGTTTATGATCAGGGTACTGTGTATTCCGAGGCTGTGGCATTTGTTCCGGAACCACAGCCACCTTTTTTATTTTTTAAAGCCAGTTTCTAGTGCGTATGAATGTGATAACCTTGAAAGCAGAGTGTGTGAATTGATGCAGCGCTGTATTCCCAAGTCTGCAGCGAGCCTAACGCAATAGCTCAGAGGTCCGCAGTGGTCTATCCATCCTAATGAGGAGTTCATGGTGAAACGTGAACATGACCAGTTAAATGCCAACAGTAATTATTTCACTGCTGATCACGTTAGCAGAAAAATCTGGGTAATGCATTTGTCCCACAGTCTAAATCCCTCCCCTTTTCCTTGGGTGCCAGTTGTCCCAGCTTCCCTCTGGCTTTTGTGATTCATTTGTATTATGTCAGTACAAAAATCTTTGACATACAGAAAAACAGAAGCATGAGAAACAGAAGCAGAAAAACAGAAGCAAGAGGACAATCAAAATAAATTTAATGTAGCCCCCCCACTGTATTGCATTGATTCTATGTTCACATTTAATTCAATCTTTTCATGTAACATAGGGTGCTGCAGAGACAAGGTGGGTGAGGAAATATATTTTATTGTACAACTTCTGTTGCAGTCGGCCTTGCTGGAGTACTACTAGGGGCATAGCTGCAGAATTGAAGTGCAGCTTGCTGTGGGAGTGCATGGGGCCTCTCTGATAAAATGGCATGAACATCCTGGCTATTTTGTGACATAGCCTGTTATACATCCATTGGGCTGTTTTCTGGGTCTCTTCAAGGGGACCTGCTGAAGGAGGCATTCTTTCTCATGTCCTGGACCTGCTTTAAATTCAATGACCACCACCACCCCCAGACAAGTGGAAACTCAGTGAGACACTAGTGCGCAAGGAGGCTAGCTGGGCACTTCATGGAGGGGGATTTGGCTATTCAGGGGTTTTGATTTCAGTAGAGGTTTGGGCTGGTTTTAGCCTGAGGTTGTATCAGTTCTCCCTGACAGAGGCTATGTCTACGTTACGGTTTATGTCGGCAGAATTTATATCACTCGGGAGTGTGAATGAACCACCCAAGTGACATAAAATATGCCGACAAAAGTGCCGGTGTAGCTACTGCCTCTCCCAGAGGTGGTTTTATTATGCCAACGGGAGAGCTCTTCCATTGGCATAGAGCGTCTTCACCAGACATGCTGCAGTGCTGTATATGTAGACAAGCCTGTAGGAAAACACCTGGAACCAAAGCATGCATGGGGAGGGAAGAGGAGAGGAATTGTTCCCCCCGACCGACTACAGTCAAAATGAAAGGGCAACTTAAACCCAAAGAGCCCTCTCAAAACAGTTCAGAGAGGCACCAAAATCAGCTGCAAGAATGACAGTCTGCTCTCAGATCACCAAGAGTCTTTTGAAGCAAGAGCAGAACAGGGCATCTGTGAGATGCAGGCAGGCTTCCCAGAGGCTGTTTATCCTCCCTCATCCAGGTATTCCCATTCTCCAGGGAGACCTGATGTGAGGACTGAGGAGGTGCTTTGAGAGTCGAGAGACATTTCCGGTGTAGCTAAAGTTGCGCTTGGAAAGAGCTGCCGCCAAAGCAAAGCAATTCAGCTGATATTTCTTCTGCTTTCTTAACTCTGAAAAGTTCTTAGCTGTGCCTGAAGGGGGAGGCTTTCTCAAGAGATGTAATCTTTCAAAAAACGTGTCAGTGAAATGGCCACAGGAAACTCTACTCATTTAGCAACTGATGAAGCCCCTAGGCTGGGATTAGCTAGGGATTATATTTTTGTTTTTTAAACCCCCCCTGCTCCCGAGCCATCAGAGCAGGAAGCAGCATAGGGTCTGAGTGAGGCAGTGCATAGAATCATAGGACTGGAAGGGATCTCGTGAGGTCATCTAGTCCAGTCCCCTTCACTCAAGGCAGGACCAAAGTTTTATCTAGAGCCTCCCTGACAGGTCTAACCTGCTCTTAAAAACCTTCAACTACAGATTCCACGATCTCCCGAGGGTGGAAGAAATTCATTTCCATACTAAGCAGTTTATCATTAGGAGGGCTAAAGACAGTGTGTAAATTTCATGGAAAAAAGGAAATTTTAAGTTAAAGATTCTGGCATTTATTGGCTAAGATTGCACAGACCTTACACTCAATTCAAAGGCATCTCTCTGTTTGCTACATCTCATCCATTTAAAAATGTCAGGGATTTTGGGGGGAAATCAGAGAACCAAAAAGGGGGAAAATGGATCTCTCTCTTGGTAGAAAGCTCCCATCACATTAGACTTGAGAGACAGGTGATCAGAAATAGCTGGTGCTAGGAGTCAAGAAACCAAGATTTGACCTTCCCACCTCACCTCCTATTGCAAGTTCTTACTCTGGGAGATGTTCCAGAAACTGCACTGATGCTATGGAACTGAGAAATATTTTTAGCAGCAAAATCATGTCACGCCTGCCAAGCACAGCTGTTGTATTCCTTGTGGACTGAATTATAATCTTAGCTGACTAGCTGCCATTAATTTAAAAGTGGCATATAAACTCTTCTGATACACAAATGTTTCCTCCTCCTGGCCATTAATAGCTAATGGAAACATGAGATATCCCTAAAGGCATGCAATCCTTTATCCTTCTGTATTTAGCACTTTGTCTTTTTGTACTTAACACCTTTCATCCAAGGAACTCAAAGCACTTTACAGACATTAATTAGGTCTTTAAAGTGGTAAACTAGGGAACACAATCACCACCATTTTATGTATGGGTAAATAGAGGCATAGAGAGGTTAAAGGACTTATCCAAGGTTACCCAGTAAGTCAGTGGCCAAGCTTGAAACAGAAGCCAGGAGTCCTGACCCTCAATCTTCTATTCTAGCCATTTAAAAAAAAAAAGGTCTCATTTCAGCTCAGAGGTTTTAAGGCTGCAAGCTGTCTTATTCTAAACCTGCATAATTACATAGCACCCCACTGCTAGAATTGTTAGAAGGGCTGGCCTCTGGGCCCCAGTGTCAGATCATGTAAAGAGAGAGACATCACTGAGATACTGATAGCAACATAAGTGAGATTCAGCCATGTATAGTGCAAGCAGGCTTTGTGCCAGCTCCCCACACAGCTCTGCTAATGCTCCCTTAATCTGGACCTTGCAATACCTCTGTTGTTCTTGTACAGGAACCCTCCGTTTTGCTAATGTGATCTTGTCCCAGCGCTCATCTGTGATTCAGGTTCCCCAAAAGGAGAATGCAATTGATACTGAATTGTTTGATGGGGATGTGCACAAAATAGGGATGTGACCAAGATCCCCACACATTTATACACAAAACCTAAATCAGACTTGAAGACAAGGGCTGAGTTCTGCTTTCATTTACACTAGAGCCAGGCTGAAGAAACTTGTGAAATCAGTGAAGTTACTCAGGATTTGCAGCAGGGTAACTGAGAGCACATGTCAATCCCAGCTCTTAAAGGTTAAATAAATACACTGCATAAGCTTCACAGGGCTTTGACCTGCTCGAGGGTTGAGGGGGAAGTTTTAGAGGCATGGGTGTCCCAATTTCCCTCTTCTCTCCCCCCAGACGCTCCTGCAAGACAAAGTTAATTCAATTTCCCCTTTTCCATCCATGTACATTTTTGTTTATATTCACTTAGATCTGAAGAGTAATTACTCTAGAGAAAACTTGGCTATGATAGAGCTCACAGCTGCAGTCCTGATGGTTCTCAAATGTGAAATTAACAGCTCCAAATTAAAAGAGGTAGTGGAATGACACACAGTTTGCTGGAAGACACAGTAGGCACGTGTAGATGAAGCCGTGACTCTGTGGTGTAAGGGCTGTGGGGCAAGAATAGGCCAGGGGCCGCCTTCCTGATTCCAAAAATCCACTCCACTTCCAGCACCCCCACAACCTTAGTCCCCCCAGCCCCTCTCACAACCCACTACTTCCTCCATGGCCCCCCTTGCTACCCTACAGTTTTGCTTCAACTCCCTTCAGTCTAGCCCTCAGCTCCTCTAGCCCCAATCTAATCAACTGTCCAGCCCCTTTAGGTCATTACCTGCCCCATGCTTCCCTGACCCACAAGCTTTCTCCCAGCTCCCTGCCTACCCTCCTCCCCCACCACTACCCACCTTGTACCTTTTAGCCTAGTGGTTAGAGCACTCACTTGGGATGTGAGACCCAGGTTCATTTCCCCCCTCTCTGCCAGAGGGGAAAGAAGATTTGAACTGTGGCCTTCCACCTCTCCCACGAGTGCTCCAACTATGGGATATTTTCACAGGGGCTCCCTCAATCTCTCCTGTTTGTTGAATGGAGATAAAGAAAGAGTGATTCGAGTCAGATGTCTCCAGCGAGCTGCCCTCACCCCCAGATTGCAAGTTCATTCTCATGCTCTCTCAGGCCCAGTGGCTTTGAAGTAATAGAGAAGAGAGACGTCCAGAAAGCAGGTTTGTGAAAGAGTTAGATGCCATTGTGTGTCCCCCTGAGAGACAGGGATGTAGGACCTCGCTGCAGGAAGTGCTCTACAAGGGTGGTTCTCTTCTCCTCCTTCCCAATGTCCTTATCAAGGAGAAAAGCAAAACAGGGACTGCCATAGTTTTACCTTGGAGGGATGTTTACACAGGTGATGTTTGCCTTGACTGCAGGGTTAACTAGGACCTGTGAGGCTCCATTTTGGATCCAGTAGCAGGAGATGATTGGCCAAACCTGATCTGGGTTGGGCTTAAAGGACCATATACAGAGGGTCTCCACACAGGTGCTGATGTCAGGTGGCAGCTCAGTGGAGCTAGGAAGTTTGCTCCAGGAGAGGCTCGGTCCCATGGGAGAGTTTAGAGTAGTGCAGGATTCCCTGCACCTGGGGAATATATCCTAACTCCGAAGCCTGCTCAAGCCTGGGAGTTTAGTTCAGCTGAAAGCCAGCTCCTGGCATGAGCCTCAGGCGTTCACTGCAGTCCTGAGCACCTGTTTCCATTTCAAAAGCTTCATTTGGGTGAAGGTTTGGGTCTGACTAGACCCTACAACACTTAAGTGCTTGTGTTACGCCCACTGCCATAGTATGTGAGCCCCCACCATCTGTAACCTATTTATCCTCACAGCCCCTCCCCCCTCCACGAAGCCAGACAGGCCCTCGTCTCCGTTTTATGGGCAGGGACCTGAGGCACAGAGGCCTACGCTCACAAAGGTGAGCATCTCTGAGAGAATTACAGGGCGAGTCACAAAGCCTCCGTGAGGTGTTGAGGCTCCTGCATGATAAATGGGGAGAAACCGGCACCTGAGAGGGTGGTTCACAAAAGCCTCTGAGCATGCCGAGTGGGTCAGGGCCCACATGTGACTTTGGCCATGTTCCCCCAGTTCATGAATCACAAGCAGAGACCGGCGTCTCCCTGCAGCCCAGACTTAGGCACCAAAGGCCATAGAAGCGCCAGGGCTTCGCACAATTCCTTTGTGGCACAATCCCTTTGTGGCATTCCCTATTGGCCAGTTTAAGGGGCTCCCCGCTGTCTTCTGCTGATCCTGTTCTAAGGTACCTACCTGTCCCCATTCATTGCATAGGAGCTTAGGCATTTGACTCAGGCTTTGTGGCTCACAGTGTTGTTCCTGGATTTTCTAGGTGCTGTGACGTTGAACAACACCTACGTGTCTCTAGTGGAGCTTGGCCTCAGTGAGTGAGCCAAGGTCACTCAGGGAGTCCATGGCAGAGAAGGGAGATAAACCTTGGTCACCTCAGCCGGAGGCTAATACCAGAGTCCGGGGACCATTCGTCTTCACTGTTAGCATTCGGTTAGAACCCTTCTGGCCTGTAAAGGGGTGTTTATGATCACCCCACAATAATTTTGTAAATTAAACTAGCTTTGGTGCACCCAGACCCCCCCAAACAAACACCAAAATCAGTCACCAGTGTAATGTGGCAAATTAAAACGACTTAGTAAAATGCCAAACACTAATTGGTCCCAGGTAGGGTGACTAGACTTCCCGGCATTATTGGTGCCTTCCTGAAATTAGGGGCTTTGTCTTGCACAGGCAACTCTATCTCCCGTGCCCCTGAAAAAAAAAGTGTCCCTTTTTTCACACTTGTTACCAGAGCTCAGCACCTTCCTCTAGAATGTTTCCAGGGAAGCTGGTGCACCAAGGCACAAGGCTGGAACCAGTTTGGATTCTGCCCAGTTAGAAACATGAGGAAGAAACGTCAGGCTATGAAAATACATGTGCTCTCCTTAATGGCTTTCTTCTCCACCTGACACCATTAAAGGAAGAAAGAGCTAGCCTGATGCCCTCATTACCTGCAATCAGCACCTTTTAACAGCTGAAGTGGGGAGTGAATTTTTGCCTTGGGTTATCCACAGGAAATGCCCGGATGGGCCACGAGGTGACAGCACTGCTCCACAGACATACAATAGCCGGTACATTTTGCTGGATGTCAGTAGAGCCGCACAACAGGTAGGAAAATAATTGCTGTGGGGTGGCATTCTCTAGCTACTGTCGTTCCAAACCCATGAGATTTCCAACATCCTTTTTGAACTTCTGTAAAACAGCCTCACTTGATTGTATATTTAACATGGAGAGCGGGGAGGATTTTTTGTATTTATGGTTTTTTTGGTAAGGAAGAGATGCAGGTTCCAAAGAAGTTGACAATGATCAAAGATGTGGCCTCACAGGATTCTTGGGAGCTAGGACAATGTCGTGGATGGGATATCGTGGGCTGTGTGCATCATGTTGCTTTAGTTGCTTATCAGATCATTGCTTATTATCCGTTTGCTTAGTATGAATAGCAGAGAGGGCTGCTTTTCCCAAGAACCGGCTTTAGGACTGACAAGAATCTAAATTACCAGATGCAGGCATGTACTGCTGCCAGAGGGCTGGGGTGGGAAGTGGGTCTGGTTTACCATCGCTGCTGGTCTTGCTGCTAGTGTGGAAATTGAGCATAAGTTGCTGGTTCTGCGTGGAAAGGAAAATCCTTAAAAGTTGCTCATCTTGCTAGTGCCTCAAGCTGATCCTGCCTCTCTTCTGACTATTAATTTAAGGGCCCAATATATATACAGGCTACAAAATGTGCTTAGAATCACTCCTGTTATTGTTCCTGTTCTCATGTTCAATGACATATTAATGAAAACTGATGTTAAAACATCATTTAGGAAAACCAAAATCATTTGATCCAAATATTAATCTCTGAATCAAACTCCCTGTCACATGCACCAGCTTTGATGTGCCACAGAAGTCATTAAAAATGGCCAGCAGGCCCTTCAATTATTTATTGGGAGTTTATTTTAAAAGGTGGAAGAGCCAGCAAGAAACAGAAGTGTCAGAAGAAACCCAGCAAGGTTCAAAAGAGCTCTCCTGTGCCTGGGAAAACAGAAATAGTCGCACCAGTCCCACAGAAGAGCACTATTCTCTTTTCAGACCAAAGATAGAAAAACTACAGTGTCTGTAACAAATGAACGAAGGGGGAAAACTTTTGGGGGGCGCTGCATTGACTAGTGGGTCTTTTTGTGGTTGTTATTTTACCATAAGCACTTAATGAGTCTGGAAAAGTTTTCCCAAGATGAAACTATTGATTTTGCTGAGAAATGGGCATGGTGTTTTGCAATTGTAATCTCTGGCCAAATAACAACAGAATACTGTACTCCTTCCTAAAACTGCTACTTCCCATTTACCTGGAAAACTAGATGAGATCTGGGACCTCTAAGTGTGGATCAGACAAACCATAACCATGTCTCAGTGGAGTTTGACCTGCATCAGGGAACCATTTTAAAAAACATAGGGTTAAAAGTAGTTTTTGCCTGGTCAGACTAAAAATGAGCAACCCAGGTAAAATTGTTTTCAAACAATGTTAGAAAACAGTTTTCTAGATAAGAAGTTACATTTTCCCATCAGTTACAATCTAATTGACTTCTGATTTACACCTATCTAAGTAAAACCTCAGTGTTAACAAGTTTTGTGATTTTTATCATGAATCTTAGGATACCTGGAGTTTTTCGTAAAGCCCAGCTTCTGGATTCATGTTGTTGTGTGAGAATCTCAGCTTTCATTTTTAAAAAATTAAGTGTCTAGCCCTTGTGGTTGTAGAAAAAGGCTTGAAAGCCTGAAGCGAGTGCACCCTAAAAGCACAGAAACCTGGAGGCAACAAAAAGGACCCAAATCTCATGATCTTTGGGAGCCTGACTCGTGATTTTTGCAAGCTTGGGGTTGTCAATACTCTAAAAAAACAACTTGCTAACATTGTTTTAAAAGTGTTTTGTCTGGTTCATATTCACTAAACTGATCATGTTATACCCACTGTAGCAGAAACCATTCAAACCACGTGTGGCTTAGTGGAGTCCTACCATGAGTCCAACTCCAGTGTGAATTGAGGCCAAAATTGCAGACAACTTGCACTATCCCCCACAACCTCGATGTACCCTTTGGGTCCTGCCTGTTTCTATTTAGCTATCCCTAGTGGCTAGGGAGGCTTGTTTGCCCACCTGGATGTCCTATTGACCATCTGCCCAGATCTACTATAATTAAAGCCAGCATTAAAAGCCGATAGACCTCTGGCCTTAAAGACTATTTCAGCCTTAAGTAAGGCATTGCTACTAGTGGGGAAGTTGGTTAGGCCCATTCCAAAAGCTAGCATATTAATTAAATTTTTTTTGGGGGGGCGGGGGAGCAGTTTTAAAGGAAGATATATGAATATAGCCCTGCAAATTTGTGGATATCTGCTTTATATTTGGAAAGGGTACTAAGTCCTAGTTTCCAAAAGTAACAGACACCTCCGTTAAAACACCAGGAGTGGCTAGTATCAGCTACATACAGACCCAAGGAGCTGATGTAAAATATCCCCTCTAAAAGGATTTCTATTTTTGAATGGATCAGAGCTCCCAAGCTTTGGTAGTTTTGTTACACCACAAAAAAAGGGAGAGGTGGGGGTTTGTTACAGACATATTCACCTTTTTAGTGGAATTCTGATCACTGAGAATAAGAGAAATTCCTGGGGAGTCGTATTTGCGCAGGTCTACAAGTCAAGCTGTGTTTGTAGAAGGCAGTTAGAAGGTATATTCAGTGGAATAATGCTTGCCTGTGATGCTGCTAGAAAGTTGCCATTGAATGTAGCATAATAGTAGTCATTCCTGGAGTCTGGTCCCTGGCCACTTTTACTTGTTATGCCACCTCTCCACTTCGTCTGCGTTGTCTGCCTCTGTCAGTGCCCTGAACTTGCACCTCCAGAAGCAGCGTCTCCTGTGGCTCACTGTGAAGACAGAATTGCTTGAGGAACCGCCCTTTGCAGCCACATGTTTTGGTGTCAGTTGGTATAGTGGGCTCCTATCTGAAGGAGTCCCCCAGGGACGTGTCAGAGCATCCCTGCTAGTTGTAGGTGGCTGGTGATGGTTTTGGGGTAGGACTAGACTGAAGCAAACAATGCAGTACCAGCAGTGCAATGTCAAAGACCTCATATCTTCCCTTCTAAGACAATTCCGTCGGTCTTTTGTTGTTCTCTTCTCTGAAATCCCTTTGGTTTACCCAGCGTTCTGGAAATACGGCATCCAGGGAGTGCTCTAACGGCTCTGTCACCAACGTCATGTGACGTGGGTCTCTCCCTTTCTGGGGCTGACGCACAAGGATTTGGAATTTGTAGCCCCGAGTCATAGAATATTAGAGTTGGAAGGAACCTCAGGAGGTCAACTAGTCCAACCCGCTGCTCAAAGCAGGACTCACGTCAGCTAAACCATCCCGGCGAGGGTTTTGTCAAGCTGCAGCCAAACCACATTGGTCTATTTTTTGTCCCCATGTTATGTTGCAAGCTTATATTCAATTTGCCCTTCACTATCTTCTCTAGGCCTTTTTCTGCATAATTATTTTCCAAGTCTATCACTCACATTCAATAATTACTTTTTGGGATTATTTCTTCTCAGATGTATTCACCTGCATTTCTCCAAGATGAAATCTCATGTATTTCCTAGTATTTCTGATCTATCTAGGTCTCTTGTATTATTTCCTGGTCTTCATGGGTTTTTTTTATACTTTATGATTTTCTATTTTATGCAATATAATTACCCCTTCTTCTTTACCTAGGCAAAAGCACAGGTACTCATACCACACCCATCACTATGGTATTAAAGAATCTAAATATAACAGAACATCAGAAGACTTTGTCCGCGGATACTAGGACTAGCATGGAAAATGGGAATGCTGCAAGAAAGGTTCTGGGGGTTATAGAAGATCACAAATTGAATATGAGTCCACAAATGTCATTTCTGGGCTAATATTAACAGGAGTGTCGGATCTCAGACATGGAAGGAAACTGTTCCACTCTCCTCAGCGTTGGTGAGGCCTCAGCTTGAGTATTGTGCCCAGTTTTGGGCCCTGCACTTTAAAAAAGATATGAACAAATTGGAGCGAGTCCAGAGGAGAGCAACACAAATGATAAGAGGCTTAGAAAACCTGGCCTATGAGGAAAGGGTAAAAGAAATAGGCAAGTTTAGTCTAGAGAAAAGAAGGGTGAAGGGGACGTAAGTCTTCAAATATGTGAAAGGCTGTTATAAAGGGAAAAGTGATCACTTGTTCTCCATGTCCACCGAATGTAGGAGAAATCGTAATGGGCTTAATCTGCAGCCAGAGATATTCAGGTTAGATTTTAGGAAAAACTAACTAACTGTAGTTAAGCACTGGAACAGATTACCTCAGATGGTTGTGGAATCCCTGTCATTGGAGGTTTTAAAGAACAGGTTACACAAACAGCTGTCCGAGATGGTGTCGGTATACTTAATCCTGCCTCAGGGTGGGGAGAAGGGTTATATGAACTCTTGAAGTGCCTTCAGCCGTACATGTCTATAATTTACTTTGTTCATCCACAAAGACTGACTTATCTTCTCCATATTTTTGTAATTTTACTTCCCATTCATGAAACAAAAACATTTTCCCATGGGAACATCTTGTTACGTAGGTGGCCTTTAAAGGCCTGTTCCTGCGAGTTGCCAAGCAATAGAAGTCAAGAATAGCCACTATTTCACAAGACCAGGCTGCAGTCAGTGTGGATTTTTTCACTGTATGGGTCCTGAGGAAACATCCCCTTTACTCAGATATGAGCACGTTGCAAAGACAACATCTGGAATCTATACAGCCTGGCTCAAATAGGTAGTGATTCCCCTCTCAGCATCATGTTGGTCTGGTCCTTGATAGCAGCAATCCTCTCACAACCAGCATGAGACAGATACCCTCAGATCTTCCCCCATCACCTTTCAGAATTAAACTTAACCTTGACTCATTTTTACAGGTGCTGTTTTCCAGTGAAGACAAGCCCAGAAATGTGAAGCAAAGTAAAGGAAACAATTTGTTACAAATTATTCATCAAAATAGGGGTTAGTTCCAAAAGAGATTGTCTGTCTTAACATGTCCTGTGTCTTGCTACCCAGATACCTCAGTGAAAAGCACATTAGATCTATGTAAATCTACTTAAAGCTCATGCTTCAGGTTTTCAGCTGTCCACTGGGCAGGGGTCAGTAAGGCATTTCCCAGCCCCCCGCCCTCCCCCATGTTTTCTGAGAGGGCTTGCTTTTAATCTCCTTTCTCTGAAGCATCAGGGATGGCCATGGCTGGAGATGGGAATGTGGGGAGAGAGAGGGAGTTAGAAGGGGGTTGGGCCAGGGTGCGAAGGTGGCAGGGAGCATTCTCTCACTCAGGTGCTTGTCTGGCACCTGTTCACATATGCGGGATATAACTGATCGCCATACGTGGAGTTGGGAAGGAATCTCCCCCAGTCTGATTGGCAGTGACCTGGTTCTTGAGAGGTTTTTTTGCCTTCCTCTGCAGCGGGTGGGCGCGGGTCACTTATTAGGGTTATCTGGGTATATATCACTTAATTTCCCTGCCATTGCAGGGGCCTTGTACACTGGTGGACCTTGATCCTTCCTCTTCTCTGGGTGGTGCGGGTGGCCTGTGATATGCAAGAGGTCAGACTAGATGATCTAGTGGTCCCTTCTGGTGTTACACTCTATGATTCTATGACACATTAGCTAGCTGGCCTACGTGATAAGGGAAGATGGCTATGGTTTCCTCTGCCCCTGGCAATCGCCGGCTGCTGTACCAGTCCCTGGGATCACTTGCAGATGGCATAAATTACAGCAGCCTCCACAGTGCTGTAAATTATCCCAGGGAGTGACCCAAGTCACAGAGGAAACATGGCTTAAGGTTGTCTTTGTCCCCACTCCATGTTACTTGGGAGCGGGCCCACTGACAATAATTTGGGGCCCTGGTACATCATGTTTGCTGTGGCCCCAACCCCTCCTATTTCATCCCACTTAGACATTTTGAAGGTGACTGATCTTCAGATACTGGTTCAATTGTCCCCTCTTCCCCTGCCTGTTGTCAGCCCTGACTGAGCTCCTCAGTAGTAGCCAGTCGACTGAGGGGAAAACCACTGAACCATTTCTTATTCATCATTTTGTCTGAATTGAGGTTTTACCCTTTAAAAAAGGCTACAAGCATATTTTTGAAATAGATGGGCTGGCATATTGCTGTTAGGTGGGAGAACAATAATTAGTAGTATATATTGAACCAAAGTGACTTGAATGGGGTTATGCCACCAATTAATTTGGCCTATTATTCCATTTCTGACCTGTTTTTCCCTAGAAAAGGCAGTAAAAAGGTTCAAGGCAGCGGAGCAGTTTCTAGCTGTTGAATCACACAGTCAGGAAACAACCCCAGCATATTTAATTCTTTGAGTTCCTCATCTTGCTGGTAAAAGAGACTGGTGCAGACTGCAAGGAAATTCTGCCACGAACATTGCTCTGTGCCACCTGTTGCAGCTCTATCATCAGTCTCACAATATTTGGTGTTTTTCTTAAAACCCGGCTCTTGGAGTCGGATGATTACAAGAGAATCCCAGCTTTCTTTTTTAAAAACTTTCTAGCCCTCACGATTATAGAGAAAAGCTTGAAAATCTGGTCCCTAACGAAGAAAATAACAAAACCAAACCAACCCCAGTAACAACAGCCAGAAGGTCAATAAAAAGAACCCCAAATGTCTCATTCCACTTCATCTGATTTTTAAGACAATCTCATGATTCCAGAGGGCTTGGCCCGTGAGTTTGTTGTACCTGGGATTGCCCATACTGCTGTAGCAAAGGGAAAAATGTAGCCTTTCCCCACTTCTGAGAATGAAGTTTGATCAAAGTACAGACCACTCTATAAAAGAGAGTTTAAATCTAAGATGAAGTAGGAAAGGGTCTTTGAAAGTCTCCTGAGGGCCATTCTGAACAGTTAACAGTACTATGTGCAGGACAAGGGAGATTTCAACCCCCCCGTGTCTTAGTCAGGGAGCCTGGGTACCATTGGATGAGTACATAGGCAGTGCCACAGAATCACAGCTCAGCCAGGCAAAGCTTGGAAGCTGTTTGCCCACGATGTAAACAAAACACCCAAAGAGCCAGTTCCCAGCTGCACCTTGGCTTTATGGGCCCCTTAAGCCTTACCTTGGCCAGACATTCCTCTGGTTCCCGTGTGTCCGGGGCCCCGGCTCTCCTCACTTCTCCTTCAGCATGGCCATGCCCAGGGACTCGGAGCCGTACTCACACTGGTTGCTGGAAGACATGGCCCTTCCCCAGGAGCACTGCAGGCTGGCGCTGCGCTTGCGGAAGGAGGAGGTGAAGCGGTAGAAGCTGCGGTGTCTGTTGCGCAGGTACTCTCGGTAGTTCTTGGTGAGCAGGGTGTAGAGAAAGGGGTTGATGCAGCTGTTGCTGTAGGTCAGGCAGGTCACCAGGTAGTTAATGCACTTCTGGGTCTGGGAGGTGAGCTGCAGGGAGCTGTGGTAGAGGCGCACCAGCTGCCAGATCCAGAAGGGCAGGAAGCAGGCCCAGAAGACCAGCACGATGCTGAAGACCATGATCAACACCTTCTGCCTGGGGGACCGCTTGCCCTCCTTGTGGGGCGGGTTCCTCTGGGACTCCAGGTAGGTCCGGGCCAGGCGGGCGTACAGGTAGCCGATGATCAGCCCCGGGGCCATGATGCTGGTGCTGAAGAGCACGGTCAAGTAGACCCTGTAGGCCTCGGCGCTCCAGGTCGGGGCGCACATCCGCTTCACCCGGCCCCCGGCCTGGCCCGCCTCGGTCAGGTTGACCATCAGCATCATGGGCAAGGTGAGGAGCAGGGAGACGGACCAGACGGCCCCAGCGGTGGCCTTCCGGTAGCCCTGGGAGCGCCGGAGGGTGCCCAGGGGCCGGGTGACGGCCTGGTAGCGCTCGGCGCACAGCAGGGTGAGGGTGAAGATGCTGGCGTGCATGGTGAGCAGGTCCAGGCTGAGCAGCAGGCGGCAGCCCAGGGCCCCGAAGTACCAGTCCTGCGCCAGGTAGGTGCACACCACGAAGGGGATGGTGGACAGGTAGAGCAGGTCGGCCAGCGCCAGGCTGACGATGGAGCTGTAGAGGGGGGCGGCGCAGCGCAGCGGCTGGCACATCAGGGCCAGGGTGTAGCCGTTCCCCGCCACCCCGGCCACGTACATGCCGGACAGCAGCGCCCCGAAGGCGGACGGGACCAGCAGCTCGCCGGGGCCCGGCCCCGGGGCCCGCCCGGACGCGTTGGCCGCCCCGACGGCGCTGAGGTTGGGCTCCATCGGCGCGCACCGGCCGCGTCCCGCCGGCTCCAGCCCCGGCCGCCGCCGCCGGGATCCTGCGGGGCCGGGAGCGGCGCGGCGGGCGGGCGGGTCTGGGGGGGCCCGGGCGCTGCCTCGTGGCTTCCTCCTCGCGCCGGAGTCGCGCCGTTCAAACCCGCCCCAGTCCAAGGGGGGGTGAGACAAGCGCCTCCCCCCCCCGCAGGATCGGGCCCCCCGCAGGATCGGGCCCCACGCGCGGCGCTGCCCCGGGCGAAGGCGGCCCCGGCCGGGGGCGAGGCAGAACCGTGCCCGCTCCGGAGTGGCTGCGGCGCAGGCGGGCTGAGAACCGGCTCCGGATCCGGGCCGTGGGCAGAAAGGCAGGGCAGGGCTGGCGGCGCCGCCCGGGCGGCTGAAAAGGCGCAGGGTCAGCGCTGTCCCGCCGGGGAGCGACCCTGAGACGGGGGGGACACGCGTGTTTTGACCCTGTCCTTCGGAGTCACTCCTCGTGGCAGGGAACTGCAGTGAGCGCCACGGGTCCCGTTCGCCGCTGCCGCTGCTGCACGCCCCAAGACCCGAACTGGTCAATGCACTGCTGCTGAAATGATGTCCTCATGGGGAAGCCCTGTGCACCGAGCAGGGCAAGCGAATCCCCCGCGCTGAGGTTAGTGGGTTGTCTGTGGTATTCTTAGCGATGGCAGTAAAAAGTTTTACCTGCCACTTGAAAAGAATCAACTTCGGATCTTCATGGCAGCAAAACCTAAAATGCTAAAGGAGCCGGGGGCACAGGTCGCCTGCTTCATCCTTTTCTGGACATGGGGTGATGCCCCCCTGGGGCCCAGCTGGCACTGAGTGACACCTCCTGATCCTGGGTAATAATCAGGGAAGTTTCACTAAGGTTAACAAGCCAGATTCTCTGCTCAGGGACTGCGGCTCTGGGGGGGCAAAGGAGTGGAGTCTGGCCCTATCTGTGGCTCTTGGGCCAACGCCATGGGACGCTCCTGGGCCATCCCTCCAGGGGCCTGTCAGGAAAGTGCTTAGCACAGGCTGTGCCCAGCCAGTTCTGAGCCACTGTACGTTGGAGCAGCCCCTTTGCGTGCGGAAAGGAACGATAGAAGGTTTAGAAAACCTGATCTATGAGGAAAGGTTAAAACACAACTGGGTATGTGTAATCTTGAGAAAATCGGGGGGGGGGGGGGCCCCCCCCCCAGCAGGGGGCACCTAACAGCAGGCTTCCAAGATGGGAAGCGCTGTTAGAAAGAGGATGGTGATCAATTGTTCTCCATGTCCACTGAAGGTAGGACAAGAAGTAAGGGGCCAAATCGGCAACAAGGAAGATGTAGATAGATTTAGCTATTAAGAAATCTTTGTATGCATAAGGATAGTTAAGCACTGAAACAGGTTAGCAAGGGAGGTTGGGGAAAAACCTCTTCACGGGCGGTTTTTAAGAACAGGTTAGAAAACACCTGTCAGGGATGGTTTCGGTTTCCTTGGTTCTGCCTCAGTGGAGGAGGGTGGAGTAGGTGACTCTTCCGGGTACTTTCCAGCTTCGTGACGCTATGCTTTACACCGGAGCTGGACCAGTTTGAGAATCTGATGGCCAGGACTATCTCCCTGGCTGCTGCCCTGCCATTCCCCCTTACACCAAGCTGATTTTTGAGGGTCTTAAGTATTTAATTTCACAAAGCCCCCCTTCAGGACGGGAAGGATCATTAATCCTATTGGGCAGACATGCCTTGGCCAAGATCATACTGTGAGGCAGTGGGCATAGCCCAATCCGGCTTTATGCATTCGTGACCCTGGCACAAATTAACTGTGGAAGCCACATGGCTGTGAATGGTCAGCAGCAGCCTGTGCTAGAAAGAGTAGAGGTGGAAGCAGAGAAGTTAGATCTAAACATGAACAAACACAATGGTGACATCTATGCCCTCTGACCCCAAAGGGTTCTCGAGATCAGGCTTCAGCCCAAGCCCACGTTTACACAGCCATGAAACAGCCCCACAGCCTGCGCCCTGGGTTTTGTTTTTGCTGTGTAGACGTACCCCAAGAAGCTTTCTTCCTTTGAATTGAAATGCCATCAGGGATTGCTGCGTGTTAGCGATACTTGCATACACTAACGAGGAGGTCATCTGCCAAATTTACAGCATCATCGGAGTGATAACGGATTGTCAAGATGATCAGAGGAAGAAAACTTGAGTTTCCAGGACCTGTGGGCCAGATGAGCAGAGAAAGATTGTGGAAATATGTTACAGGAACTGATGCAAGGGACTGGGGCAGGGGGCACCTGTGGTGACTGGTTTTCGATGAAGTGGCTGACTGGACAGGATGCAGTGTGACGTGCTTCTCAAGGCAGTGTAAACAATGCAAAGCCATGGAGGAAAATTGCTGGCCAATGACTCTTGTGTGTGTGTATTGTTCACTGTGGTGTGAGTCTACAGTGGTTTGAGCTAAGTTTGTCTACACGGCGGGGTAATGCAGGCCACGGGGCTGTGAATTGTAGAGTGCACTAATGTGCTGGGTTCCACCTGGTCCATGTAGACCCTGTTGGCACAAACGTAAAGGTATGTGGTTCATATTAACACCGTCCTGTTTCAAACAACACCATCGTGAACTAGGTATCTTTAGCACACCAGCAGGATCTACACACACGGCAGCTGGAGCACAACCCATTAGGGCCTTCTACAGTTCACGCTCCTGTAGTCTGCATTGCGCCGTTGTGTAGACAAGCCCCATGTGTGCATGTCGTCTGGGTTTAGTTGCCCTCAACCATGGTGGCACAAAGGCTTCATGAGTGTAACCCACCACGATCCCTCCCCAGACATCCAGCCGAACGGGACTTTGCTCCACGTTGCTCCGTGTGTCAACGTAAAATCTTACCGAGCACTCACTTTTAAAGGACTTTGCAAAGGCGAGTAAGAAGCAAACCAAGATACTGAAGGGCAAAGAGACTGGAGATGCCAATGGAGGGTCTGTGGAATTAATTAACTAATTAATTAATTTTGCTCCAGATTGTGGAACAGTGGAAACCCACAAAGGCTGACTAGCCTAAACCTTTCATCCCTCTCGTGCTTGAAGAAATAAAGCATTAAGAAATGGACTTCTAGATGTAAGATTGATGATGCCATGAGCAAAAGCATATACTGTCATAATCTTCCTCTCCCAAAAGAGCGACAGCAAGATTCAGACCAAGATGTGGACTTTTCATGGGACTTTGCCTTACCTTTTTTCACTGCAGTTTTCCTCTTCTTTCCAGGATTTCCTTCTTTGGCAAGTGCCGTCTCAATGCTTTACTTTACGGCTGCCAGATGAATTGAAGCAGATCACCCTGTCAACAGCAACAGCGAGAAACAGAGACAGACATTTATGTTTCTCAGCTAGCAAGTATCTACCATTCTGGGCATCTTCAGAGACAGATCTGGACAGCGATGGCCAGGTTTCAAGAGCAGGGCCAGTACTGAGGTGGCCCGAAAGAGCATACCTATATTTTTAAATGGCTGTTGGTTTACGTACCTTGTTTGTTCTCTATAGGCTTTCAATATCAAGCCGGTATTCTAGATACATTGAAATCTGAGTTTTAAGGTGACAGCTGATTCGTCTTGCTGCTTCCAAGTACCTAAAGGAATGAATGAGGTTTATGAGAAAAACTTATAAAACAATTTTGAAAATAGAGATGGGCAAATCTGGGCGTAGTTTTAGTTCTGCAAAACCAGTGGAGGTCCAGATTCTGGCTCTGTTTTAGAGATTGGCGTGGGTTTGGGACATCCATATTTAAAGGGGAGATTTTCCAACGGCATAATGGGAATTGGATACCCAATTACCACTGACTTCCAATGGGAAATGAATGCCTAGCCAGCCTTTGTGCTTTTGAAAACCTCCCTGTGTTCCATCCTGTTGAGATGACGCCATGTTATTTAACCACAACTGAAAAAGTTTAGTGTAAGCTCCTGGCTCAGTATTGGAGCATGCTACAAAGTGGCAAAACTCCCACTGACTTCAATGTGACCAGGATTTGGTCCTATAAAAATATTCAATTGAATTCTCATCTGTCATTTACTACACGTTCTGACAAGAAGCCACAGAACCCGGTTCTGCCGCAAATATGTGTCTGTGTCTTCACAGCTATGCAACCTTTTAAACTACCTTGAATAAAGTGTCTGGTTTAAACGTGATTTGAATCCTGCTAGGGGGGAGAGTGAGGTTCTCCAATACAGTTCTATTGGACAGGGGTTAGCTTTAAGTGGTTCAGCTGTGGTATCGAAAGAGTTTAGATCCAGGCAGTGAGACTAGAATTCTCTCCACCATAAAGTGTGAATCCCCGTACAAGGCTGCGTTCCATCCTGGAAGCTCCCCTGAGCAGCTGGGAATTCTGTAGACTGTGTTATACAGGAGGTCCGACCTAATGATCTCTTCTGGACTTTAAATCCAAGGAATCCCACAGATTTAATTTACAATCTCTTGAAATAATTAAAGTATAGATTATTAGTAATATATGCTGATTTATTATTATTTACTTTTATTTATTAACCTTCCCCTACTGAGGCACTTGGGTTATGCACAAAAATACAGTGCAGTAAAGACCATCTTAAACTATAATTTAACCTTCCATTTGATTGGTTGTCCATGTTCAGAGGGAATGGTTTTTTCAGGTACTTAGAGCCTGCTTATTAGAACTTCCTAACTAACTAATCTATTCATTAGGAAAAGGGCAGCAGTGGCGTACAGGATGGAAAAGGACTGCGCAGTCATGTCTCATGTCATTTTTATAACAGCATTGGCTTACTCAGCTAATAGCTGCTACTTCATTATCTAAAGGCAGAAGGCAAGCATGTCTAATGTGGGAAGCTGAAAGCCAAAGCCTTTGTAAATTGGAAACAGGCTCTGATTCCTCCACTCAGGTTTGACTGGCTGCACAGCCAGTGTGTTGGTTGGACAGGAAGGAGTTGAGGGACATACATGTATGTATGGGACCTCACTTATGGATTGAGACTTGAGTGCCATGATCATTTTTAAGTTGGATTCTGTTGGCTTTTTCTGCATATTTAGGATGAATTACATGCCTAGGATAAAGGATTGTGTCATTCGGCATCCCCCCCACTGCGTCCCATGTTTGTTAAAGCCATGCAGCACACCCTCCAGCCTTCTGCATCAGGAGGATTGGATGGGAGTTCTTTCAGATCTAGCAAAGTGACCCGTATCTGGTCAGCCAAGCATGCTGCTGTTGCTGCAAGCGTTCCTGGTCACGGCAGGGGCAGGGACATATCTTGACTCAAGGTGTATCAAGCCTGAGTCTTGCACATGGCAGCACATAGCTCTCATTGGGCACCACAGGCTAAAGAGAGGACAATTACTGACCTTGTAATTCTGCCTCTCTGAAGAGATCATGCAGGATTTTCATGTCTAGGTTTCAAACAGATGGGACTCCACAAGCTCTAAAGGAGCAGTGGGTGGAATGGCGAGACCACCTCTGGTGTTCTTGGGTCATCTCAGAGCTGAAATGCTGATCTTGGGACTCATCTGTCAGTTTCTGATTTAACAGGAAGCGAATATTCTGCACGGACAAATTAGCTAATCACCAAACAAAATACCTGGAAAATTAAAAGTGCTCAGTTTGTGCTGAGAGCTCAGACAGCTCTTAACACCACAGCAGGGCAAAGATCAAAGGCAGTACCGCAGCATTTGAGGCATCTTCAGAGATGTCCAGAGACGAAGTTGGCTAGGTCCCTGAACACGCACGCCAGCTGAGGCTGCCCAGATCCATCGCTCAGCCCTGAACCTGTGGGCTGAAAAATTCAAAATAATCAACCTTTAAATGTAGAACTTGTAAGGGCTTTGTAGCTGCAGTGTGGAAATAGAGGAGAATAAGGCCAGATTCTCAGATGGTGTCGCTCTGTTAAAGTCAAAGGAACTACATGGGTATACATGCAATCCTCAGAGCCGAGCACAGTGCTTACAGCTATATATAGACTTACTGACTTCTGTGGGATCACATGCAGCAATAAGTACCATGGCTTAGTGGTGGGTGTTTGTAGCATCTTGTCCTTCTACTGGAGCAACTGAAAACAGATCTAACTCCACTGCCTTTGACGGAGAGTATCGCTTTCGTGCCTTTTGGGCGGAGGTTACCGTGATGTAAGAATTTCAGAGAAGAGAGCCAGCCTTTGAAAGGATGATGGCCTTGTGGTTAAAGGATGATGGTCTTGTGGTTAAGGCACTGGACTGGGATTTGACTGGCTCTCCCGTCCAGAGCTCTCTGTCTGACTTTGGGCAAGTCATTTGATCTTTCTAGCTCGGTTCCCAATCAGTAAAATGGAGCTGAAAAGATTTCCTTTAACTGACTTGTCTGTTTAGATTGTGCAGGTCCTCTCTCTTACTCTGTCTAGCAGGATGGGGATCTTATTTCACGCGGGGCCTTTAGAGACCCACCTGTCATACTACTAATAGTAATAATCTCAAGCCATTTCTGGAGGCTCAACACCCCTCCCCCCACATTACAGCAAGATTGGGGGGACCCGCTAGATTCAGGACCGTACATTGCAGAACATTGCTCAGCCTTCTTTGCCACTCAGGCTGGTGCAACGGAAGAAAAATACTGGCTGTCAGAGAGATTTTCTGTAACACAGTATGTCAGTGAACAGTGAGGAATCTGTGTCAAACAGCTGACAGGTCTTTGCTCCAAACTATGTGAATAGGAGTGCCAAAAAAGAGGCAAGTTTGACTTGGGAACTTAAACTCCCCTGTAGTTAGCTGGCATTCTGGAAGCAGATTAGCCTTTGTAGACACTGCTGCTTTTGCTGCTCGATTCATCTTTGCTTAAGTGAATCCAGGAAAAAGTCACCAGACTTTGCACTCACACATTTCTCTCCCACTGAGGAAGTAACTCACTCTTCTCTGACCTTCTGCCATTTGTAATCCCAATCCTGTATTATTAAAGGTCTTAAAGTACAGGAAAGGCAACTTCCCCTGTTTATTTTCCACCTTCCCTTGCTAAGAGTAGAATAGGGATCTCTCTTTCGCAGTCTCTACTCTGTATTTGTTGGAGCTGTTAATACTTAATTATTGCAAAGTCAAGGTAAATATATTTAATATGTGTGAGAAGAGGGCAAAAGGGAAAGGAATTTCCTTTTGTGAAATAAATGGTTCCTAGTCAAGCCTCACCCTTAGAGCTTGATTCAAAGCTCACTGAAATCAGTGGGGATCTTTCCCTTGACTTCAGTGAGCTTCAGATCAGACCCATGATGCACAAACAATGAACTTGTTGGGCCTACTCTAGAAATGGGCTCCAACCACCACTTGGGACCCAACAGCCCTAGGAGACTTTGAGGACATTGGAATCTGGATTATGATCTTGACATTTGCAGCATAGGATCCATTTTAATGTGGACACTTTATAGCTTTTCCAGTCATGATCACATGCGGTGCATCATGAAGCAGTAATAATAGCTCTCAGGTAGTGTGTTGTATCTTTAAATCTCAGTGTAAAACACGATTCAACCTCACAACACTCATGGGAGGCAGGGGTGTGTGTGTATAAATCCACCCTTCTCCCTGCTGCTATGTTGTTTCTATCCCACACATCAACTGCTTCTTTTTCTTTTTCCTCTTCTCAAGCTGCCTCATGGAGACACACAGTCTGGGGGAAAAGAAGGAAGAGAACATGAAACAGCCCACTCCCCTGAGAGGGGATTCCAAAAGCTGCCAAAATCCTCCAAAAAGACAAACTTCGTCCTGTTTCTTGCCTTCTCTTCTTGGGATTTTGCAGTCTCCTGTGATCCCAGAAACAGTTTGTGATATTTACTGTTCTGATGTGTTTGCATCTTAATTATTCAGCATCACAGGTTTGAATCTGTCCCTGTCAAAGGTTCCTGCCGACAGGGATTTCTGCCCATGAAAAATTGCAGCTGAGAGGTCTTGGCACTTGGATAAACATCAGCAAATAAAATAAATGCATCATAATCATCAACTCTTGGGCCGCCCGCTTATGCAGCTGCAGCTCAACTGGAGTGAATAGAGTTAGATGTTACAACCAGCAATGAATTTGACTTAATATCTAGATTTGGGTCAGACGTGTTTAGGAAAGTCCAGGCACCAGGCTAAACAGAACAAATGTGTTATTTACTCCATGCGTGCCTCTACATTCCTATATTTGCAACTGTTTGGCCAATAATCTCCGGATGGAGAGTCCCTGGAATTGATGCACTGTTAGATGCTTCTGCTGAGCCTACATGGGGTTGTTACCAGAGCTTTCTAGATTAAGGGATCCATACAAGAGTCTGCACGCAGTGTGTAGAACTGCTACATTGTACCATGCCAGTGTGACACCATCCACTGCAGAAGGGTAGCAACTGTCTTCCCAATGCAGTCTCTTCTCCATGCCTCCTTTCCAGCCCATGACATGGGTTTCCATGGAAGAGCTGGGTTCTGGCAAGGAAGATCTGAAGCAAAGTGAAAGATGCAGTGATGAAAGAGTTGGTTTTTGGTTTTTTTAATGCAACTCCCTAAAGGAGTAGATAAAATTCAGTATGAAAATCAATGTCGGGAGACCCGATGGCCTGAGAGATCAGCATTATAATATATGGCCTTTACCATTTACGTTACAGATTACCAGAGTCCTAACCAATCCACACCTAAGATTTGTAAGTGTCAAGGTGAGATGAAAGTAGATGATTTTCATGTCAAAATATGATACTTTTATTAATGCAAACAGGTAGGAGCACAAGTCCCTACACTTTGTCTCTAAAATGGAATATTTGATTTTTTTCCCATTAGTATCATGTTGTTCTCATTTCCTGGCAGCTAGTGCAGAGTCTCTGAGGTACATGACGTGCAAGAAAGAGAACATTAAAATCTGCCATGCCATATAATCAGATCACATTGTAATGTGAAAGTCTGGCATATTGCTCCCTAAGGCTTTGGGGCCATAAAATTCATTTCTCACTGGTGCAAGCTTTCCCTGCTAGTGTGCCCTTCCAGCCTGATGTCCAGGGCTTGCTTCTAAGGGGTAGGAGAGTAGTTCATTTACTATGGCCCATTCATAACTTGGCTTTCCTTTCCTAGTCTCAGTAAAGGCCCATCCTATAGTTTATCCCCCATCACATAGATTAACTGTCATAGTACAGTGGATTGCTCGCTCCTCTTCAAGAAATTAGCTATACAATAGTAAAACAACCCCTGCCAAACAGAATGCAGCAAACCCCTCTTGCTCGGCCCAATCCTGCCCTAATACATGGGGAAAGGAGCAATGCAGGTACCTAAGCACGTCACTTGGTTGTGGGAGATTCTTTGGTGGAAAAACCTTCTGGTAGGAACAGAGATGTCATGCAGACTATTAATCGGTGATAATTTTCAATCCCATTGATATGGGTGAGATTGGAACAGCTGCCTTAGAAATGACAGACACCAAGGGCTTTTATTTAGTTGAATATATTTATTTATGGGCCTAGCATCCTTCACCGTAACATGTGAGCACCTCAAATGGGAAGAAATTGAGCCTTTTATAGGCTAAGGAGCAAGGAATGAGACATATAGATAGTATATCTATGAAAATATTATCTATATAAGAAAAATTGTTTCTAAACATCATCAAGGCAAATCTCAGATCGTGTCATCCAGATCAAGCTATAACTAGATCATTAAGATGGTCTAGCTGGATGTTCAGTCTGTCACTGTCATTGTCCATCTTTTTGTGCCACTGAAGCTTTGGCACCCATGTTATCTCTGGGCATGTGGTAGCATTCCTAACGAAACGTTCTTAGTAATTCTTTGGTCTTCTATCCTAATAATATGTCTGTACCGAGAAAGCTGCTGAAACTGAACCACTGCTAATGAAGTGGTGGGTAGGTACAGTTACAAATATCCTCATTGTTGATCTTGTCCTGTCACTTACATGGAGGAGCGGACGAAGATGACAAGACTGGAAAATGCTGATCTGCCACTCTTTGGCCTTCTTCACCACCCCATGGTTCACTGCCATGCCACATAGTTGGTATAGTGATACTTTGCCAGCATCTCCACAGAGGCCACTGATGGCCCCACACTTGTGGTGGCTGTTCTATACAAGAAAGATATTTCTAAACAGAAAACTGTTTAAAACTTTACAAAGTTTACCAGCACGTGTCAGCAGCTCTTTAACTTGGAGACACTTGTACAGAGAATTAATGTTCATGCAACGATGAATTTGTCGCTAACAGGTTTCTTTCTATGCTGGATTGAATAGGAGAAGTTAAAGGTAAATTTCACTCTGTCAAGCACCTGGCACCGTGCGGATGAATAGCCTATTTAAAGCTTAGGGCTTTTTGTTCTTTTATACAGGAAAAGAAGTGAGCTGAATAAAAGGCTGGGGGAGGATTGTTCAGAGGTTATGAAGCACTAGAGGAGGAGGTATTAAACCGGAAGAGAAAATACCATTTCTTCTTATCTCTTAGCATATTGCAAACCCAACTTTTCCACCCCCCACTGAGCATGGCTGTAAAATATTGTGGTGGCTCAGTGGAGGTCCGTATCTCTAAAATGGAGTTCCTCTTTCTCCCTTTGCCCAACCTTTATCAACTTCTACCTTTGTAGGCCTCAAAGCCCAGGTTCCTGGGGGACATTGTAGCACCAGATTTTTAAAGAGCCAGTGCAGCGGGTGTAATGATATTGAACCAGACAAATGACCCCATCTCTGAAGACGCTTGGATTTGGAGGTGGAGCCTACTGGCTCACCCGAGGGGGTGTAGGGAGTGGCTTCCTAATTGCCCCTGGGTGCTGCAGTGGTAAAAAGGCACTAGTGAATGGATTAAAGGGCTTGCTGGAGGGAGGGGATAGAGTGGTGTAGCAGGGTGTTTGGGGAGGTAAAGGGCCTGACCTAAATTTTTTCCCCCATAGCCCCTCTTTAGGTTGGGAGAGGTCTGGGGTCTTTACTCCACTTCCCTCAATACCTATGTTAGGAAGAAGCAGGGACATTTTAACTCTTCTGATTACCCATTTTAACTCTTCTGCTTACCATGGCATGGTGGGGGAGAGTTGGCAGTTGGGAAGAAATTTTATTTCCCAAGTCCCAGAAGCCTGGGCAGGCGTTTTCTCCCCTCTCTCCAGCTAGGGGCCATAACAATTCTTCTCTTTCAAGACCCACGGAGATGAGCCACTGGCTGTGTCTGTCTTCCTTCCCTTTCACCAGAGCCCAAGGAGAAGAACAGCAGAGGGTGTGTTGTTCTCTCCACACCCCGAAGAACTATGGGAGGAGAGTTAATGCTTTCCCACATCCTGCTCCCATTCTAAGAGGCTAGAGGAAGCGCTGCCAGCTGGGTGGGGAGCGTCTTTCCCTCAGCACCATGGAACATGGAGGAGTGGGGGAGTAGCTGGCAGAGTGCAAAGCTTTACCCAGGTCCCTTAGCTCTGGGATGGCCCACTAGCCTTGAGCGGTTGACTATTGCCTGGAAGAGTCTGAGATCCATTTTGGCTGGAGGTTGTATGATCTGATTTACTTAGTCCCGACTCTCATTTAACAACTGAACCACACGCCCACCCGCAGTGGTTCTGGGAGGCGTGATTCCATTGGACTACTGCTCTGTATTGAGCAGAACACCAACAGGGAGGATTCTATGAGAACAGTTGCGTCGCCAAGCCAAGGGATGAGACATTGGCTAATGTCACTGGCACTTCTCCCAGCATTTTGTTTGTTGACTGAAGGTGTTGCTTCTCTGAGATCCTGGAGGTGCCACAGTGCAGTTACTCTGCCAAGATTCAAGTTGCTCTGAAGTCTCAATTAAATATCAGTTGCGTGTCAGAAACATTTATTCCATGTACAATTACTGTCACAATGATGTAGCTCAGGGAGACCTACAGCAATGCATGTCATCAGCTGTAGGATATAGAGCTGGGTAGATTCAGTAAGAACAGTTTTCTCACTAGTTCTATAATGCAAATGATGAACACTTTACATGGTTTTTAAACACACTTAAGGTGCAATCTGGTATTGATAAAATCGATGATATTCAAGCATTCCATTTAGCAACACCGGACATGTCATACTGAATCTAGCCATTGCTCTGTTGAGTCTTGTATTCTTCTCAGCTATAATGCATGTAGCGGATTGTGCAGTGCAGTGTGTGACGCACATTTGGGACACTTGGAATCTCCAGAGGCTATTGCATCACTTAAAAAGCCTTATATGTACCTTTATGAGCTAGGGATTATATATTGGCCCTATGAGAGAGTCAGAAGAGTTTCTGACAGGAACTAAAATAATTTGGGGGTAATTAATGCAAATCCCTTAAGAGTAACCCTGGGTGCCCCTCAATGTCAACTGTCCAAGGGCCCACCATATTGTAACCCACATCAGGCCTGTCTTGGTCCCAACACACTTGTCATATTCTGTATCTAAAATGTGTCACGTACGGTATCTTATGTAAACTGGTGGCACATGGATTCTGAAAATCATTGTGTGATGTATGTACAGACTGCACACAAAAGATGATACAGGTGTGCTGGATATATGTTCTTAAAATATGTTTGGGGGCAGAGCATAAAAGCAACCTGCCCTAGACAAAGGAATATGTATTTACCTGTCTGACTGGCTTGATTACAGATAGAGAACAATGGAAGTACATTTGCATATAAGCTAAACAAAGCCATCAAGCTAAATGAGTGGGGGAGAAAACCATTTAACAATTATGCTGGGCAGACAGACTCTGCGCTCCAGGGTCTTGAGGCAAACACAGTGGACTTTGACTAATATAAGGGGAGCAAAAGGGACATTGTAGTTCTCCACTACAGAACGAAAGATAGGGCACAGCACCCTTTGAACCTATGAAACATGGATCCTCTTAACCTGAAATGCAGGAAGTTCTGTCTGGTAACTTGATGTGAGAAAACTGCTCAGGCAAAGCTTGTAGCTTGCTAACATTACGTTTTAGGTACTTAGAAAGTGTGTTTCATTTTGTTTGTGACAGTAGCTTTCTGCTATTCTTGCTCACTATCACTTAAACTCTGTTCTTTGGGGTTTATTACAAACCATGTTCGTGCTGCGTATTAACAAGGGAGGGAGCAAACTGTATGAACAGTCTTTTGGAAAGCAGCAAACTTACTAGCTTCTGTGAACGTCCAGTGAGAGGGACTGGACGCTGCAGGGAGACATCTCCAAGGAACTTGGAAACAGGGTTAGTTACTTGCAAGGCAAGGATTGTACTGGCAGAGACATGAGGAGTCTGCTGGCAAGGCAGACAAATTGGTACGTTAGGGTGCTGGCACCGAGCTTAATAAAGCTCACTTAGCAGCTCTGAGCAAGATGTCACACTTCAGCAGGAAAACAAATCTGGAGAAGCCTCCTGTCCCTGGGGATAGTCCTTCCTAACCTGTGTGGTGATCAGTTCATGCCTGATGCACACAATTTGATTATCATAGGAACCAAGGGCCAAATTTCCAACAAGTGGAAATTTTAAACACAGCTAAGCAGGTTAGGTGCCTGATTCCCATTGATTCACTGGAACCTACGCGCCTGATTAGTCACTTTTGAAATTTCCCCTGGGTACCTACCTGCATCTTTAGGTGCCTACATTTCTTTGTAAACATGGCCCTGAATGTGTAAAGTGCTAATTTCCTCTGGTGATGGGAGTTGCGGTGTCTCAGCACTATTTAGAAAGCTCTCAGTATTTAATCAGAACCAGTACTCTGGCATGAATAACTACTCACGTTATTGCAGTGATGTTGTAACCATGTCGGTCCCAGGATATCAGAGACAAGGTATGTGAAGTAATATCTTTTATTGGACCAACTTCTGCTCATGAGAGAGACACGCTCTGAGGACCTGAGGAAGAGCTCTGTGTCAGTTGAAAGCTTGTCTCCCTCACCCACAGAAGTTGGTCCAATAAAAGATATTACCTCACCCACCTTGTGTCTCTACTTACTTTATTATGGATCAGAGAATTAGCCGCTATAGAGGGTATTTTTGCAACTTCAGCTAGGGTATGTACAACAGCTACAGTGTGTTATAATTGTACAATTGTAGTACATACAATTAGCTACCTGCTAATTAAATATTAACTGTTAATTTAAAACAAAAAAAGAGGCATGAATCTATATTGCTAGCACTGGAGGAGTAAATACTAATTGCTTATTAAGTAAAGATCAGCTATGCTTTACTATGCAACCTCACTCCGATATAGCTTATCTGAATGCATGGTGCAGAGCATTTAGAAAGGATTTAAAGTGTTTTCTGTTGGTATTACACAGCCAGGGAGTGACAGTCATATTGCAATGTATCTCCCCAGCTTTGTACTGTCACTTAATGCTTCCAGCTGTTACTGCTGAGCGTGGCTGTGTTTCAGCCATTCAAACGTGGGCAGATTCATTAAGTTTTACCCTGTGAGGTAGCTGGTTTACTCATGCTTAATCCTCCAGATCGATCACCTGATGCTTAACCTCTTTTGTTTGCATAATCTGAGGTTTTATGCCTGTGGCAAGACTGTTTACATTCTTTATCCATAGGCATCAGAAATACCGTGCAAGGAAATCAAAGCTCACATGGATGGAAGAACTCTTGATGCTTCACATTGAAGAACCATTTAAAGTTGCTACTGCCAGGAAGGGAAACAGGCTTTTATACAGTCTGTCATTTGTGTAAGTCTTTTCGGTAACTTAAGCGCTGTTAGAGTCCAGAAAACGGCTTTGAGGAAGACTAAGCCGAGTTAAACTCTCAAAACATGTAATGTAGCTCCCTCATGTAAACGTAATGGCAATCACTCTAGTGTCTGATCAAACGGGACAGCAAAATACATCATCAGTAACCCATGCAATAATCACATTTGTGCGGAAGTATTACAGTTTATGTTCCCTGAAGGCTAAAGGCCCCAGAAGCCTGACTGCTAGTAAAGGACAGCAGTGACAGGTACAGAGCTGTGGAAGCACAGACAGACAGACAGACAACCATGTAAGGACAGGCAGCAGTTTCAGCGAAATGATCCAGCCATTCCTGAGTACAGCTTTAGGGAAAGATATGTTTTGTATTTGTTAAAAATATTCTCACAACTGTTCTGTGGAGATATTCCAGTGCCTCCAGGTTTTGGAGCAGGGATGTAAAATTTGACAGGGGGTTACCCTGTTGCCAGGGATGTTCCCGTTGCCATCTTTGTGAAAACACAGCCGAATCTGGGTACGTGATGAGCCTCTGGAAAAAAAATCTGACTGTCCACGTGCTCAGGCTAGAGTTTTTGGCACCTAGATGTTCTGAAGGTCCTGTCTGCACGGAGCACGCTGCTTCCCAGGGCTGCAGGGGCTGTCAGACTTTACTGCATTGGCTCCTCCTGGCTGTGGGGTGGCTGCTGTGGGGTGGCGGCTGTGCACCAAACACGGGCACTCAGCGTGGGGGAGCCTGTCGCTCCTGCACTGTGAATCCACTGGCACCAGGGCCAGCCCTACATATTTTGCCACCATTTTTGGTACCCCTCCAAGTGGCCAAATTCTAAAATAATGGTTGAGTGGCCAGGCGACGGCTGCCTCTTCAGTAGCTGGCTGCCAGCTGGGAAGGAGGGGTCCTGCTGCTGGAGTGCAGAGGAGTGGGAAATTATAGGGGGAAGGGAAACAGGTGAGGTGAGGTACAGGAGCCAGAGAATGGGGGCACGCAGAAAGGGGGGGAGACAGGTGCTGTTTGAGGGAACAGGAGCCCAGGGGACAAGCAGGAAGCATATAGGTGCAGAGGAGGAGGAGAGCAGCCAGGGTGTGTGTGTGTGTGTGTGTATAGTACCAGAGCAAGAGAGAAGTGGGCGAGGGCACCCAGATAGAAGGATCTCAAACCACTAGTTCACACTCCCTTCCAGAACCTCACATGGAAGCCTGGCCTCCTGAGTCTCTGCTGCTAGAAGATAGCTGTGAAACCCCCTGCTGGTGGTTCTCATTTCTCCTCTAGTGACCAGTCCACATCGAGGATAACAGTCTATTACTGCTACCCGGAACTTTAACTGAACTGTAGCAGTCTGTGCTGTAGAGCTCGAGGACTGAACCCTCCTGGGAGTCAAGATGACGCCACATGATGGAATTTCTATTTTTTCCAGTGTTTTTTTTTTTTTAATCAGGAAATTATGACAAAATACATGAAAAGTCTGTTGAGGTTTGAAAAAGGTCAAGCTCTCAAAAGTTAGACCACGCCAGAAGGAAGGTTGCTTGCGCATCCTTAGTTCAGTTCCCTTTTGTCCATGTACAATGCTTAACATTTCCTTACTGCAATTCAGCCAGTTCAGGTTCCTCCACTTAACTAACGCCAGCACCTAGCATGGAACTGAATCGTATTAAGAATACCCCCGTTTCTGCCTAGCTAATCTCTCACATTTTTAAAGCCCCTATAACCTGTGCAGCTCCTAGTTATGCTGCGAAAGCACCCCTTCAAGCAAAGAAGACGACAGCATACAGCCAAAATGTTCTACTTTCCCACTCTTCTTTCATGGAGGTGACAATTCAGTGCTATATAGTTTTCTGCTAAACTTACATTGCACTGAATACATAATACGCATAGGTCCAGTTCTCCTTTTACAATGAGCTGGAAGTGGGGTAACTCTATTCACTTTGATTTACATTGGTGCAGGTAAAAGGAGAATTAAATCCTATCTCTTCAAACACTACCCCAGAAAACAGAAGGATTGTGCTGGAAAAAAAGCTAGGAAAGCATGCTTGTTTAATGCAAGATGGGGCTAAAAGGGGATGCTGAATTATATGCTTCTCAAAGCAAGACAGTGCTAGAAGCAATGTTCTGCTAAGAATAGACACCTTTTCTGCTTTCATCTTCCATTTAAGGAATCAGACTCTGGCTTCTAGGATCTTTAGCCCTAAATGTGTGGAGGCAGTGGCACCTTAAATGGATTTCAGCTCATTGCCTTCATTCACAAAACTAATCAACCTAAATCATCTTCAGTGGGAAGTAATGAAGCTAAACTCAAGCAGTTCTCTGGCTGATTTCCCGCTTATAGGAACTCAAGCTGTGATGCAATTACAGGACAATTTAATTCTGTAGCTCTCTGGGGAGTTCATCAACAAGAGGAGAGTGCCAGTAATTTATCAAGACAAGACATCAGTTTACCAAACATTGCTCAGTTCCCCCTTTCAAGTCATTGGAGATCTTCTATATTCTTATAAACAGGAACTGAAAGGGTAAATATTTGGTTTGGTTCTAAATAGCGAATTCCTTTGATCATGTTATTTACCAAGAGAAAAAGACATTGAAGTTTCCTTTTTATTATCAATATTAAGATGTATTGACATGGTAGCTGGGAAAACAATATTTATTAAATTTATAATTTTGGCAGCCCTGAACAGAAAACAGACTGTACAGTGGGAGTAAGAGTGGGTACAAATGCAGTATAATTGCAATACATTTGTATAATTAATATTAATACCAAAATAACAGGGATGTGAATTAATTTTAGTTCATAGGCAATAATCATAATTGAGGACAGCAGGATGTTGTGGCTTCTTAGCAGTCAGCAGGTCTTAAAGGATATTAGCTTGGCTGGTAAAATATCAGTAGGTTTGGAAAGCTTAATATGTAGTGATTGGCTAGCAAACCTTGTGCATTTTTACGATGCTTCACGGTTGTAAGTTTCTTCATGATGGGAATGGCATCCTGTGTTCTATTGAACCAACATTCTGCAGTGCACACCTAATGGATTCTGCCAGCTCACGGTAAATGTTAATCCCAGTGAACTATCTGAATGTCTCAGGACACTGGCTGTGGAACCTGCAGGCCTATGCCCAGTGGTAGGGCCAGATTAAAGCCTAGGCAACCTAGGGTCCAGTTTGTGAGAGGGGGCCCAACCTGAGCTCTGGCCAGTCTGGTTCAAAGACCGGTGAAGGAGCTGGCACAATGGCTGCGGCGAGAAGCGGCATGGCCCACTCAGGTTTGGCCCCACGGCGCTTCCATCACAATAGAAGTGGGGGAACAAAATTGAGTGGCATTGCTACCTGGTGCCTGGGGGTCGCAGCTTAGCTCAGGTTTTGTCCCACAGCATCCCCAAGGGGCCAAACCTGGGGGGATATCAAAATATCCCACAGCTCAGTGGTTAGAGCACTTAGCGCACACCCCTCTCATCAGCATCTTGCATTGGCTAGCTCAGGCGATTCGCTACCTAGTGGGCTGGTTTCTGTGGATCCCATCCTAAGGCACCTTTCTCTCCCCATTCGTTGTGGGTGGGAGTCTATGTGCCTAACTGAGGCTTTGCGCATCACCATGTGTTCCTGTGATTGTCCAGGTGCCTAAAAATTGGGTGCTGTGATGCTCAGCATTGCACTGCCTAGGTCCCTTTGTAAATCTGGGCTCAGATCCTTAACAGTATTTAGGTGCCTAGCTACCATTGAAATCAACACCTGCCTATCCTTGAGGATCTGAGCTTAATGTCTGATGGTGGATCTCAGTCCAGTTCCCAGGGAGCAACAATCAGTGATACAAAATCACCATATTTGGCACTAATTGATCCGGTCACAGGTGGTCTAAACTGAGGTGTAGGCTTGATTTGATCAAAGAGAACTGAGTTCAGGTAAATCAGCAGAGCAGCGTGTGGCGTTGACTGAAATTTTCCATTTATCCAGAGGATGAAAAGCTGAATTCACTTAAAAGTCCACAAGAGAGTGCTTTGTCACCCAGAGAATAATCATATGGAATAGAAATTGCTGAGCAACAAGACGAGCTATGTAAAGATTAATGAATTTGAGACAAAGCTGGATAAGTGTAGACATCACTAATATTATTGGATATGCTTTTCTGCTGTGTAGGTTACCTACATGCCTGCTTTGTTCATTTCATCTTGTCCGCACAAAATTGTTCCACAATCTTTCCCTGTGTAGGGGCTAGAGTTGAAGACTGTAGTTTTAAACTAAAGTGGTCAGCAAACTGTTTGTTTCAAAGCATTTGGGTTTTTCCGATCTTGTTTTTTAGCTTTGTTTTAGGTGCAGTGAGCAAGCTTACTCTGTGTGGTGTTAACAGACATGTCTAGTTAAAAAGAATCAATATCTGATGATTCTGTCAGTCTGAAAGAGTTGCATTTAAGAAATCTTCCACCGTCCTGCAGGTCATCACATCAAAAACAGGATGATAAACACAACAAGAGAAAAAGAAGGAGGCTGTGGCAGCAGCGAGGGTGAGGAATTTGGGATAATGATACAATAATTATTTCTTAGCACTTTTCCTCTAAGCAGCACAAGGCGCTTTGTGCAGGTGGGTGAGTTTTGTTACCTCCCTCTGCTTGAGTCATTGCAGAACAATTTCCTGTTGAAAGAGAAATCAGTGTCTGGGTATTTTCTTAACACTGTGTACACCAGTCCTGGAACAGAGGGGCCAACAGCATCCAGGCAGGGTCGCATAGAGGGGCAGGCGACTGCGTGAGGTGCTGGGCTCGTGGGGTGTTGGGCTTGCCGTACTTTTTTGTTGTTAGAGACAAAAAGGAAAATAGAACGTTTGAAGGTAAATGTTTCAGGTATTCCATATGTGGATTCATTTTTCACTAGCCTCCTAGAACGTTCTGGATCTTTGTAGAATCTCATGGAACCTTCCAGACTTTCGGAGAACTGCATTTTCTTTGAACCTCCTAGAATGTTGTCAGCCAGGTCCTTGCGGGTATATAAGGGGCTGAACGTCACCAGTCATTCAGTGAGACATAAGGATGAACTGAAGTGAAGTGAGAGCCATGATATTGTGAAAGTGTACTTGTGTTTTAAGACTTGAAGAGTGTATCAAAGTGGTGAAATGGGCTACAAATGCAACACCACCAACAAAAAATGGTATTCAAAAGTTTCATAAATGGGGTGGGGGGAGAGGGTGCCAAAAACGCTCCTTTCCTAGGAGCACCATTGTCTGGGTGCAGGGCCGCCCTAGAGCAAATCTCCTCTTTCAGGAGTCTAAGCCAAAACTTGCCAAGGCCTAGGCCTCGTTCCCAGGAAGCAACGCTGCCCCAAGAATTGACTGTAGTTAGAAAGCAACCTCTGCTGCTGCTTGCAACAACTTTCCCCCCCAAAAAACTGGACCACAGAGCTAACGACAATGCAGCATTTTTTCCAAAGCCAGAACAGTACTCAAATGCGAAGAAAAAAACCTAGTGAAACTATACGTAACAGCGTCACCTTATGACTCCTGCGAGGATGGTTATGCCCGTTGTGCAGCTGGGGGAGGAAATGGAGGCACAAGATTGCGACGACAGACCAGGCGAGGATGAGGAGTGCGGCAAAGAAGCGTCCCGAGGCTCCTCGGGGTCCTTTATTATATAGCATGCATACAAGCGAACTCAGGCGGTACATCATTTACGATCTTGTTTACTACGTGCCTGATGTCCAGAGGAGAGGGCTCTGTGCTGTTTCACAAGAGGGGAGGGATACTGATAAGATTGGCACTGAGGGATGTGCTATAGCACGTAAGCAGGGTGAGTGCTGTCAAAGGACAAGGAGATGTCTGGACATGTTAACGTGGCTTGCCAGCGTTTATTCCCAACACAAGATAAGGGACTTAGCCAATTTCATAATAGACCAAAGGTAGAATTGGGAATAGAGAGCCCAGGTTTTCTGCTTACCAGCCCTAGATGCCACTCACTGTACATGCTGTGGTCCTTCAGATCCTTATGCAATAGGTGATGTCTGTATCACACCGATTGTGCCATGTGGCTGTGCCAGCAATAGCGGGCTATGCAGCCTGAGGATGGATGTGCTAGATTGGGGGTATGGGGAACTGCTTCAATATGTTCAAGTATCGGTGGCGGAGCTGGGAGTATTGCCAGAATTAGGGGAGAGTCTGCCTGTGGAATAGAATGTTCCTCTTAAATATGTCGTGCCCCCAGAATAGCAGTGACATTTCCTCTAAACACGGAGGCTTGTGCAGGAACAATGTGGCGAAGGAAAAAATATACCATAGTTTGTGCTAAACAGACTAGGTGTGGGCGGTTAGGTTCATGCAATCCCATTGAGATTCAGTATTCGTCAGCTATTGCACAGTGTCATTGGATGATATGAATGAAGAGCAGGACACGTTTTTCTAAATGGCTGTGCGTTAAATGAAAGCCCGCTCTCTGAGATCTGCGGCACTCTGAACCTTGAAACAAAGACTGAAGAAAATGATTAAGCCATTGTCAGAGATACGAGGGAAGAAAACAAACCTTGACAAAGTGTGCTCTTCCCTACTTTCGGTATAATCTGCCTCATCCTTCACAGGACCATGAAAACAGCTTTAAAAAAAACCCAACGAATTTGTGAACACTGACATTGTGACCCGTCCATGCCTAGGGCAGCCACCTGAAAATGCCAAGGTCAGGACAGGCTGTAAAGGAGAACAGATTCTCCCAGAACTGGTGGGTGACACTGCAGTCAGACTTCCCAACCAGCCACAAACAGTGCTTCTGATTCCCCACACTGGTTATCAAGAAGCCACTGTGTAAATACACACAGCCCCCTTTACTGCATTTCAGTCTCTGGCTCCCCAAACTGACACTAGGTCCAGTAAAGAAATCAGCCATTTAAAACTCTGTGCTCTTTATTTAAAAGATTTCTCCTGACCCCAAAGGGTCAGCCACATTACCAGATCAATATAAGTTTAGATCTTATCCAAAACACCATGCTGCCAGCCAATCCTTGAGTAACTAAAACTAATGGTTTATTATAAAAAGAAAGAAACAAACTATAAGAGAAATGTTAAAGGATTAAAGCAATCAGATACATACAATTGATTTGAAAGTCCATCTACATCAGGTTTCTAGTAGAATTGTGGAGTTTGCAGGCTTGTATAATCGCTCTGGTGTACATCCAGCACCTGGCTTGGTCTCAGTCCTTTGTTTCACAGCTTCAGTTCAATTGTAGATGAGTTGAGCCAGAGGTAGGTGAAGACTGACTGAAGACAAAATGGATGTGGGGCAGCGGCCTTTTATGGCCTTTGCTATGCTGCTTGTGGAATTTTACAGCATAAGATGGAGTCCAGAGTCACATGAGTAAGTCCTGGTGACTCATCCAGTATATCCCTGGCTTCTCCCCCTCGGCCCATTGTACCTGTGAGTTTCCTTTAATGGGCCATTAAGCAGGCTACTGCTGCAGCCCCTCCAGTCTGGAGTGTCGCCCAGACACAGCCCAATTTGAAATGCAGATACATCAACCATATCCCTAACTTCCATTACTCATGTAACACATGGACAGAAACATCTTCATGCTACTGAGCACCTTATAGCTTCTCTAACAATACCTGACACAGCATCTCTCATATGAGTTATGATTTTGACACACTGATGTTAAATAATATAATAAATGCCCCCTCCCCCAGTCTAGCCAGCGTGACAGACGCGTCATTCCCAGGATAAATATCAAGCTTTATGGTTCTTCCTTCCAGCTTTTCAGTGCCATTTAGGAGGAATAAGCTACAGTTAACGGAACAATCAGCAGCACCCAGAAATCACAGTGTGGTCCTGTTCTGCTGAGGCTCTGTGCTTTTTTTTTTTTAAAAAACTATTTCTTTACAAAAACAATGTCTAATAGTCAAGCCTGTAAAGTCAGCTTGGGATTTAAGTCAAGCTGGTTTATTGCCTTGCCGCCCTTAACTCTCCCCCACTGGAGATCTATTTTCGGTGCAGCTGAAGTTCAGAAGAGGTATACCTTTATCCTGTACCTTCATGAGTTTATAGTACAGTATCAAGAAAGGATACAGCTTGGCTCTTGGGTGCCACAGAGACTGCAGGACTGAGGGTTAGAAAAGCTTGTTTCTTGTAAGCTGAGCAAATGTGTTCTGGAGTCCTTGAGAGACAAGCACGCAGCTCCAGGGGTTCCAGTTTTGTTGTGTGATGCTCTTCAGAGAGAGTACATCCACAGACTGCTCCTCTGAACGGGCTGAGAGGAAACAGTTCAGTGCGAAGCCCAAATCTGACTCCAGAATCATAGGAACTAATTTTAATAAACAGCTTCAGCGTCAAAAAATATCTAAAGAAAATCTTAAAGAAGCTGCTGGAATGCGGTTCTGAATCTGTCTTGTGCTGAAAAAAGGATTAAGGAGGATACACGGCTTACATCGAAGCTTCTTTCTTCCTCACACAGGAGCTTTCTCAGTGGGAATTTGACATCGCAATCTGTAGCCATGATTATAAAAAATGTACTGAGCTGAACTGGGGAAACTGTTTTTTGTAAAACAGGATAGTCCGAATCTGAATCCTTCTCATGCATCAAACATCATTTAGGGCTGGAACAAGGCTCCACCCTTTGTATATCCTTTTGTTGTTAAATCCTATACATTTTCCTTTCTAGTGCTCTTTGCATCCGGCTCTTATGTGTGTTCTGATAGCTGCCCAGTAGCGTGCCTGCCTTGGCAGGTGTTCCGACTTCATTCTTAACGCCTGTCATGCCCCAGCTATTTCCATCTTCTTTCTGGCTACTGTTTAGAGATAAGAGGCTCTTGAACGCTGACCAATCTCTGGCCTTTTGTTATACATTAATTCAATATTATACTTAGTATTTTCCTGAGGCATTTGCCTTTGAAGGCCTTTTAGACATCAGTCTAACCTGAGGGGATTTCCAGCTTTCAATTCCATCCGTTAAGTGGAAACAGCATTTGAGCTAAAGCTTCAGAGTTTGATCTTTAAGTAGTGGATTTTCAATGCCCCGTTTCTGTTTACGCTGGTGAATGCAGTTGCTGCCTCGCCAGTTTGTGGTATTTCCTTCTGGATATCCTCAGTTACTTGCATGGACTCCCCTCTTGTATTCCTGCACCTTCTAAAGAGATGTGTGTGTTGCGGGGGTTCTCATGATGATTAACCCTGACTTCTTTACAGTGCTGGACAGTCTTGGTTTTTACTTGCATGTTGGTTGAGCTGTCACTTAGAAGAGTATCTAGTGGCAAACATTAAATCAAACAGCAGTAACCCCAAATCAAAGGTGGTCTTGAGGTAATTCAATGATATTAATTAATAATAATCCCTAGCTTTTACCTTGCACTTTTCATCAGTAGTGCTCTACGAAGGAGTTCAAGTTTATTATTCCCATTGTACAGCTGGGGAAGCTGAGGCACAGGTAAGGGAAATGACATGCCCATGGTCACTCAGCAGGCCCAAGGCAGAGCTGGAATGGGACCTAGTTCTCCTGAGTCCCAGTCCAGTGCTCTCTCCACTAGGTTTTGCTTCAGTGAATCATTGTGGCCAATTTATCCTTAATCTTTAACCAGAACATCAGTCTGCCATGTAGCTAACCACACACTCTTTCACTTATGGTTCTCAAAATGTGTTACAAACTAACTAATTCTTACAATTCCCATGAATGAAGAGGTATTGTCCCCATTTTACATGTGTGCAAACTGAGTCACAGATAGGTAAAATGCCTTGCCCAAAGTCACAAAGCAAGTCAGCAGCAGTCAGGATTAGAACCCAGGAATTCTGTTGTCTAATCATGTCAGCTTTGCCTTTCTCAGGCAGTACATACAAGGAGGGCTGGGCTGCAGAATATCACAGTAAAATTAGATTGTAAGATCTTTGGGGAAGAGACTGTCTTTTTGTTTTGTTTGTACAGCTCCTAGCACAGTGGGGTCCTGGCCAATGACTGGGATTCCTAGGCATTACAGTAACAAATAAAATAATAGACAATTGTTATACAGGTTGCACTGAAAAGCTAGGAAAAGCAGATTTATTGCCCAGGTAATTCAGTCCCTTGTGTATCCAACCTAAGCACTGAATGAGGAGAGGGGGGTGTTTGAAAAAATAATGTGATTTTGTAATTAAAAACTGTCCCATAATGCATATGCACAAGAGGCAAATGTATATGTATATGAAAAAAGCCAAGCAATCAATTACATGTGAAATTTGTTTTATTTATACTTAAAAGGCTATTTTACTTTTTGGAAACAGAATCACAACAGTGAAAAACTGAAATGTTTTCGCTCCAGAAATGTTGATTCAAAATTAAACAAATTTTCATTTTAAAAATTCATTTTGAAAGGTTTTGGGTTTAAAAAAAATTTTCTGAGAGAAAACCAGAGTGACACTGAAGTCGCTATTTTCCTACAGAAAATGGTGGTTACGATACAATTGCATTTTTATAACAGGAATATGTTCTGGTCACAACATTTCAGCCAGCTCTGCTCAGTGTTTAAAGATTTCTGTGGTTCTCTCTCCATATTTTGATTTTTGCAGGGAAGTAAAATGTCCAGTATAGATAACTGATTCATTTTAATGAAAGGTAATTAGTTGTAATCCCACTTCCTTCTTAACTGAGGTATAAATGTTTCATGGACAAGATCCTTGTAGTGCCCCTATGAAGTTGTAGAAATCTAAATGTTTACACTGAGAAGCATGGCTCTACAAGCATTTTTGTTGCTGTAACAAAGGAGCTATGGAAGCTGGGTGGGATATTACTGAGCTGTCTGTAGATAACCTGGCTGCACTTAAACACTGCTTGTTACTACATCAACTAGGATTGCCCAGTTTGGTTTGACGTATTCCTGGAGGTTTCATCACATGACAATTTTTAATTCCAGGAGATACCAGGACAACCGTGGAGGGTTGGCAACCCTAAACACCCAAGGTACTGGTGTGATCACTAGGGGTGAGTGACAACCTTAGGTTTTCAGTTTCCAGAACTGATCTAAGTAACAGCACAGTTTGCAGCGTACTGACAGCAAGCGCAAGGACATGAAGTCAGCAGCAATAAATTCCCTTTGTGATTTACTGTTTGCAGTGATAATTTCACAACCAGAACCTTGTAAATGGTCTCCCGGCTGGAAGGCTCAACAGCAAAGACAGGGCCCAAAGAGCAGGTGGGCTTTGAATGCCCCTCCCTGGGCAGGACTGAAGCATGTTGGCAAAGCTGTGTGTGTGTGTGTGTGTGTCTGTGTCTAAGATCAGCATCTGCACATCTCCCCTTTGGGTGCTCATGCTCCATGATGAATCATAGCAGCAGGAGCAAAGTATAAGCTAAGAGAAGAGAGGATTTTACCCAATAGAAGGGCTAGATCCATGTCTATCATTGCTAAAGCTGAGCCATCTCCCTGGAAGTTTAAGAAGGCCCAACTCCTTCCTATCCCCATCAGGGGTCTAAGTCTGTTCCCCGCGACCAACTCCCTGACAGCTGCTTGCCTGTAGCCAGGGAGGCTTTTTACCTGCGTGATCCTTTTGAGCTGTTTATTCCCAGCATTGGCAAAACCCCTCCTGTAACTTAGCTGGGAAGATGCTACCTCTAGACACAGCCAATAGTTCAGGCCCAATGTCTTAATGACCCCTGCTGTGTTTCCTGGGAGGCTGCTTCTCTGGATCCATGTTATTGCCTTCTAGCTTGTTTTGTAATAGTCCTACTATTAAGCCAAACCAGCGCATGCTTACAGCAAACTTTCTAATACGTCAAGGTAATTACTGCAAAAACCAGCTCACATACAGCACGATACATTATCACAGACCAGCCCTGTGTGACTGTTCCTCGCAGCGTGTAGCCCATTGCCTAGTAACAGGCAAACGGCAGCACTTAGGATGGGCTGGGTGCTAACACCATGTTTCCAGCCAATGCTGCACTGCGAGGCGTTGTGGCTTGTAGAGAGGCAGGAAATAGTAAGTGACAGGTGATTTTAGTGGATTTCTAAAAAAAATAATATGGAATCTTTTCACTCCTTTGGCAATAACCCCCATTGTACAGGCAGGGAAACTGAGGTAGAGAAAATCGGTGACCTGAGACCCATGGCCACTATCAACACCTGGATTAGAGCCTGGGCATGCATGATTATTAGGCCTATATTAAAGCCATGCTCCTCTCCCTGACAACTCCAGTCTGTGCTGTTAGGGTGGGTGGAGACTCCTAAACATCTATCTAGAAGAACATCTGGTTTTAAAGACCATCTAGATTATCTGGATAAAACTGTGTGAGATTAAAATCTTCAGGCTCCAGCGTCGTCCCAGAAGCGTTCCATACTCCGAAGGTCATGCCAACTCACCACTTCATTTCAGCTAATGAAGATTTTGCGAAAGCTCAAAGCGGAGCTACCCAAGACGCCAGCTGGCGTCAAGGAACCAGAGCTTGGGACAGGGCAGCTGCTGGAGACGCAGGAGAAGAAAGGAAAGAGAAGAACAAAGGAAAAGGAACATCTGCACTGCCCACTCCCGGACATCAAGTAGCAGCAGCAGCAGGGGAGTGAAAGATGCTTCTCATTCAATGTGCTTGAGAACGTTACTCATCGTTGCATGGTAGGCGCAGCACAGCGGATAATGCCCCGCAGTATCGTAGCAATTGGACAAGCACATTCCCCGGTACAGCTCTGTGCACCCTCCTTTTTCCTCCTGCAGCAGGGACTAGCATTGCTTTCCTCGTGTCCCTCCTCCACTCCCATCCAATGGGAGCTAGATGAGGCTCTTAAAATATCAGGTATTTATGTTAGTGATGTGCTCGTGGAATGACCTACTAATTTATACCATCATTTTAAAATTTAGCCCAGGCCATTGTGAGCTGCTCTCATCGCAACAAGATGTCACCATGATTAGTGCAATGGGTAGTTTCTGACACCCATTCCCACAAGCTAGGGATTTATTCCCTGTTGCCTTGTGCAGTCATTTACACAATGCAAAGCGGGAGTAACACACTAGCATTCACACTCCGCCTGCAATGGAGAATTGGAGCCCAGGTATCACTCTACCCTGGGATGCTGACACAAAGGGGGGCATCTCTGCATTGAAAGTCGTTCCCATTTTTATTCCAGAATTCATGTTCACCGCAACGTTCTCGTTTTCCTCTTACTTTAATAGAAGCTGGTTGGTCAGATCCCCCCAACTGTAATCAAGAGGAAAAACTCCATTGCATGAAGATGCTCCAAAAATACATGAAAAAGCTAGGGGGGAAAAGAAACTAAATAAGAAATGTGACTTTAAAAAATGAGTTACTAGGACAACATTTATTAACTTAGTTGTTTTTACTAAACTCAGTGCCAAGGATTAGCTCAGTTTTTAAAAATGCAAACACAGACATTTGTCTTCGTTATTTTTAATAAGTGACAAGCTATTTCTGTTAAAAATGAGCTAACATCAAATGCCCGGCACTTCCTAAACATTAGCTTGTTAAACTTTGTAAAAGTCCCATGAAGTTGCTATGTAAGATCTACTGTCAAAACCGTCAAAGGCTATTTGACACTCCCAGAACCATAGGGATGGTACCAAAGCTGGGGATGTTAATGTAAGTGTCTGTCTATATTGCACAAAACCCTGGCAGCAGGGAGTCTCGGAGCCTGGGTCTACAGACTTGGACTTGAAGGGCTTGTCCTGCTCAGGCTGGAGTTTGTGCTCTAAGCTTCGCTACTGTGGGTTTTATTTTTGCTGTGTAGATGTACCCTAAGAGTTCCTGGCTCTTAGATCACTAGACTACCCCTCTGTTCATGAGCCATTATGATGGAAAGAGATTGTTGTTTGGAAGCCAAAGGCATTTTCTTGGACCAGCTCACTCACGGTGATATTAGAATTTAAAAAAGTTACTGTAGTGCCTGCCTTGAGAAGTCCGAGAAGCTCCCTGCAATTTTGCACCTGCGAGTCGTGTGGTGTCCTGAATTCAGGTTTCCCCAAGTTACCAGCAATCTCATCCTAGAGAAGGGAAGAGCAGAAGAGAGTTAAACACCTACTGGTGTTTTGATTAGATTACGCCATGAGGAAATTGGGTCAAATGCTGCCCTGGTTTTCATCCCAGGCTCCCCACTCGTTTCAGTGCACGTGGAAGTAGAGATTTCAGTTCACAGATAGTGGACAATCAACAGGGCTTGAAAGCACATAATTTAAACTATTCATATAATTCAGGAACCTGGAATTTGGCCTCTTCTTTTGCTAAGATGACGATATTAAGAGTGTGTTTACATTCTGTACCAAAGTCATAAGGCTTTAAGCTAGGCTTGGAACAATTCCATGCATCTCTTTGTGAATTCTGACAGATGATAGAAACAAACATTGATACGTATCTTTTCTGTTTCTATCAAGTTAAATGTTTCCAGGAGCAGGAAATTCAAACTAGCAACTATACTCAGATACTAATTGTTGGTGGGACAGTAGAAGCTGAGATTCAGAAATTTTTTTTACCAACACTTACTAATAAAAATCTATGTCTAAGTATAATAAAATGACTGTACAGTGCAGAACTCTGCAATGTGATAGGATATGCTTGCTAGTACCTCCTGGGAAAAACCCTGAATTGGTAGAATCTCTCTCTGCAGCCATCTAACCAATCTGTTGTACATATCTGGTCCCCATCACTATAGCATCTGAGTGCTCACAAACTTTTAATGCATTTAAAGAGAGTTTTGAACTCTTGCATGTCTGTCATTTACATACTGCCATCTTATTGGTTGAAATTAACTGGTGCCAGGCATCCTAGAAAGACTTTAAACATCACACGAAGGGCACAGAGACATACCACAGTTTTCTACCCAGATGCCTTTTCCTTTTAATGAGGATATTGGGTTTAAAAACATGGTCCTTGTTTTTCTCATTTGTATACTGGGGGGAGGTGGGGACATAACTGTACCAGCCAGTCTGCCTCAATATGATACATTATGAGAGAGCAAAAAGCTTATACCCAAATAAATGTGTTAGTCTATAAGGTGCCCTAGAACTCTCATTTTGCTGAAAATAGACTCACATGGCTACCCCCCTGGAACTCGTCATTATGCAAGAGGGATGCCTTCTCCATGCTTCTCTGTAATCTCATAAGACAAAACATATAAACATTTGATCACAGCAGCTTTTACAATCCCCTGTCTGGCTTTAAACCAATTACCTTAAAAGCAGAGCTCAGATCATTCATTTTTAGATAGCTGTGTCAAGAAGTTTGCTGGTTAATGCTGCTTTGTCATGAAAAAATGATGATTTTTTTTAAACTGGTAATTTGACGACAGGATCAACTGGTTTTCATCTTCCATTCCTTTGTTATTTCTCCTAATTCCTATGCTGAAAGTCCAGAGGTTTATCTAATCTCTTTTCATGCCTTATTTTATTCCCCAATGGGGGAATGAGCATAGAGGAGAGTTGCAAACACATTTAGGAACACGTAAAGACAATTCCTGCTTATGTACTGACAGAAAGGAGCGTTGGAGGGATGGCTTGGTGGCCAGATTCATTTGGAACAAACTGCTGCACAGCCGTGTACGCTTTGCTTCAAAGAAAATGGAGGTCTGAATCCTTGGCTTGTAATAAAGATCCAGGGAAGGGACTTGGCAAGACGTTCTGCGCAGCAATATTTGCTTATTATATTTTGCACAGATCACACCCTCTGCAGGTTCTTAGTTGACGATAGGCCATTAAGAAAGGGAGGAATCATTCAGGCTGCATACATGAGGTTGCCTGGGGCAGACAAGATTGTCTCTGATGCTGATTAGCAATAAGGGAACAGCTGTGTATTTCACAGGAGACAGTCATGGGGGTATCATTTCATGACATTTCACTGGGCAGTTTTATCCCAGTCTCCTCTCTGGGACCCCCATTTTTACAGCTGGGGAGCTTGGCTAAGATCACACAGGGGGTCCTGGCAACACAGGAAATTAAAGTCTGATTTTCCACATCCTAGATCAGTGCTCTAACCACGGGGCACCATCCTTCCTCTCCGCGTAAGGGAACATGTCCCAAAATGGCTGTGAGAGAGTAACAAGCTGTGCTCTCTTGTGGAGATTTATATTTGTTTTTTCTTTCTTGCCTTAATTCTACGTTGAAAGGATATGTTTTCCATACTCGGAGGAGCAAAACAGCAGAGTCATTAGATTGTAAGAAATTATGTGACCAAATAAACATAGGTGTAGTTACCACTGAAGAGCCATTACTGATGTAGTTACACCTTGCTGACTATTCCAGCATGCAGAGCCCCACTCTCTAAGGTTGGATGCTCTTTTCTGAAGCCTCCCACTGCAGCTGGTCCACTGATCCTAACACCAGGGCCAAATTCTCTGCTGCTGGACATGGGGCATAGCTCTAAGGACTCTGACGTTTCATGCATTTACACCAGCAGGGAATTTGATCCATAGTGTAGAGGAGGCACTGGTTCTTACCACTGCCATTTTATCCTGCTCAGAGCAAGTCTAGATAAGAGTGTATTAAATTTGCAGTTTCCTCCGATCTCGTCTTTCCAAGTCTTCCTAACATTGTTACCAGTGGCGGAATTGCTCTGGTAGGAGACCTTGAGAAAAAGGCCTTGTCTGCCATGCGCTAACTGGAGTCCAGAACCAATGAACTATGATGTAAAATGTGGCCGACCTATTTTTAACAAGAATGTCACCTCAGGGGAAATCTCATTGTTCTGATGAAATCCCATCGGTAAACTAGCCTACACTACCTCCTCCTGCCCCCTCCCCAAACTCCTGAAATGCAGGTATCTGGGCTCTTCCACATGGGCAATGTTAGGTGCTTTGGATCTTAACGACAGCGAGGTATAGAATCCTCTTCTTGGGGCTAAGATATTGATGGCTGATGCCAGTAAGAATTTACTGTTCCTTCTCTCATATGATACGTTTGTGAAGGAAGGCACATGATGGTGGGAGAGTTCAGTGCAACAGGCTCCTAGCACTGTAGGCTTCATTTCATCACAGGAGAAGTGAAAAGCAGAGACACAGTCACCTTTTCAGATTGCTCCGTCCTCACCGGCTACCATTGCTGAGCTGAACACAGAGATTTACACAAACACCTGGGGGCAGGTCAGGGATTGTAAGGCTAAATTGTACCTTTGCACTGGTTTATAATTTGTAACTGAACAGATCAGGGAACTAGTCATTGTGAAGGGCTCCATAGGCGGGCCGGACACAGGTCTGAATTCAATTTCAGCCCAGGTCAGCAATGACCAAAATTTGTTGCCAGCTGATATTTTCTGTGAAATGAGTTGGTCTTGGGCCTGTTCCTAGCAGACAGGAACCTCCCTCCCCCACAGGCATGACCTGGTACCCTTCCCCCCCGAGCCTGAGGCCTGGTGCACACTTACGTTTTATGGCATAGGGATGTCTAACAGGATGATAAAAAAGAGCCTCAGCCCTAAACATAGCTGTGCCAGCAAATGCCCCCGTGTAGATGCAGTTCTATAGCAAAATCCTGGACAGCTTATTTCATTTGGGGAACTGGTATAGCCTATATTGGCAAAAGAACATCTCCACCTAGCATAGCTCTACTGGCAAGCATTTTCTAGTAGAGATGGGGCCAGAGAAGACGAGACTTCCCCATTCAACGGTTGAGTTGATTGCCCCAGGACAGGGCTGAGGCACATCGGCCGTGCTAGAAGGAAGCTTGCTGCTGCGTATACTGTAGCTCTTCTGTCTCCAAGGTTTGCAGGGTAGCTGCTTCCCCAAGCACTACCCTCCCTGGAAAAAGATAAATCATTTCCTACTATTAATTTTTGTGAAGTATTCCTCATTAAAGCGGGAGTCGCTGCCAACGTGGTATGTCAAAAAACTGAGAATATCTTCATAGAGTTACAGCTTAGTCGGACCATGCAGACCCTTTGTAATTGGCTTGATTTTTTGGAGACCAAAGAATTCAAAGTGACCTATCAAATTCAGTGCACTCTCCCTGCTGTCAGTGTTTGTCTCTCTCAGATACCCTGAGGATGTATTTAATGCCTCATTTTCTTTGTAGATTGGATGAGGTGTGTGAACAACGTTAGAGCTCGTGCTGCAGCCTCATCTTTTCTTATTTTTAATAGGTGAAGTCGCAGGCTAAATGGTCTTGTCCTTGAGAGAAATGCTGTTCAGTTTGTTTTCACATCACATAGAGACTCACAAAGATTCCTCCTCCTTCACAGTGTACAGTGGCTTTTAATATGGTGACAGGATTAATGAAGGAGTAAATTTGAGACACCAGCTGAGAGCCCCTCTTGGGTGCCATTCGTAACGCCATATGAATGACCTCAATTTTTCAGACATGACTAATGATTTTTGGTGTGTCTGTGTTTAGGTCCTCAGCTTGAAACACCCGACAAGTAGAGATGGTTAAAATTTTTGTGGTGGAACAGTTTTGTGTCAGAATATGCTGTTTCAATGAAATCTAAGTGTCCTGCAGAAACATGTCAGTTAAAACAGTCATGGGAAGTTATCAAAGTTTCATTTCAACATTATTTCATTTTGAATTTTATACTATAATATAAAAATCCAAATGTTTTGATGTATATTGTAAATTAGAATACATTACAAAATTGAAATGACTAAGTAAAATGCAATATTTCAGTAAGGTAAACGGAATATTTTGGAATTTTGATTTGCAACAAATACTGAGATTTTTCTCTTTTTTGTCCTGTGTGAGGACTAAATAAAATTATGACAGCTTGTGAGATAGAAATTCTGTTTTTGGGACCAACTCTTAAAAAGGGGCTTGATTTTCCGAAAGTGCAAACACTCACCCTTGAAAAAAATCAGGCACTTTTAGGTGTTTTAAGTTGGGCATCAAAATATTCAGGCACCCAAAATGACAAGCCACTGTCACAACGTCCTGCAATGGCTCAAGAGTGAGAGTACCAGCCTCAGGACAGACTGTTAAAAAGCCAGGCACAAAGCCCAAACTGGCTGGGAGCTCTATACATCGATTTCACCAACCAATTATCAAGGGTAAACACCTCAAGCACTATATAGCTTTACCATCGAGTCAGACAGTTTCCTTGGGTACTCCAGTCCATCTTGCCACCCAGGTAAGCTTACCTTTGTGATATATGGTCCCTTACCTCTAAAATCACAACAATATTTATGTTATTCTCAGTCCCAAAGAACCATCACTTACCCCAGATCAATTGCACCTTAGATCTCACACCAAGGACAACGTGAAACTGATAAACTATCTAAAGATTTATTAACTGGGAAAAGGAAAGGAGTTATTTTCAAGGTTAAATCACAAACACACACACAAATGAGTTACAGTCTTAGGTTCTAAAAGGAGATAGAAGTTGCTATAATATGCAACCTGTATATGTCTTTTAGGGTTAATGCAGACTAAGCAGCTAGGGATCCTTTGTTAATACAGTTTTGCACTCCCAAAGTCCAAACAGCACACAGATACAGTTTCTCCTTGTTAGGAATTTTTATTCCCTTCCCCCCCAGAGTTCAAGCTGATGGGGTTAGTTCATGCACACCTCTCCTCTTCATAGGGGTGGAAGGGCTGGGGGGAGGAATGTAATTAAAGTCTTTGTTCTTTGATGTTTCCCCATGGCTCCTTTGTTTTCAATTGGCGCTCTTGATGAGCAGGACCTAACACTTTCTGGAGGAAGCCAGCATTTTACACTGATTAATACTTCTTTCCTATTGGATGACTTGCACAATTATAGAGGATTGCAATGCAAACACTTCACTGCATCTTATAACCTTAGGAGGCCCAGATATTATACATGCAGCATCCTACAAACATTTCATAAAGCTCAAAACGCTTTTATAACTGACACCTATTTTAACACCACTAACACACAGGTGAGCTAGACTGGTTCCAGCTATGCATTTCTCAGCATTCAGTTGAGGCGTAGGGACCTGGGCCTGAGCTGGCGTGTCAGCATCACAGCCACTTGAAATTATTTTGTCTCTTTCCAACTGCCTGATACATCAAAGATGGTTTGCTCCTGGTTAGAGTGGAGCAGACGCTATTTTGCCTAATTTCAAGCCCACTATCATGGAGTTGATTATAAACGAGTTTATGCTTCACTTAAACTGTAGGAGAAAGGTTTTAGTTTCTCTCCACTTTTCTTACTGTATTGTGTTTTTGCAGGAAGAGCTTCTTGTGAAATTTGTTATAGGGAGCTAATCCCACAGGAGCCATGAACTCTTTCCATGCTCTAAAGACACTTGACTTCCCTGGCATCTGTAGCTGTCCATTGGTCTCTTCCTAAACTAGAAGAAAGGTACACCCTCTTTCATGCATAGACCCACACTTTCAACATTCCTCTGTGCTGCCTACCAAATTTCCTTCCTTCCCATGCTGACTGCACAGAGTCTAAAAGTCCCCTAGGGAAGCTTAAATATAAAGTCTAGATAAACTCTATGTCAGTCTGCTTCAGCTCACAACAAAAAGGTCAGAGGGGTGCAACTCCTACTTACATAAACACCCTGCAGGTCTTCGGGATGCTCAGCATCTGAAATTAGATGAATTTGTACAGAAACTGGCAACTCCGTTCTACTCGCTTGTCTGTCATGGACACTAATGTGCGTGATGGACGCTATATAAGTAGTCACCCATTCATAAAACCAAACAAACTCCCACGTTCTGCTGGCTTCTGAATTGCTTTTAGTTGAATTTTTGCTCCTGTGGTGGTTTAATAACTTCAGAATTAACAAAGCGAGGAGGAAGGGCGAGATGTTGGAGTCTGTGTTGTGCTTTAAATAATGATGACGCTCCCCCCTTTGCCTACATCCCCAATGGAATCAGCTTTGGATTTGCAATTTGTTTGCGAGAAATGCAAAGTCCATATTTTTAATGTAAATTTAGCAGGCAGCTTAGGAGAGCTAGTTTTTTCAAGAGAGTCTCAACAAGTCAGGGACGTGCAGTGTCCCGGCTTTTCAGATGATCTATGTCTTGGGGTCCCACGAACTTTTCGGGGGGATGCCTGAAATGACTAAGCTGTTAATTCCATCAGTCAAAATATTTGTTTCTTCTACAGTAACAAAACCTTTGCTCAAACTGTATTGGTGCTACTCCAATGCAAAATGCCTTGTATCCCCATTTCACTCATGTGACAAGTGTGTGTTTTGAACTAGCTGTTCATTACTATTTGCACTGCAGCAGCACTTTCAGGCCCAAGTTCTATAGGGCTATGCGTGGCACAAGCTTAACAAAAAGGCTGCCAATCAAAGCATGCAAGAAACAGGTGGGTATGAAAGAGCGGGGGAGAGCGGGGCTGGGGGCACAAGGAGGCAATTTTGGTCTGTGTTCATAGCTAAAGTTCTTCATAACTTGTCAGGTGGTGATGTTTCAATTTAGTTAATGAGAATCTCCCTGCTCTGGCCCTTTGGGGTGGGAGAGGGAAGACAAGGGTAATCTAGCCATCTCTCTAGCCCCCTCTTTCCTCCTGTCGCTGGTCCCCAGAACCCTAGAGGGCAAGGAAGCTAGGGACAGAAGGGAGAAGAAGCAGATGATGTTTTCTGACCCAGGTGAGCAGATGAAAGAAAGGATCTGGAACATGGAGTGCTTGAGAGCTCTGCTCACAATTAGCCATCCCTTTTTAAAGGATCAGTTTATAAGCCTAAAACATGCTGCCAACAACATCCTTTCCTTTTTATTCTGGAAGTACGGTTACCTTATCCTCTTCATGTCAAGTGCTGCCCCTCTTCCCGAGTCTGGGACTTCACTGCTTTCTAGTGCCCACTCAAACTGCTCCTGCTGGCTTTCTCTCTCTGCCACCACTTGGCTTTTCAGTTACAGTCAGACGCCAACACTTTCCAGTTCTCTAGCTGGAGTTAAAAAGCAGGCACTTAAATGAGGTCAAAGAGCTGCTTCACACTAAGGTGACATTTGAGGGGGTTTGGTATTTGCCCATATGTGCTCCTGGCATTCACAGGGATCTGAATTTATACCCGTTTGTGTGCAACAAACACCATTTTGCCACATGTTCTCGCAGTAGTTATAATGGACTTTGAGCTGATTATCTCAGATGCGAGCCATGCCTTCCATGGCGCTCATCTTGACCTTATGCCTTGACATTCGGGCAGCAGATCTAGCGCTACCGTGAGTCACAAGGCCTTGGTTCTAATCTGAGATTTACTCCGGACTCGCTGTGTGATCTTGAATAGATCCATTACTGCTCATAATGAGACCTACACTCAGCTTTGTAAGGTGCTTCTAGATCTAGGGATCAAACACATGATATAAGCATTGTTAACAATAGCAGTGGGCACATAGGCTGAATAAAGATTTTGGCCTTACTTTGTGTTGCTAAGTCTACTCCATCTGTTTATTCCATCCATCTAAGGGGTGATGGAGAAGGTCAAAATGACTCATCCACATCCATTTGTAGAAATTAAACAGTAACAAGTGTCTGACAAGTTATTTCTGTTTGGTCATAAAGCCACGGGTCCTATATAGTATCCTGCTGAAAATTAACTAGGTTTACATTATTTTAAGACATACAATATTTGTCATTTTCTCTGCAGGTTACAGGAAGGGATTTGGAGATCACCTCTGGTGATCCTGGGGGCAAATACCACGTACATTGGGGAAAAAATTTTAGATTCGACTAGAATTTGGTTTTCTGTGACAGCTCTCATACCCAAGGCATTTCCTAAAGCTCCTTTCACAATAATGAATGAGGTAGTGGCAGTACAGTGCCCATGTAGGCAACTGTTGCTGTCATTCTGCATCAGACAATAGCTCACACAAAGCTCTGGGCATTGGGAATGGATCTAGTGGGAGTGGAAATGGTTTTGCTGCATATCAGGGTTTTCCTTGACAAACTGCACTGTAAAAATGCAGTGAGGTCTTCTTGAATCTCCCTGGGCATCTACCAAAAATGGGCCAAAAGAACCTCCAGTTTTACATTAGAACCTCCAGTTTTACAATAGAACAGAAGAACTGCTGCACCCCTTTCTGGGTAGTGCTCTGGTGTAACAGCAAGGAACATAAAAACTCACCTCCAGTTGTGGTAACTCCAGCCGTATTCTTGAGGATAACGGGAGGGTGTTATCTATTAGCCAAAACTGAGACCATGGCTCTCAAATAAACTCACCCAGGAAAATGATAGAAAACAAACAGCAGATCACCTGTGGGCAAACACTTTTCACAGAGCAATCACTCTCTCTGACCAATCAGTCAACCAATCCATTAAAAGATATCACCTCATCCACCTTGCCTCTTTAATATCCTAGAACCAATGCACTTATAGCTATATTGCCTACAACTTGCTACTTCATCAGCCAGAAGAAAGGAAAAACCTAGAGGGTACTTACCAGCTAGGTAGAGATACCATATCTAATTACAAAACAGCTCTCTAAGGCCTGTGCTTGTTGGGCTCTGCCCTATTTAAAGGGACAGCAGCTGAAAGGCATGCTGGGAAAAAGATTCTTATAAAAGGCCAACTCTGGCACAGGGGGAATTAAAAAGGGTCAGGATGTTGCTAAGGGCAGGGATGAATAGGCTTGGATGTATAGTGCTTTTTCTCATATAGTGTTTATGGGTTCTGGGGAAATGAAAAAATATTTTTGCTTAGCTATTGTGTGTCTTAGGCCTTTGGTACTTGAGATGGGGGCTGAAAAAAAAATGAGCTGGTACTTGCAGGGAAGACTATCAGAAAAAGAGAGATCTTCTATCCCATTTGAAAAGGAGGGAAGGGCTAAGCTTAGAAACCAATAGGAAAGCTATTTAGGGAGAATGAGTGACCTCCAAATGAAACCTAACCAGATAGCTATCTACCACTGTGTGTTGCTTATTGGGGAAGGGGTGATTCTCCTGTTTCCCTGACTGTGTAGGGATAAAGCCCGTAGATTACATACATTAACTGGGAGTTCTGCAGGGAGGGACAACCTGTGTCTACATCACAAGAACTAGCTCCAGCTGGGACCCTTTTGTCCCTCTCAGCAGAACTCCCAGCTAGGCTTGGACAGAGGTGCTTTGGAAGTGGGGCGTGATGCTTTCAGTGTACTTTTAAAAACATACAAAATAGATGCCACACAGCCAAAGTCCAGCATATTGCACAAGTGTAGCACAGTGCTGGCAGGAAAGTGGTAGTTCTGGGGGGAAATGACATTTTCATACTAGAAATCCTCAACAGACAACTTTCCATGCTGTTGAAACTTAGTTTTAGCTTCATCATGTTGCATTGTCTTTCCTGCTTCGTGCTTGAGCGTTATTGCCTTCCAATCCTCACGGAGTGAAATGTAATTGAAGGCTGAGGGTGTCTTGATTCTCTTGAGCTACAATGATCTCATTAGGCTGCAAGGTTTAGAATGAGCCAGAAGCAGTTCAAGCCTCAGGGGTGGTAATCCTATTAATCACCAAGAAAATTAACTCCACCTGTTCACAGCCTGGGTCCAGAGGGCACAGGTAAACAGGAACTGCACACACTTTCAGGAATTGCTGACAGATTCAAGCAACCTGGCCACATCCATGAAAGCTCCTAGCATACTGCTGTGATATATTTTGATTATTAAAAAAGGTCTAGGAGACAGTGTCCAAAATCTCCAAGATAACACTTACCCAGGACATTACCAAAGGGTGTTGTCACCTTGTGTTTCCCAGGGCCAAGCTCTACGCTTAACCAGATTAAGTAATATTGAAGCAGTCCAAGATATGGAACAGGTCACAGCTCAGTTTAGATGGTCCTAAAATTAAATAGAGCACATGTTCCAACTTATAACATCTTTCATGAAATATTCTGGTTTCTCATTTAATCAATTACAACTTTTTTAAAAGTACAAAATGTTTAAGACATCAAGCTAGAGTAAATAGAATATTCTGCCTTTATCGAGAACAATCTTTCCATTGGAAAGAAAGCCCAGTGTTTTGAGGAGAAAAGTGAAATGCGTGTAGATATGAAATCTGGCCTTAAAGTTCAAGTCTGGTGTTTCATGATAAACTCATTCAGATACTAAGTTACTGGAAAAAATCCTCCGCTTTGAAAAAACATGTATGAGTCATGTACATTAAAGAAGGGCTTTTGTATTACTGGTTTGTGACTAAAAGAAATGCCATCATAAAAGTGCCCCAGACTTTGAAAATATGGTTACCTTGCCCAATGTTCCTTAGATCAGTGGTGGGTCTTAGCTAACATGTTGTAACTCACAAGAAAAATTAACATTGACCTGACTCTCAAACCACAGTAGAAAGACTGGATTTTTTCACTTATATAAGAATAAACATCTCTGTGTGTAATAGAGCTATACGAAGTACTGTGAATATTCGCTTACAGAACAATACCAAGTACCTCTGGTCTTATTTGTATACAACACTGATGTAGCTAAACCTTGCACGCCTTCCTGTGTAATTGATTGCAAATGTCCCTATAAAACCACAGTGACAATAAATGTCAGGCAACTTTTACAGTTTCTGTGATGCATCCCTGTGCTTGCTTGAAAAGCTTTTTGTTTCCTTCCCAGATTCCCTCCCAGTGGCTAAAAATGGAGCATCTTTTCCCATGATTCATTATGAGCATTCCACTCTGCTGCTGTGTCCATTCACACTTATCTAGGCAGGGATGACAGGCTCGGTCATTCATTCACATCAGCTGGCTTAAAAACCTCTAGCTGCTAAGTAGGTCACAGCTAGGGTGACCAGATGTTCTGATTTTACAGGGACAGTCCTGATTATTCAGGGCTTTTTCTTATATAGGTGCCTATTACTTCCCAATCCTTTTCCTGATTTCTCACACTTGCTATTTGGTCACCCTAGTCACAGCTGGAGAAGAGGCACATCTTGGGGCTCTCCAGCCAGCACATGATTTAAAAAAATTATTTTCTTTCCCAAGTTTTTAAAGATTGCATTTAGCGTCTGCTGCATGAAACTCTCCATAGGGATGTGCAAGAGAATTCTTAATCTATATGAATAAAACATTCAATATTTAGTAACCAAATGGTCTTATGAGTCATCAGCGCAGCTCAAATATTAAAAAATGACTAATTCAAACTGTCAATTGGGAACATTTGTTTAAGGAGAAAACACTCTAAAGAAACTTAGAGGAAGAGAGAACTCCTTAAAACTCAGACAGCAACCAACAGACGACACAAATCTGAAACTTTGCCTTACATTCTTTGGGGCAGGTACTGCCTTTACCTAAACGTTTATACAGCACCTAGCACAATAGGGCCTTGATCCTGACTGTTGACTTTGGGCATTACCCCAATACAAACTAGAACTAAGAATATGAACATCTCATCTCAAAACTTAACCCCACTTTTTTGTTTGGGTAAACAGCTAGGGGTTAAGATTAGACCCAATTTAAGCACACCCACATTTCTCCCCAGGATTTGGAGCCCAGCTCCAAAGTTTTACATCTTGTGTCTCTGGCTCCAGGATGCCGCTCTGCATCATCCTGGTTTGCAACTGCCTTTCCTACCAGAGCTGAGTGATCCTCCTGCAATGTTTCCTTTGGCCCCTTAGGAGAGGAGAAAATGAATAAACTCTACTGCCATAAATAGCCGAACTGAGCCTAAGAAAATAGAAGCAATTTTGACCCTGAAAATTCTTTTGATCTCTGCAGCTGGGGTGGGAGACAGAGGTTGTGGAAATGTTCGCAGCTTGAGGCATCCTAGTCAGCCCCTGTTTGGGAAGTAAGCACTGAAACGGCTCCACGGTGCCATGTTTCTGCCTAGGTTAGAAGAGCTGGGAAAGGCCCCCCTGCAAGAGCTGCTTTAATGAGCTTAAAACAATTTAGTTCAACTCAGGGGAGACCTCGCCAAGGAAAAAATAAATTAAGCAGTTCTCTCCTGCACCCGGGAAGGAGACATGCACACCCAACTTTATGTAGCAGCATGATGAAATAGCAGCCTGATGACCCTGATGGCTTCATTTCATACAGTACATATGTGCAAAGGAACAATGAAGTCATAACAATTCGTGCAGGAAATGGCCATAGGAAATAATAAGCTTTGAAGGCTGGTAGCTCATTTACTATAATACAGCTTCCCAGGATCACTGAGTGGAACAGGCAGAACACATCTCCTGTGTAAAACCTGTATTTGAGATTTGAAATCAGTGGGAGTTGGGCCCCTCATCGGCGCAGGCACTTTGAAAATCCCACTAAGCACCTACCTACCTGCCTCTTTAGGCACCTAAATACCTTTGAAAATCTGGCCTCTGTGACACAATTGACACGGCATCTAGCTAACTAGGCAGAGGACTCCCTTCAGTGGGGAGCAAGCAGCAGGAGCCAAAGACGATCTTTGTTTCTGGCTTTCTGGGGGTGTATCCGTCCATCCGTCTGTCCAAAGAGCGAGGGACGAGGCTTATGGAAGAATAGAAGCTGGAGGTGGCTCTGAGCGTCTCTGAGAGCGACTTGTCAAATTCCTGTAACATGCTGATCGGAGGTTAGAGGCTCATCCCAAGCTGAAGGTGGAAGGATCATCCTGGGCTCTGAACATTGGGTGCTTTGCTAAAGCTATTGTGGTTTGTTCTTGCTCACAGATGCATGCTCACACACTGCTGTATCGCTTTTAAAGCTGGGTCCTGCACTTGTTCTAATGGTGGCTAACGCAGGTGTCAGAGGAACATCAAACCCTGAAAAGCTGATAGAGCCCAGCTGTGGCCTTGCAGTGGGTTCATGGCTCAGGTTCCTTTCACTCTTTTCCTTACCATGAGAGACACATCACACAGGAAGCCAGAATGGCCCATGATGGCTGGAAGTGACAGCTGTGCATTAAGACATATAGACCTTGTTTCCAGGTGAAGATCCAACGTCTGAGCTGCTATATCTGGGGTGCAGAAAGATGCTCTGGCATCCTTCATTGGGGGAGGGAAGCTGCCAGTGGACTTGGCCTGCTGAAAGGATCTCAGCCATCTTGGTTGAACAACGCAGTGAGAGACTTGGGGGTAATCAGACTTGGGGGTAATCAGTGAGAGACTTGGGGGTAATCAGCGGGCGTCTTGTCCATTGCGGTTAGGTTATACATGTAACCCTTTGTTTGCTATCATAGGACTCTCTGCTAAATAAACTCAGATTTGCTGTCTCTGTAAAGAAAGCTAAGTGTGGCATGTTAAGCGGAGCTGGTGGCTAACGTGTAATTTTGCAAGCTGGTGTGCACTTTTCCTCTGGGAACAGCAGGCCTGGTTATTCTGAGCATGTCGAGTGGAGCAGGGGCTGGATGTCGCAGACTGATGCTTGGAGAACTCGGGGGTTGGAGTGCGCCTATTGCTAGCCTGCATGGGGGGCAGCAGAGCCCCCATGGGCTGAAAGTGTTTATGGGGAGTATTTGTGTTGCCTTCAGTTGGGATAGGCAGGGAGCTGACCCCCAGTAGGCGCAGACAAGGCCCTCACGCTAAGGGCAGGTGATAGCAAAGTGCTTCACAACCCTGGACACCAGGAAACATCACACCCTCTCCTGCATCTGTGCCAACACTCTTGCCTTTCTCTTCCCATTGCAACGTTACAAGGAGTCAGCAGATGGAGCTAGTTCTGTTACTCTGAATCAGGCCTGCTCAAACATTTCCTGCTGAAACTTTTTTTTGGACAGAAAATGGAATTTTTGACTAAACAAAAAAATTGCACAGGAAGTGTCTGCTGTCACTGAAAAAATTCAGTTCTTTTGTCAGAAAACTGAAGCTGGAAATATTTGCAGGTGACTGAACATTTTTTCATTTTTTGAGCAGCTTTTGGCTGAAAATATTTGTTTTTGGTTGCCAGAAAAGAGAAATTGTCTTTTTTTTTTTTTTAATGACAAGTTGAAATTTTCAGTGGAAAAAAGTCAAAATTTCCATGGGGGAATTAAAAATTGAGAACTGGCTTCTAGAGTGTTGAAGTCGTCTTTGGCTACCACTGGCTGGCCCGTTTTGGTCAGTTGCCTGCCTCGGAGACAAAGTCCACACACATGGAGCCCTGAAAATTGGACTGCGGTCAGGAGGGGCCACTGTCTGGTGGCAGTCATGAGCTTGCGCACAATTAACCTGGCTGCTCCAGATCAGCAATAAAGCCCTGGAGCTATTAGATGCCTGGAATAAAGCCGCACAGAGTGGTCATGGATGTTCGGTGTTACGGACTTTCACTGTCTAAGCATGTTGCTTGTTGAAGAAAATATTCCAGCCAGCTCTAGTCTAAATGTATAGGAGTTAGATCTTGGAACAATGTCTATTGTCTGCTTTGGTGGAGTTCATTGCTAAAGCAGAACGTGTCACCAGTAAAGTCAGTTGTCTGCCTGGTTCTCTACCTGAATAAGAATAATTTTCTAAGGGATAGTTGTTGCCTGTAAATTACTCACAGCAGTAAACAAAAAATTGCACAGTGTCTAAACCAGGCTCACAACTGTTCTTCCTCTATCCTCTATTGCTCTTCCATCTCCCCTCAATAAGCTCTTGTATCACCAGTGCTTCGATGTGGTCTAGTGAATAGAGCACTGGACTGGGACTCCCTAGGCCTGGATTCTATTCTTGGCTCTGCCACTGGCCTGTGCGTGACCTTGGGGTAGTCATGTCACCGCTCTGTGCCTCAGTTTCCCCATCTGCAATGGGGATAATGTTACTGACCTCCTTTGTAAAGCGCTTTTGAGATATACTGACAAAAAGCTCTATATAAGAGCTAGGACTAAGAATTAACTATTCAATAGACTTGCTCTACTCTCAGCATCCCTTCTTGCTACCATTTTGAGCTGCCTCTCCTTTCCTCTCCTACCCCTTTCATTCAGGACTTTTTAAAAACAATTTGGAAAGGAGGGCATTAAATTGTTAATTTTCTCTAAAATCAGTATTTTGCTGCACATGTGAAAAACTCATGACTGCTGTAACTGAACTGCTTGAGTTGGTCTGTCCTTAATTAAAGCACAGAAAGGATATCTGATTTAGTGATGCACCGGTGATGCGGTCATGCTATGTGTATTAGATAAGCAGAATGTGTATTAGTGGGTGTAATTTTCAGCAGGTACAAAGTAATTTATCAGGCAGGTTGAAAAACTTCAGACAGTGGAATGAACAGTGATTCTAAATCCATTTGTACACTATGAAGCATAAGCCCCATTTAAATAGAAGAATGTCATTGATTTTTAGATGAAACTTAAGACTGAATTACCCATTTACATCAAGATAGACACTGCTGCTTTTATACAAAAGGCTGGTGCCTTCCCACACCTGAATATTCTCATTAGAATATGGAATTGATTTGTAACTATGTTGATGCTGCTGAATGATGAAATGTAAAAAGGTTGTATTAGCCTGGAAATAAGCACTGGGATGGGGTATGCCAGGGCAATTTCACAGATGATTAGGATGAAGATTAGCAATTTTATTGGAATGAAAAATTGCGTTTTTTCAACTCTCATATATTTGGAAGCAGCCCCACAGAGGAACAATGACTAGGTGAGACCAGTGTAGGTACAGGGTGTATGGGTGATCTGGGATATTCTTGTACAGAAAGAAAGAGATCAGCTTTTGGTTTCATCTTCATTCTATTCAAATACTCTGCTCTTGGTTTGTGTTCTAAGCTCATTAACATTAAGCAGACCATTTTCTAGGCACTGTGGGGAAGAGGTCTGGGGGAAGGAGAGACTGTTAGAGAATGGTTTCCATTGCAGTAAGAGCAGTGCAAGCACTGCTGTTCTTCTAGGTCACCTCCTCCGGTCATTACCCAGACAAACTACAATGGGGGTTTCATAGAATCATAGAAATGTAGGGCTGGAAGGGACCTCAAGGTCAGTTGGTCTCTGGTGCTGAGGGAGGAATAAGTGCCTAGACTGTTACCTGGGGTTCTGCCAACCCAAAGCTCATGGTAACTTTACTTTGTGCAAGGTGCTGTCAGGAAATAAGCCAAGTGGTGACATGGCCGTCCAGCTGATAGATGGGTTGGTAGAAGCAGTTAACACAAGTGCTCTTACTACAGAGCTATGCTTAGGCTCAAGTACTTACACATGTCCACAACAGGTTCGTAAAACACCCCAACCCTTAACTCTTCATCATTACTGAAGTCTGGGGCGGCTTTTGAGTGGAAACAATGACGCCTTTCCAATTGGCCTGATCTTCCAGCTGCCGTTGGAGGATCCAGAAGCTGTGTCCAAGAAGAGATCCCAAAGAGTTCAAGCTCTCCCCCTCTATTTATCCTTGTTAATAGACAATATCAAGGTCGCCAGAGTACTTAATTAACTAGATGTGTGCAGACAGAATCTGCATATCTTGCGGTCCCGACAAACATCTCCCTGAGGGCAGGCATAAATAAGCTGCTTGGTCTTTTTCTGAAACACAGATCCCAGCATGTCCACCAGTTCATCAGGGAGGAGTGCAGAGTCAGGTAAAGGTTGAGCAAGAGACTCTCCTCCCCTCTTGGCTTAGTCATGCAAAGGCTGCAACGTCTGCAGAAAGGCCTATGAAATTTGGCTGCTGTTAGTAACAAATATGAAAATCAGTATTACACTATCAAGTGGTCCCTGGCCCTTTTACTGGTGTATCAAAATCTCCCCGTACAAGACCATCCCTGACAGGCGTTTGTCTAACCTGTTTTTAAAATCCTCCAATGCTTGGGGTTCCACGGGCTCCTTAGATAACCTCTTCCAGTGCTTAACTCTCCCCATAGTTAGAAAACTTTTCCTAAAATCCAACCTAAATCCCCCTCACTGCAAACTAAGCTGATTCCTTCTTGCCTTACCCTTAGTGGACATGGAGAATAATGGGTCACCGTCCTCTGTATAACAACCTCTTATGTATCTGAAGACTGTTATAATAGACTCATAGAAAACGAAGGCTGCGAGGGTCCTTGAGAGGTCATCAAGTCCAGTCCCCTGTGGTCAGGCAGGACCAAGTGAACCTAGATCATCTCTGATGGGTGTTTGTCTAACCTGCTCTTAAAAACTTCCGGTAATGCGGAGTCCACAGTCTCCCTTGAAAGCCTGTCCCAGAGACTCCATGCCGAGCTACACGTCTCTTCATGCCCAGGCATGTCCCCCTTAGTCTCCTCTTCTCTAAATGAAATATGCCCAAATCTTTCAACCTTTCCTCATGTTTGCTAAGCCTCCTGTCATTCCTGTTGCTCTCCTCTGGACTCTTTTCCAATTGGTTCATGTCTGTCTTAAATTTGGTGCCCCAAACACAGCACTTCAGCTGAGAACAGGATTTGGTCCTTAAAGAACAGGGACACTGTACTGAGCTGTTGGTACTGGTGTAGTTTTTGGCTTTGTACATCTCTGGCAACTGTGCAATGTTTTGCCTGTTATTTCCACCAAAACTGCTTGTAAAGTCACTGCCCCTTGGACAAGAGGGGACAATTCCCAATGAAGAAAGATAGCCAACCCTCTGCTTCATTCCTGGGCTATCAGATTGCATGAAATGGGAATGTCCCTAAAGCAGCATGAGAAGATGTCTGTGATGGGTGCCCACACAAGCCCTGAGTGGGTTAATGTGGGCCAGAATAGGCCAATTGACCTTATATGCTGGATGTGGAGGGGAACCAAGGATTGATGGGGCCCGATGGCAGATGAAGCCCAGCTAGGGGAGGTGCTGGGATGTGAGCCAGGAAGTGAGAGCAGGGAGGGCCTGCAGGGAGGGAGGTCTGCAGTCACTCCTAGAAGTTGGTTAGAGACCAGCAGGAGATCCAGGGGGAAAGTAATCCTGGGGTCCTGCCCTGGTTTGGGGAATCTGGCAAGAGGCTGAGAAAGGTGAAGTAGCGACAGGGAGCAGAGCAATCTCTGGTGGTAAACCCCAAGATGGGCAAGGAGAAGGGCAGGGTAGAGAGGAGCCCAGGGGAACAGCAACAGGGTCTGAGCAGATCTGGATTGCTAGTCATAGGGTCTCTGGGCTGGGACCCTAAGTAGCGGGTGGGCCCAGGCTCCCCTGCCAGCCACTGGGAAAGTGGCACAGGGCTGGAGACTTGGAAAGAAGACCATCTGAGACAGTGTCCAGACAGCTTGTCTGGTCGGACTTTGTTATCCCAGAAACAGGGGACTAAATAGTGACCTGGCCAGTGAGCCGTCACAAAGGGGGCCCCACGAGTCATGGAGGAAGTGAGGGGCCACAGCGCGCGCATCTGACCGAAGGGGAGATGTGGCGAGAGTTAATTCCCAGGCTGTTGAGTGGCTAGTGCTAACCCAGTGATCAGTAATGTTATGGCAAAGGTGTTTTACCCCAATGACACCCTGCCCATGGGATCCGTTTGGCCCAGCCCAAACTTTAAAAGGCATCTTTCCTGGCCACAGTAACGTGCTGGTGGCAGGGGTAGGGAAGAGGCGAAGGGGGGAGCAGAAGGCGCTCTCTTTTGTTGCAATTCCGCCATCAAAATGAAGGGATAAGGGGCTGAGGTATGTTTGCCGCTAATGGTGGAGCTGACGTCGCCTTGGAAGCTGCTAACTCAGGCGTGTCTGCTAGACGTGACATCGCCCTGAGGTTCTTAGCACGCTTCTGAGGGGCACATTTTTGCTTTGGGAGTAGGGGAAGAAAGCTCATGATTGCTGAATCCATCACGCTGCTCCCTGCAGCACAGGTACCCTTTGTGCATGGGGCTAGCACAGGCTAATGGGGGGCGTTTTTGGGAGTCTCATGGTTGAAATAGTGGCAGCACGTCACTGCATGGCCTTACCACTCTGATGAGCCTATTTTGTGTAAATGCAACAATTCTTCCCACTTAGGGTGAGTGAACGACTTGCGTCATCGCTGTTATCAGGAGGGAAAAATCCCAGATAGGTCTGACTTGCGCTGTCCTGCCATTGACCATGTGGTGCATATTTATACAGCACGAGTGCAGGGTTGGTAGCAGGGCGAGGAGTTGAGCAGAGGCCGTGGGTTCCTGAGATGTTAAAACAGACTTAGTAGTGAGCCCCAAATTCACTTTAAATGCAATAACCTCTCAGAGGAAAGGAAAGGCGACACGCATCAAACTAGCCAACATACCTTTGAAAACTAATTCTTGGTCAGCAGATAACCTGAAATATCCATTCTACATTTGCCACAATGAGAGCGCTTTAATGCCCAGGTCTTCACAATGTAGAGCATTAACCTTTGCAGATGGGAAATTAATACCAGCCTCCACTGATATGTATTACAATATGTATTTCATTATAAATTGAATTAACTGCAGACAGGTTTCTGCAACCAGCTGCAGTAAATCCTTTCCATTGTTTAGCTTGCAGCCCATACTGGATTTAAAAAAGTTCTTCTTCATGAAGAAGGTAAACTAGCTGTGCTGTTTGTGAAGCTATACTTGCCACTCATCCACTCAAATACCTACAAGCTGTTTGCCTAAGAACAAACTGCGGCCCCTACTCCCCCCAAGACAACAGCTCTCTGCACCAAGGAAGAATGACCTATTGTACACAGCACCTTTCACTTTAAAGGATCCCAAAGCATTTCAGCTACTTCACACCCACTCTCTTGGCCCAATCCAGTTCCCATTGAAGGCAATGGCAAAAATTCCATTACAGCATGGGAGAGTGTAGGACCCTGCTTTCTTCCATCGTATTTGTATTTCTGCAAGGAACATGTCAGACTTGTTACCCATCAGCTCTGTTCTTGGGGAACCAGGGTGCAAAACCCCTACTCTGTCTGGATCACCTGAATCCACCCCAGCCTCTGCTTGAACCAAAACCAAAAGCAATGAAAAGGCAGTGGGAGACACACCTAAACCCCTCCAAACAAGGGAGATAGGATTAAGGCAATTCCCCATGTCTCATCTACATCAAAGATGTAAAAAGGACGCATCTCAGTTAGCACATCGAGTGAAGAACAGAAGCCTCATCTACATGGAGGATGGAACGAGAATTAGCATACCGCATGGAGAACCACGCTCCAAAGCAGAAACCGCACTGAACTCTGGGGTTGGCAAAGCAGAGACATACTGCATGATGGGAGAGCTCTGCTCCTGATGTAAATGAACCCGCCCCTGCACACACCCAGCTCCGCAGTTATCGGCCCATTCTAGTTATTGTTATCCAAACACTGAATCTCCCTGATTGCATTGTGAGCTCCCTCAAGGAACACTGCCCAGAGCCAGGAGTGATCAGCTCCTATTGTCCAGCATAAAGAAAACTGCTCTGGGATACTCCCTTGAATCATTGTTTACCCATAAACAAACCTGGCGTTCTCCCTCGAACCATCGTTTCTTCCCTACAAAAACCCCTACCCTGTTCTGATGCCTGGATCCAAATGCGACATCAGCTCCACTGGAGCTTCCCCTTTTCCTGACTGATCGTGTTGGTGTTTCCTGACTGTCTCAAGTGCGCCGGACCCTAAACTGAACAGCCTATCTCCTGCGAACCTCTGAGCTGCATGGAGTGGTGAGGCCCCCCCTCCCCCAGTTTCCTCCAAGTCTGTCGGCCTGTCTCTCTGTCGGCCTGTCGGCCTGTCTCTCTGTCGGCCTGTCTCCAGGTATAATGTTCTACTTTTGTAATCAAACCTGGACTAGCTTTCTCCAATACCCCAACTGTAATTGTGTAGCATTGTAAGTGTTTGTTTGTTTTCTATTAGTATCATACGTTGTATATAGCTGGCAATAAACTGTTACGATCCACCTGGTTGCCAGTCTCTCTCCAAACTTCATTTATTCCTTTGTGCTCTTGGCTTCCCTATCTTGCTCTGCAGCAACGCTTCTTTTACCTAAGCCAAAGATCCCGGCAGTGCCCAAAAATCCTGTGGGGTTTGCTCATCAAGGGGGTTACTGCTAGAACAATTTTAGAATGAAAGGGGAGGCTTCTGAGAAGTGCTGCTCTGCCTAGCCTCTGGAGTGCAGGGCATATAAGGGTGGCAGCTGAAAGTGCCCTTTGACCCAGCCTGATTGAGTCCCGGAGCAAATAAGGGGGGCAGCTGAAAAGTGCTGTTTGGACCCAGCCTGCTCAGAAGTGTGCTCTATTTTGGTGCATGGCAAAGGGGCATATTAAGGGGTCAGCTGAGAGCCTAGTCCGCTCAGACGCACTCGTTTAAACTAGAGTGTGTGTGTGTGTGTGGGGGGGGGTGTTTGAATCTGGGGCAGGAGGAACCCAGCCCTGAAAACCTTAGGTCCTGCAGGATAGCTCCATTGGGAGGAGACTTGTAGCCATATGAACACACAAGTAACACAAGCAGTACATTAATAGAATTACACCCTCCCTTCCTGGAAAGTAACCCTAATAAATGAGCATAGCTCGAGATGATGAGCAAATCTGGTAACAGACTGTTTCGAGTAGCTCACGAGAGTGAGTGCCAACCTCAGGGCAGACTGTCAAGAAGCAGTGCACAAACCCCAAATTGGCTGTATGTTCTATAATCAGATTTTGCTTACCAAGCGTGAATGCCACAAGCACTATAGTGCCTTACCATGGAGTCACAGTCCCCTTGGATGCACCAATCTATCTTGCCACCCAGGTAAGCTTGCCTTTGTGATAGATGGTTCCTTACACCCAAAATCAACCATTTTCAGGTTACTGCCAGGCCTGAGAGACCAGTCATTTACTTCAGGTCAATTACACCCCCAGCTCGCTCACCACAGGTCACACTTGTAGCCAATCCTGTAACAAACTAAAGATTTATTAACTAAGAAAAAGAAATAAGCATTATTAACAAGGGTAAAGCTGGTAAACATATACACTTACAAAGGAGTTAAAATCTTAGGTTCCAAAAGGTGGTAGAAGCGTCTATAGCAATAGTGTCTATCTGTCCTTTAGGGCTAACCGAGGCCAAACGGTGAGGATCCCTGGCTTATGCTGGGAAATTCTGCCCTCTCAAAGACCTTGGCCCTGATTCTCCCTCTGTCCCTTGCTCCCAGGCTTCCCCCCCACTCACAGGGGCTGCGTGTGCAGGGGCGCCTGGGCTGTGTCCACTGTCAGGGAGGCTTCGAATCGATGTCTCCTTGATATCCTGAACACTGATGCCAACGAGGAGTCAGTTAAAAGGACCTGTTAGAAACCCTTGTGTAATAAGGTGACCCTAATCCGATTTTGGCTGGGACAGTCCTCTTTTCGAGCCCTGTCTTGGATGTCCTGCCTTTTTTGGCAAAACTGGGCATTTGTCTCATTTTGCTTTTGCCAGCTGATTGTCTTGCCAAAAAAGTGGGTGGCTGCGGGTTCAGAGGAAAATTTGGGGAGGGGTGAATGGCAACGCCATGGGGTGAGGCACAGGCTGTCAGCCCCAAGAAATCTGTTGGCTATAGCCTAGCACTCAGATACACTGAATATGCTCCAAGGAGAAAGTCTGGGATACACCTTAACACTCTTAAAACCGCTTTCACCAGAGAAGTAGATCGCGACATGGTTTGGACTGCCCAAATACTCAGAAACTGCTTCAGTACAGACCCCCCTCTTCCCCCAAACAACAACCCGAGTTGTCACCTAACACACCTATCCACATAGGAATCCCTATGGGGTACCACGAAGCAATGACAATCTACCCTTGATGGGGACCATATCCTAAAAGAAGTCTCTCCCAATCCCTCTTCCGTTCTCCAAATGACCTCCCCACAGACCAGGACACACCAACTCCAAGAACCAGGCCCTGCCAGAACAATGGATGCAAAACCTGCAGACATATCACCACTGCTATGATGGTCAGCACTCCCCACAACACACCTTTCCAGATGTGCGAGTCTTACACATGCCTATCACAACATGTGGTTCACCTCCTCCAGTGCATAAAATGCCCCAACAACTATGTGGGTGAAACCAGACACTCTACGCTCTCAAATAAACCCACACAGAAAAATGATGAAACAAAAATACCCTATCACCCATGGGTGAACACTTTTTACATAGTGATCACTCCATATCTGACTTCGCAGTCCTAGTCCTCAAAGAAAATCTGCACAAGACCTTCAGAAGATGAGACAGGAGCTTATATTCATAACTCTGCTAGACACTAAAAAATCATGGTCTCAACAGACACATTGGTTCTAAACTCATTACAACAATTTGTAATCTAGGAATCTTCCTTTGTCCTTTGATTGCAGAGATGTTAATTGCTTACTTCATTTTAAATGGTGTCTTGCAAAACGTGTTAACTGCTTATGTTTAACAATCTCTCAGTTTGTATTTAGCTGTGACACTCTGGTTACCTTTTTCAGACCTGAAGAAGAGCTGTGTGAAAAATCAATAATAGAAGTTGGTGCAATAACAGATATTCCCTCACCCACCTTTTTACTTTTTGGGTCTTTACTTTGGCACCTTTGCCATTCTGTTCCCATGCACTCAAAGTGAACGGTTAATCTAATATTATTTTGATTTTAGATTAAAGAAAACCGCAAGAAGAAAGAACGAATGTAAAGTCTCCCTGAGAGAGCACAGTGTGTGTCTGGGTCTATGTTGCAGTAAATCTGAGAACAAAATGGCTGCTCTCTTTGCACAGTGGCACAGTTTTGGACATTCAAAAGTGCAGTACGCAAGAACAAAAGGCATCAGTTTCAGCTTTATGCATCACGTTTGTTTAGGGCTAATTCCTGCCCGTCAAACTCCTATAGAAGTGCAGAGCTGATTTCACCCCACTGATTCACTGGCGTAATACCAGCGAGGAATTAAATATGCAGACAGCAGTAGAAACAGTTCAGCTCTGTTGTGCAGGGGAACGAGAGTGCAGAGGTATCGCAGAGGGGGCTGGAAGAGAAGTTTGCCTGGCTCCCTGGGAGCTGTGTCTCCAGTGGTGCAATGTACGTGCGTGAGAGGGTACGCACATTGTTGCTTTCAATCTGTAGCAGGAAGCCAAGCAGGCGTGGCTGGGAAGGTCCCAGGCAGAAGCTCTGTGCAGCGGGGTGTGGTGGCGAAGGAGATGCAATGGCACAGGGATAATGAAGTTTTTCTTATTCACAGTTAGAAGGAAGAATCGGAGACTTGAGTCAATTTCTCCTTAACAAATGACTGAGGGGCTTTAGGAAGTGACCAGCAGATGTGTTACTGTCAAACCCAACCCCTGGATGGTGTGCGTGTGTAACTGCTGGAAGCATGAGACTCGACAGCCTCTGGTATAAGCTGCAGAGCAGCTCTGTGGACTGAACAGAGGATTCCTGCCGCCCCCCCCTCCCCCCCCGCGGCCTTGCAGAGAACCTTGTGCTAAAACACTTGACTCTGTCTTTGCTCCAAGAGGGGAGATTTGTCTCTCATTTTGTGAGAAGGCTTGTTGCTTTCAAAAGCAACACGCTGCAAGAATGGCTCAACGGCCCCAGTCAGTGGATCTTGCAGGATTCAGCTGTGTGGATTTTGGCTAGCGTTTCTCAGTGACCAGTCTGTGGATCTCCCTGACACAGCTTAGGAAGGCAGCAAACCAGTCCCTGGGATCAAAAAGCTTGAGAAACGGTGGTTTAGACCGAGCCTGCACTTGCATGAAGTTGCTCAGTTTAAGCTGTAAGCGACCTTCATTGTACGTCAATAGCGTCACAGGTTTTAGTAGGTAAATATCGAGCGCTCTAGTTCTCCCAGCAGTCTACGTGTGTAGTTCCCATTAACACTGCTGGCAATGATTATATACCAGAGGACCTCTTGGTAGGTCTGTTTTTATTGACTAAGGTCTGAGAGTGATCATTGCTGGTGGGTAGTTGCAGTTTGGCTTGGTAAATAAAAAGAGAGAAATAATTAGCTGGCTCTGAGCTTGTAATTACATGAATGGAACCTGGTATTACTGTGTAATTAAATGCTTGACTGTTGCCATGGCCAATGCCGCCCATGCAACTTGAGGCACTGCTCATTTGCCATCTCTCAGTCCTTAGGTACACAGCTGAGTCCCTCGTCAGGATTAACAAATGAACAGTGTACACACTGAATGAACATTCCCATGTATACCTAACACTATAAGCCAGATTCACCCCCTGGGGTTCCAGTTTTGGCTTTCACAGCTGTTGTACCAGCGAAGACTTTGTGCTCAATTGCTGCACTGGAGCCTTGCAAAACTGAGTTCTCACATAGGCAGCTGTACTCGCTGAGTTTTAACTTAAATGTCTCTTTAGTAAGAAGAAATGGTTTTTGTCAGTCAATCCGGTTAATGTTTTATGGAAGGCGGAATCCTCTGTTCTCTGATTCTTTGCATGGTACATGGGGGGGGGGGACGGGAAGCCTGGGGAGCATCTTTTATCTTCCAAAAAAATGGCGCTAATTAAGCAGTACATTTGGAATTGAAGACATGCCCAAGGGCTGCACGGCATCAGCTGAAAGAATTGGATCTCTAGCACACAGCTGAGATCCCCTATTACTTCTGTGGCTTGTGAAATTGCTCTATCCATAGGCAATTAGAAAACTCTTCACCGTGGCATATCACTGTGCTGATTTATTTGCATTGTGTTTCTGTTTGAGTTGATTCGTTCCCCTCCCCATGTTGCATGTTCCTAAGACTCAGAAAAATGAACTCCAAGTGGTCACAAATCGATGTCACCGTGCAAAAGGAGGTGCTATGTCCAAATACATGTTTCACGCATCTCTAGGACTAGGCCTAACACTGTGGCTGGCTCCAAAAATACTCCTTTCATTTTTGTTGCATACTTGAAAGCCACACCGGGATAACATGATGATACCCATCTTGTTTCCATGGGGATTCCATACATCATCATGCTTTATACAAAGCAGAAAATAAAAATAGCAGAGCATGCAGTCAGAGGGCACTCAATCTAAGGATGCTCAAGCAGTCCCCATTTCAATTTGTTTCGCAAGGACCTTGCGTTAAGATAAGGGTTTAAATTTTTCTCCAAACAAAAATGGCTGAATAGCAGATGCACCTGGTTACCTTCAAACGTAGAGAGGAGTGCCAAAGCAGAATGCTGGATCTGCGCTCCTTTTTGGCTTTGGGCTCGTTCAGATCTGGTTTGAAAGTTCTTGGCTTGGTCACATCTGTGTTCAAAACATCAGTCCAATATGTGCCACTTGAAGCCATGTTTGGTCTCAGAAAGGTCACTTCTTGGTGGGAAATACGTGGCTAGCTGGCATTTCGAAGGTGATAGTCTTTATGGCCCAGATCCTGGTTTTAATGGGAGTGAGGTGCCTAAATTCCATTGGGGATCTGGGCCTACATGTTTCTGCATGTGGCATTCCATCAGTGATGAGTGTGTGCATGTGTTTATTACATGGAGGGCTGGTAGTGCCACCTATTAATAAGGTTGCCTGACGTTTCCCTTGGAAAGACCCTGCTTTTGGGTTGTTAACTTTACCAAAAGTTAACTGTTCAGACTAAAACTGAACATACTGACTATCTACCTTAGGCCAAATTATTCTGAAAAATTTCACTGAACATGGTTCAGCCATTTCTGAGAGCAAGGCTAAGGAAAAATACCTTGTTTCGCTCAATCTGAATTCCAGCTGGCATTACCTAACTTTTGAGCAGTTGACTTTTCAACCCAGAAAAAGTTGCTTTTAAGGTCGGTTTTGTGTGTAACGATAATATATGGTGGCATTCGCAGTGGAATGGTTACAAAAATAAAGCTGCTACAAAGTCCAGGAAAACCTCTGATCTACATTTTAAATGAATGCCCTTTGTGAATAAATATGGTGGGATCCCTTTCCGTTTGCTGTGGGTGAAGATTCCAGATGAATGATTTTACGGTCTGAAATACGTGGGGCCTTAAAAATGACACTTGTTATACAACTTTTTAAAAATGTACAAAGCAGTTCCCTCTGCTTGCACCTGCATAAAGTAAAGTCCAGGGTTGGTATCACCACAAAGAACGAAAGCACTGAAAAGAATGGCAGGAGACTGCCTCTGCTGCCTTCTGGGTGCTCTGGAAAATAGTCATCAGTTTCCTCTAGGTAGAGGAGGAGGGGAATAAACAGGGAGAAAAAGAGGATACCTGATTTTACAATGGGCTTCAGGACAATGTCCAGTTATCTGTCATGCTTTAGAAAGAAGGAACTTTGGTCAATCAAAAATGAAATGCATTGGTAGAGTTGTATGAAGTCCAGACCAGGACTGGAGTAGCAGGGGCTGCTGCAGTTTAGGACTGAAGACTATTGACAGAGGGGTGTGCTGGCAGTTTGCACAATACCTGTGTGTATTATGGGGTTGGCTGTAGCCATGAATGAGGCCTAGATCCTCAAAGATATTTAGGTGTCTTATTCCCACTGTTTTCAATGGGAGTTGGGTGCCTAACTACCTTTTAAGAATCAAGCCCTGAGTTTTGATAGCAATGAGTTCACATACTGGTTTTCTTTTTGAAAAGGCAAACAACCCCTGCCTATCTTTCCCACCACCCATCTATACTTCACTGATAAGTGGAATGTAAGCATCAAATCATTTTTTTTTAAAGTGGGTATACAAACAAAAGACTAGAATAGTTTTTGAATTCAGCACATCCCTCCTTGTGGAGGTATAGATGCTTCAAATCCCTTGATTAAGTGCCATTTGGTAACAGAATGAATATTCATCACTTATTTGTCCAGGCACAATGTGTTCTTTCTTATCCTTCTCCATTATCCAGCAGCCTCTGACTTATCGAAACCAAAGTGCAGATAAAAATTCTGTTGTGGCAAAAAAGCAATGAGAAGAAGCCTCAGAGACAGAATTTGCACAGTATCTTATGCAGTTGTTCTGCATCTGTTGCTGGGGGAAATAACAGAGCAAATGTTTTAATTTATGCAAATGAAAGTTTTAGTTTGTGCTTTGAATTTGCTTATTAATAATGTGATCTGTTTGACTACAGACTCTGTGACTGTCTCTTTCTTAAATGCCATTAAAATTTACTTTGAGCTGTGTTTGTCTCTTTTGGGTTGATGTTTTTTACGCCTTGATATGGAGCGATGGAAAATATTTCTCAGATTACTGTTCAAATTGTAAGAAAAAGCCAATAGTTTCCTCCAACTTCTTTCTCAATCCTTTCTTTCCCTTCACAATTTGAGTGCTGCCTTAGAGCCCTGAAATATGTGAAAAGAGATTTGCTATGTTCAGTACAAGTTTAAAGTCATTGTTTTCATTCCCTGTGTTGGGTTTTTTCAATTTCAGGGTGGCACTTGGGGGCATTTGGACAGGATTAGAAAATAACCATGGAACTTGCATCTGAGCACAAGCTTAAATGCTATCAAATTAGCAATAGGGGAGCAGGTGGTAATTTTCTCTGTAAATGGCTTTGCTAAATTGCAATAGAAATCGTTGAGCTATTCTGTATGTTTGTGGTGCTTTTGTTTGTATTTAAAGTCGCTTTTCCACTGTGGGGAAAGCAGTAACTGTCTCTGTTGTTGTTGTGGTTTTATTTTTGAGCATTCAGTGTCCTCTGAGAATCCAGACAAATTTTTGCTCCACCATTTGCATTATTCCCCTGCCATTTGACTCAGTCTTGGTTTTCCCTCAAATCTCTGCTGTACAGGCAGAGCTGAGATAGTGTCTGCGGCAGACTGTGGTTAGCAGCAAATCCAGCATTTCATGCATTTGCTGCGGGAACACCAAATAGAAGTCGAGTGGAATGGATGTGAGGGTGAGGAAGGAAAGTAATCAACGTTGGAAACATTCAGGAGCAACATAGTCCTCCTTTCCCCTGTGTACAGAGGGAACAAAAGTCTTAACTGCAATGCTTGCTCCAGTCTGCTTGAGCTACTTATATTGTGCCCTAGCCTCTCTTGCCCAGGGGAGCTCCGTACTCGAACTCAGAACAAATCGAGGAGAGCTGCTTGGAAAAATCTTCAATGAAAATGGGGGAAAAAAAAAAAGGTTTCATCAGTTTTTCTTTGAACTTTTGTAGGAGTTTGTTGGGGGGGGTAAAAACCCAAACCTCTTGAAAACTGCAACCTTGTAACCAACCCCCCACAAAATTTCCAGTTTGGGAGCAATCATTTTTCCCCGTGAGAACCCAAAACATTTAATTGAAAATGAATATTTTCCCCAAAAGGTCCATTTTGATACTTTCCATACACCGCCTCTATAGTGGACTCTTAGCAGACCAGTTTTCACAGGCGTTTTTCCCTCTAGGGGCCCTGGAATTTTATTTTGTTTTCATTGGGTTTATTCTGTTGGTGATTGTGGCAGATCAGGTGCCAGCTCACGCCAAGGCCCCTCTGAACGCTGACAAATGCATGGCTGGAAACCAGGCTGGCTCACCTGTGTGTTAGCATTATTCAACTAGATGTTTAAGCTGATCAGAATGTGTTTAGTGCTTAGACTTGATGAAAAGCTTGTAGGATGCTGCATGTATTGAACTCACTTATAACATCGGTCGCTCACAGCATAGAGTCCTAGTGTGTTGGCATTGTAAACCTCTGTAACTGCGTAACTCACCAAACAGGCAAGAAGCATTGATTAGTGGAAAGTGCTGGTCCTGGCGGTAAAGACGACCCATTCAAACCAAATGAGCAATTGTGAAATGTCAACAATATCCTCCATCTTTGTCCTTTGATTGCCTCCCCACATCCATGAAGAGGAGCTGGGAGCCAGACACTTGTTCCATCAGTTTGAACTCTGGGAGAAGAGAGTAAAGATGCCTGACCAGAAGGAACTGTATCTCTGTGCTCGGAGAGGGCACCACTTCTAAGCATAGGCAGGGGATCCCAAGCAGCTTAGTTTGGGTTAGCCCTAAAGGGCATATGGAGTTTGCATATTACAGTCGCTTCTGTTACCTTTTTGAACCGAAGACTGTGTGTTTACCTGCTTTAACCATGTAAATAACTCTCATTTCCTTTTTTTAGTTAGTACATCTTGACTTAGTCGGTGTGAGCTCTGAGGTACAATTGACCTCGGGTAAGTGACTGATCCTTTGGAACAGAGAGTAACTTGAATAATATTGTGATTTTCAGTGTAAGGGACCACCTGTCACAGAGGCAAGCTTGCCTAGGGGGCAAGACAGATCAGAGTATCCCAGAGGACTGTCTGTGACTCCATGTTAAGGCTGTTTTAGACCTTGAGGTGTTCACGCTTGATACCTGGTTGGTGAAATCTAAGTATAGAACACACAACCAGCGTGGAGTTTGTGCCATTTCTTAATAATCTGCCTTGACGTGGGCATTCATGGTCGAGAGCACTCGAAACCGCTTGAAACAGCTTGAAACCGAGATCCATTTTTAAAAGGCTTCTCTGTATTTCACTAGCACTTTGCCTTAGTGCAGTAGCCTTTTGGACATATTCTTCTTTATACTTATTTACAAATAGGCTGGGAAGGATGAGACTTTTATTGATAAATGTAGCTAAATGTCAATTTCACTGTACACACAGAAACCAATGGAAAAAATACTCCCATCCATAATAATAAACATTTATAAATAGGCAAAGTAAAAAACATGCTGCCTGAGAACTTATTAGAGTTCGATTTAAGGATATGTATTTTGTATCATATGACACGTGGATGTTCACAATTTGTATTTTAATGATTATTAAGCTTTTTTGAGTCTCAACATCAACTGCCATTAAATAATTGTCTGACCCTCCCTGTTGTCTGAAACCCCCATACTTTCCCTCAGCTGTGAAAATTGAAATAAATAAATATTGAAAAAAATACTTAAACCCCATAATTTTGCACAACGGTGAAAATTTAAATAGGTAAAATAGAAAAAAGCTTAAAAATAATATCACTGTTTACCTGTCAGAATTATAAAAAAGGGATTTTACTCTTATCAGTTCGGAAGTGCTCAGGACTGTGAGAAATGGCTGATTCCTTCCTTCAGATTTTTGGCACCACAGATTGCAGCTGATTATATTCTAGTGCACCTTAAAGAACCTGACAGCAGGTGGAGAGTGGCTGCCTTTGAGGCCGCTGTCTGCTCTTCCCTCCAGAATTCCAACATGAATAAGAGAGACCGGGCTGAGAGCAGCTTTCATCTTCAGGGGAGAGCATGAGTCTCCTGAACGCTGCTTTGCTTATTGCGATTTCTTGATTGGCAGTTAACATGGAATTTTTTAAATAGATTTTGTTTTAATGGGAGGCTTCCAAAATGCCACAATCCATCAGAAACAAGGCTGCTTGTGTTGCTAATCTATAATAGAGTACCACTTGGGGGCTGATTCTCCACTCGTTCACAGTTGTGTGAATCAAGAGGGACGCCATCCAAGCCATTGGAGTAAAACTTGAGGAAGGGAGAGGAGACTAAAGCCCTGTATCTGTTAATGCGGTCTATTGAGGAATTTGATGCTGAAATTTATTTTTACAGAACAGACTCTGACATGAATACCCAGAGGGGCAAGTATTTCTTTTTTTTAATGGCATGGCCGGTACTTGCTGATTCACAGTCAGTAGGACATAAAGGTTGAGGGAGTCAGCAGTTCTGCTTTCAGCCATCAGTGAGTTATGAATCTTTCCCTTTAAGCAAACCCTCCCATCCAGCGAGGTTGTGCCACTAGTGGACAGTGTGGGGCTGCACTGCATTGGGACTTGGGCTGCTACTGTGTCACATATAGGAAGAACAATAGGAGCCCCCCCTTCTCCAACTGGCTGAGTTTTCTGACGGGAGCCTCCTTCCCTGCTTATTCAGAGGGGTTATCTCAGTAGCTCCAGCTCCTCTCACCCTTGACCTTGGAACCTGCCTTGGTTGCTACCCAGTAAAGTAATGGAGATAGTCAATGTCCCTAGCTAGCTGATTATTCCTTGAGCAAGCGAGGGGTCCAAAAAACTCCTCACTGCAGATGCTTCAAATCGCCACCATTCAGATGCTTTCTCCACCCCGGATGAGAATCAGTCCAACCCCTCTTGAGCAGAGTGGTGGGGGTTTCATATAAGCGGTGATTACTTGGGATTTGAATTAAATATTCCATTTTCATTTTTTTTCACCCAAGAGTCTGGTTTTTGTTTTGTTTGAATGGGTTTAAAAAACCAAACCAAACAATCCCTCTCCCCCGACGGTGAATCAAGGCTGGGAACAAACCCTTGCACAACATAGGTCCCTGACTGCCCGAACCGTGAGCAATGAAAGTAGCATAATATTTGCTGGGCTTTGAAATGTCTTGATTCACTTCGCCATCCACTGACGCTGTAGGAGGCTGTTTTTTAGCTACTTCATTCGGTGTGTGGGTGGAGGTGGAGAGCAGAAAGCTTGTGCCTATTGCTGGAGTAGAGGGCATTCTGTGCAAGCCACTTATGCCATGAGAAAGCAGTAAGGGTGGCATTGAGTTAGCTATCCTTGCTGAAAACTAGCCAGGTTCCCACGTGCCGGAGGAATCCTCACCTGCCTTGAGGGCCTCTTTACGTCCCTTTGTATTGTCAAAGCAGAACAAAGGAGACTGAATGGGCCAGGGACTGGTCCTAAAATCCTAGAGGGAGGAGAGCTAGGATAGTGCCAAATCCAACCAGTCTGTGACCTGAGCTTTGCCAGACTGTAGATGGAGGAAAGGCATCACAGATCTGCAATTTACTAATGGCGCAGGCAATTGTGATTTTTTAAAAATCAATGTTGAGCGTTTGCCTGCGTCTGCTGCACAAGATGGGACTCCATTATATACTGCAGCCTAATTCTGCTCTTGCTTAGATGAGTTAACACCATTGGCTTCATGGAATTACCTATGAATACTTCGGTGTAAGAGGGAGACGAGTCGGGCCCTGGGAGCTGAGCTCTGCACCAACACCCTTTGCAAGAGGGTGGTAATTACACCTCCAGTAGAGCAGGGTTCTTTGTTTCTCTTACTATGCAAGGCAGATGTCTCTAGTACAAACAGTTCAGGAAAAAGAGACACACGCAAAATACTTTAAAAACCAGATCAATGAAGCTGTTGCACGTTTTCTTTTATTTTACTTGGGATTAGATGATGGTATCAACTGCACTGCAGTCCTGGCTGATCTGAGTTTGAGGGGCAGGAGATGTAACCTCTCTTTTATTTAATATCTCATATTTAAATGCTGGGCCTATAGTTCCACGGCCACCAGGCATTCTGACCCAGCTCATAAAGCCCTGCTCTGGAAGAAGGTGTTTTTCCTCCCAGAGGCAGTAAAGGAAGCCTAAAATCAGGTAGGGAAGGGATCTATACTTGAAAAAAGATATTGCAATGAACATCAGAACTTGCCTGAACATAGCCTGTTCTTGTGGCTAAGGAGGGTTGGACACAGCTAAATTTGGGATAAAGGTTTAGATCCTCAAGGTATTTAGGTACCTCATAGCGCCTAAATGGGGAGTTAGGCGCCTGATTTCCTTTGAGGATCTGGGCCAAAGTCCACTGTGTTTCTGGGATGTGGGGAACATCATGGTGCAGATGCTCTCTTCCCACCAGCGGCCCTGTTGATTCTGACTCTATGCGACACAAGGCAGGGTGTCCACATAGGCCAAGAATCTTCCCGCAGCATTATCATGAGCTGCTCCTTGAATCCTAAACTATAAATACAGAGTTCTCCAGACTAACATCTAGCATATAGTCAGTGCCTGACCTTTGCCAAAGCATCGATGGACCCTTTTTAGGGTGGAGCGGCTTAAAAGAAAAAAACAAAATGTACTGGGATTTTCCAGATTCAACCACACTTGCACTTAAGCAATACAATGTTTGAAATCAAGACGGTCAGGATTATGGGTCTGTTTCTGTGCCCATGGAAGTGACTGGTGCAGGATCAAGCACGTATTAGGAAATCTTGTATAAAAAAAATCACTCTAGCAGTTTTAGAAAGCTAATTCTCACTTATGCTGGATCACTGACTTATAAGACCTTTAAAGGTTAGACAAAAGCATTCCATCCATTTGGAGATATTGCTTTTAAAATCCAAATACCTGCTATGCATAATTGACCTCCATCCTTTGAGATTGTTGCTTTTTCTTACTGGTAAGACTGCAATTCAAGGAATACTTTAATAATTGTGCCTAATTAAAAAGATCCGTTCCAGCTGCTGCATAAAAGCTTGTGAAGACTGTTACCCAGTCAAGTGGCCTTACGACACTGGAGTGTTTTCCATCTCTGGTTTTTTACTTGAATTAATGTTTGTTGTGAATCGGAGTGGCATTTAAGTACAATTCGCCCATGAAATAAAATATATCACATTACTTTGGAGCTGGCAATTTGCTCTTGGTCTTTTCTTTTTTAAATTGCATTTGAGTGACTTTGGTGCACATGGAACTAAAGGGGGGCTAACAACACTGAGTACAACTTGACATTGCAAGCAGGTGCTCTGCAAATAGACCAGTTCTAACCTCTTCCAGCCACTGACTAGTTTGCAGACTCATTTACTTGGACTACCCCTAAAGTTATTCGCTCTTTGTGGTACCTGATCGGCCACCTCAGTCACAGAGGGAGTCTTTGCTCTTGAACTGGAGGACCGAGCCTTTTCACGTCCCTCTTCCTCGCTTACAGTGTTTGGCGTGAACGCATCCGACACAAAACTTTGCAAGGATGTGTCTTGGCCGGAGTTTTCACCAGACTTTCAATGAACCTTTTTGTGGGCAGAAAATATATTGTTTTCATGCATGTTCACAAAACCCACCATGGGGCGTTAAGATCACCAGAGAGAGTGTTTGTCTTAGGCACTGCTCTGGCCCCCATGGCTGTAGTATCTAAGTGCCCTTGTGACAGGGTGTATAAACCCCCCACGGGGACTGAAGGGGCTTATGAGCAGCTCTGAGCCCAGGTGGCTCCCCCCACCCCCACACCTGCAGAGCTGATGAGCACCAGACAGGGCTGGACAGCCTGAGAGAGATGGCAGCAGGAGCCCTGGCTGCAGGGGAAAAAGTGTGCGAGTGGCAGCTCCCATGGGCCCTAGAGAAAGGACTCCCTTTTCCCTAGGACTAGGGAACCCTTCACTCAAACTGTAGGTGGATCCCTTGCAAGGCTTTTGGCCATGGCCTAGACTGGGAGGGGAAGTACTAGAAGTGGCCAAGGGGAACAGCCCGAAGCACTCTGGGGTTGCTGCCCTCTGTAGAGCCCTTGGTCAGAGCGCAGTGAAGAGGGAGGGTCCTGGCTCTCCTACTAACCACCCTCTTGTGAAGGGGACACAAACCTCTTCCATCCCACCCTGGAGCTGAGAGGGGATAGAGACACTAAAAGCCAGCGATAGAGACCAGAGGCCAGGGTGCCCAACCCCGAGGGGCCTGGACGTGGACTGAAGAACGTTTCTTTTGTGGGGCTGTTGGACTGTCAGGGGGTGGACTTGGTTGTTAATGTCTGGAGGGCACCTGTGAGTCACCACCCTCTGGAAGGTGGACGGCCACCGCGTCAGAATGATCGCTGACAAAGGATGCTGAAGATGGGAGAGCTCAGCTTCAATGGCCTAACCACTAGGTGGCACCACCCAGCCTCGTCACAGCCTCCCAGTCCATAATGTAGTTATCCAGACAACGCCCCTCTGAGGCAGGGAGTGCTATTACCTCGTTTTACATGGGGAATGGCTGTGAGGTACTGCTGAAGTTTACAGTGCAGGAGGAGCATTGCTGAAATGATCTCAATGGCTAATTCTGTCATGCAGCAGTCTCCAAAATGTATCTGGGCTGTGACGTCCCCATAAAATAAAGTCCCTGTATTCCAAACCTCACTCACATTTTACCGGTAAATTGTATCTAATTGAAAATCCGCACAGCAGCAGTTATGAGACTTCTGACATGAGCAATAAAGACACTTACTGTGGTGCACAAAAACATGCAGAACTCTGCTTTCGTATGGCAAACTGCACACTGCGCAGCAAGCCACCTCCACAGCGCACAGGTTAGTCACAAAGCCCAGGGGGTGCACGCAGAACACTGGCTTCACAACATGAATATTTGCTGCACGCCGCAAATCAAACATTTAAGATTCCAAAAGAATATTTCGTACTGGGCTGAAACTTTACTCAAGATTTTAAATGGAGAGTTTGCAAATCTGGAATGGTGTCAGATGATAAAGGATTACAGGCTTCTCTCCTGGGGCAGGATTATGAACAGAAGTGCACAATGGGACATTTTTCTGTTTGCTGAATGTCAGAGAGCTAATAGGGAGAGCCTTCCTTCGTTAATATCAGCCATTTGCTCATTGGCTTCTGTGGCACGAGAGTTTATGCACAATTGGCAGAATTTTCAAAAGGGTCTCAGACAAGGGTTTGAGTCACCATTGGGTTACTCTGGTTTCATTTGGTGTAACTCTACAGGATCTAAATGAATGGAGTTACACTGCTGTAAAAAGGAAGTAATGCAGTGGGGAATCAAGCCCCAAATCTTTATACCTGAACCCACAATTTTGCCCATGGAAAATCTTGCAATTAAAGCAGAAACAGTATTTGGTTTGCATTCACCAATCACATGGCTGGGCACCAACTGCAAACAAGTATTGTCACAAATATACAGACCAGTCTTGAAAAAGGGGTCTCTGTCACAGAACCAGACACAAGGATCCATACTGCCGTGCAATTAAAAACAAAACCTTCCAAACCTATTAAAATATTCAACTAAAAAAATGAAAAGCCCCTCAGCTGAATGTTATTTTATGTTAATCAGTTTAAATTGTTTATGAAAGGCTGAGAGAACAGGGAATACTCCTATTTACTTTTAATTTAGCATTCTATTTTCATCATGTTTAGATAGACTTTTGGCTCCCCAATCTATTCATTTTAATTATTCAGTCAATTTGTAATTAGCCACAACATCTTCCACTCTGTTTAAATACTGACTTGAAGAACTTTAAGCTGATGCCAAGTTCTCTGAAATTTAGCTTGTGTTCCTGTACTGTACCGAGGAACAGGATGCATAACCTGCCACAAGAAAGTGTTTGTTGAAATCAATTCTTTTTCTCACGCACTCATAAAAGGAGACTCTTTTCTCCCTCTGAGTGTGTTGTTACTTAGTTATCAGCTGTGCAGGATTTGAACTCCTGGGTCCTGATTGCAAGCCTGGAGGAATGCCCCTCGTTTGCTGCCTCCCACAAGCCAAAGGATACAGGATCTGTAGGTAGCTGCATTGGGCCGCAGCTGCCAAGCGGTGGCGGATTTCTGGGGAAAGCAGCCCTGCAGATCGGTCTCCGGGGCGTGAACTGCACAGCGCTGTAACGTGTAGTTCTGTGACGGCTCTGTGTAGATGCTGTGGGGGTGAACTAAAAGGTACCTCGGGCACTCGGATGTAGTCCTGTGCAGCAATGCACACCAGATATCTTTTAGTTTGCATCAGCAGGGTTGGTATGGGGCAGGTAGAGCGCTACACATCAGAGCACGCTGCAGCTCACACCCTGCAGACTGGCCTAGAGTGCTGCTTCTCCCAGAAATCTGCTGCTCCCAGACAGCTGCCTGCCTGTTTCCCTATTCTGAAGCTTCCTGGTTTGCCTGTGGCTAGAGCTACCCCTGGGCAAGACCCTGGGTGACCCCAAGGCAGGGCCGGGGGAGCTAGCTCACGAAGAAGCTGACATGGCGCTGTGCCTCTCCCCTCCCACTCGTCGCTCCTGGCTGCAAAGCCCACACGCTGGAGCTGGAAATTTCCATCTGGCTGAGAAGTGGAGAACCAGGGAGGGAGGGTGATGGGGGAGCCTGGGATGAGGCCTTTAAACGTTGGGCCAGAGGCCCCGTGGCGTAACAAGCAGACATTTAAGGCTGAGGGGCACCGTAGCCTCTGAGTGCTACCCACGTGCTGAGTGCCGGTGTTGTGACAGAATCTGTGACCTGTCAGATTTTGTTACCAGTCGCAGTTTCTGACACGTAAGGTGTCAGAATCTGTGACCCGTCAGAATGTGTTACCGGTCACGGTTTCTGACGGGTTGCGGTTTCTGGCAGGATAGGTGTCAGAATCTGTGACCCGTCAGAATTTGTTACCGGTCTCGTTTTCTGACACAGTGTCGGTTTCTGGCAGGTAGGGTGTCAGAATCTGTGACCCGTCAGATTTTGTTTTCTGTCCTCTCTCTGCTTCTAACAGCTATAATGCCAGATGATGAAACCTGACAAAACCTGTGAACCCCCCCCACAGTACAGTCACGGTTTCTGTCCAGAGGATGAAACTAGAGAACACTTATGACCCCCCACAGTACAGTCACAATTTCTGTCCCCTTATGTTTAATATGTTAATATGTTTTTGGCACATATTAATGCTAACGGCATCTGTCTGTCACAATTTCATACCTCTCACCTTTCACATCCTATGGTCCAGGGGTAACAAAGCTGGGCAGATGTATGTCTTCATCAAAATATGCTACCTAACTCCACTGGACTTTGAGCAGGAACTATTCCTGCTTCTGATATACTTTTCCAATTTTTTCCTTTGTTATTTTTTAGTTTACCCATTTTTCAGATTCCTATTTCTCCTTCCCAATTCTATTTTTACAACTCACTTCCCACCATTTAAATTCCTTTTGATTTTCCTACATGTGATTTCAGTTCTTTTTCTACTGTGTGACTTTTCCTATTTATTTGTATGTATTTTAATTAGTGGTATGTATTTATCTTCATCTTCTATTCTGGTCATTAAAAAAGTTCCCATGCACTGTTCACATATTTCACTTTCACTACTCTACCTTTTATTTTCGCCTCAACTAACTTTCTCATTTTTGTCTAGTTCCCCTTTCTGCAATGAAATTGTAGCATGTGGTCAGCTTTGCTGGTTTTATTCCCACGAGTGTTTCTTCTTATGATGTTCTGGCCACTATTATCAAGCTGTTTGTCTATATTCACCTCTTGTGCCACATCCATGCTCTACTTTACTTACCAGCAAAGCACAGATTCTGTCTTTGACTGATTGCTCATATCCATTCCTATGTATGTCTGTGTACACTACAGTGCACCGGTTCCTGGAACGTTTTTCCCCTTAGTAGATCCTGTAGGGTTGGCACAGGCACCCCCTGGAGTACCACGCTCATGCGCTCATGCATTTCAGCGCGCTCACCAGAGCCCAGGAATCCTCAGCGGCCTTCCTGGGAAAGATGCCCCTGCAGGACATCTGCAAAGTTGTTCTTCGAGATGTGTTGCTCATATCCATTCCATACCCACCCTCTGTCCCTGCTGTTAGAGTCGACAGAAAGAAGGGACTGAGGGGCCGTGGGGTCAGTGCTGCATTACGTACCATGACATGAGCTTGGTATTCCAGGGGGGCACATGTGCCAACCCTACAGGATCTGCTAAGGGGAAAAAACTTCCAGGAACCGGTGCCCTGTGTCATGCACTCACCTATCCTGGAATGGATATGAGCAAGACATCTCGAAGAACAAGTTACTGGTAAGTAACCCTATTTTTCGTCTCCTCCTGAGTGTTCCAGGAGTAGGTGCCCCAAGCAGCTTACATTACTGCTCCCTAGAAATTTTATCTCTATATCCCACCCTCAGATGGCATACTGAATATGGGGTTAGTTGAAATCAACCATTTTTATCCAGTATTTATTTTTACAGTCTCTGTAATCTCCCATACCATTTCACTGTCCCTGTCACCATCCTGGCCAGATGGGCGGGAGTATATCCCTACTTCTATACTGCTGTTATAGTATAGCGTGGAGTTGCCATCCAGAGACATTTCATTCTAGATTTGGTTCATTTGAAAGTGTTCCTTCATTGGGTGATATGCTTTCTTTCATCTACAACGCCAGACCCCCAGCAGGCCAACCTGTGTTCTTACAGTTCTTATTGTGGTCTCAGAATAATTTTGTTCTCTGGTATAACTTTATCCTGTTCTTTAGCCTCATTCCACCAAGTTTCAGTTATGCCTCCTATAGCAAGAAAGAGAGGTATTCCTTCTAATGGTCCAAACTTTATTATTCTATACAAATATATCATCGAGAACAAAGATTTTTAAAACCACTTAAAAAACAACTTTGTAAACATATGTTATAATACACAATTATTAACATCTTCTTTCCTCGCATGACTTGAACAGTATCAAACTTTTCTATTGTCCATTTCTATGGCAGATGAGTTACTACAAGAAAACTGAAACATTTATCTAAATACAATTACACAATTTACACTTTTTTTAACATCTACGCTATGCACACTTGTTGCACTTGTACTCGTCCTCATTATGCACCTTCTCTTCCTTGATTCCGTCGGGAAGGCAGGGGATATGTGCCCACCTCTTACAGGACTCACACTGGACCTTTAAGTAATAACGAGAATATGAAATTACTGACTACATAATGATAAGTATAATATCTGTTGACTGTTACTACTCTATACATAATATCAGTTATATGTACAATCATAACTCAACAGATTGCTCTCATAGGTGGTGAAAATGATTACTGTACTGGAATTTTTACAAGAATCCTGATCCTCAGGTGGGTTATTGGGTGGGGTCTATGTGGAAGTGTCTAGATATTAGACCATGACTTTTGTTCTTCTTTTTCAAAGAACCATATTGGGCTTACATATTTGCTCCAACAGTTCCCAACGTAGACGGCAGGAGCCCCGCAGAGGGGCACAATAAAGATTCCAGGGGGTCCATGAGGCTTCAGTAATATTGAGGTCATTTCGACATTGAGCTCTGTGCCAGGTAGAGCTCAGCAGCCGCCCTGAACTTAGCACCGGCTGCCCCCTGCCCTACAGTGGTTGGCCACCTGGCCTGAGAGAAGCAGCCCCACGCTGGTGGAGGCCTGCAGCATCCCCAGCCAATCCTCCTTCATTACCCTCAGTCCATGAGGGATAGGAAGAAGTGGGGCCACACAGGGCGTGAGGTGGCGGCTGTGCCACGGGATCTTTAGCTTCTTACTCAGGTAATAGTAATTTACTATTATTACTGTTAGTATGTCATTAATTTCTGCTGTTATTATCTTTATCTGTGGTTATAGGGGTTGACTGTGTTTATCGCTGGTAGTGGGGCACTTACTTTGACTACTGTTAACTACCGTGGCTTACCCTCCCAAAGGTTACCAACCACTGACATTGTTTTGTTTTTCTTACCGTCATGCAATCTGCTTTCTCTGTGCAAGTGACGAAATTGCAATACATACAGTAGCCCTCCACACTTTCTGAAAAATTAATACAATTTATTCAAAGGATGACAGCGTTGTGACCAAAAATTTAGAGATACACATACTCTGTAGTGGGCATGATGCCACTTAAGCAACAGGTTTTCAAATAAATTTGTGGGTCTTTTATAATAACATTTAAACTTTTCAGCCCAGAATACTTTTCTCAAAATTTCACTGTACTTACTGCCGGTGGCTATAACAATCACAAATTACATGTTGCTGGTCTGTCAAGAGGAAGAATTCACATCATCCACATTTTTCAATACTTTAAAACATTACTCATACAGTCTCACCATTACAGAGGCATACCTGGGACATACCCCACTAAGGTATTCTGATAATAAACAGTTATGTGATGTGATCCCATAGTCCTATTATCTTACTATATACTCTGGTCTCAGTAGGTATAGGTAACACAGTTCTTACCTGACTCCTTCAGTAAACGAATTGCTATTTCTCTTCTAAAGGTGTTCATGGCGTCTTCCGTGGTTTCAACGGAACTAATGTCTTCGTTCTGTACACAGACTTCTGCAAACTATTGACACTTTTATTTAGAAAATAAATCATAACAACACAGCAAGACAAATTATACTGGAAACTTTCTGTTCAATACCTTTAGGACGAGTGGTCCACAGTTGTGCCCATCAGTTTGTTGTTTGTGTGCCAATGTTTTAGTTTTCCACTCCTTTGTGTGTTTCTCTGTTTCTTGACGCATGAAGGATCTGAATTGGTAGAGAGAGCAGTAGCCTGCTGTATCAATCTGTCCTGCTTTTCCTTACCATTTCTCTACATGTCTAGTACTTCTTTCCTTCTGTCTTTAGAGAATGCTTCCAACTACTAAGTGCTAACATAGATGCATTTACTTTCACGTTATCATGTCAGTATTACGACACATATGACTTACTTCCCTGTGTCCCATAGGCTAACAAGACCTTCTCTATCATGCTACATGCCCACACACCTTCAATGAAGCTATCATGATGACGTTACTCTCTAAGTTACTGTACTTGAAAATACTTTCATAATCACAGTACATGTGACATCTGGAAAAAAGTATGTGATAATCACCTCCAATTCCTCAGCACAGTTCTTTCATACTTAGTCTCCGAACATAAGGGGTCGATTATCAACAATTCTTTTGTTTCCATCAATGCTATCTGTTAGTGTAAACACAGATAAATTTGGTCTTGGTAATATGAGCATTTGTACAAATCCGTTATTGTAGGTTCAGTTGGAGATGAAAATGCAAAGGGAAAAAGTGATTGTGGTGGTATGGTCACCTTCCATGCTGCTTTTTCTCCATCTTGCAGAATTAAGGGGAGGGTTACTACAGTACAACAGTACTCTCTGCAAAGAGGGATAAAGTAGCTTCCCTTCTTCCTTACATCTGACTGCAAACCACACAGGTTACCCATTCTGTAACATGGGCAATTTCATCTTGAATTTGTCTAGCCTCCCATTCAGTGGGTATGTTATTGAGCATGAAGTGTAATCAGGGTTAGCTCCCTGCAGCTCATACCAGGTCACAAGATTCTTATGGCAATTCATGCTGGGAATGTAGTAACTCTCCCTGGAAATCAGCAGGAGTGTATTTAAGGTCTGAGCTTAAAAAAATGGGGATCCCAGCAGTACCTCCAATGTAGTGCCACTCTGCAACCTGTTAACGTATTTAATGCCAATCTGCTTATAGTCTTTGATGGGCGGGCCTGTGTTCTTATGGATCCGGAAACCCACTCAGCAGGGTATATCTGCTTTTTTGTTTTTTCTATGAATCTAAATGGCAGTGCAGTTATAAATTCCAGGATTGATCCTCAGGTTCACGGAGGACCGTGGATCCTCAGTCAATGTAGAGTGGCTGGTGTGTGCTGGCACAGATCCTTTTCATGCAGGCATTGTGTGGCTCATAGTCTCAGGATTTCCCAACAATACCAATGGGTGCAATGGTCAAGGTGCACATTACCAAAGTACACCAAAAATCCAGACTTTAGTCTCCTACCCCAGCACCCAAAAAGAGTCACAGCAGGACACGGACCTAGAGCCTAGCAGCCAGAGCAGAGCTTGCCATGTGGTGACTCTCACACCCAACTAGGCAGAGCTAACTCAGCCTGCTGGGGGAAGTTTTCCCAACAGTGGTCTACAAACTGGAAGGTACCTTGGTGCAGGAAGGGCTGAAGGTGAGGGATCCTGTTTTCCAGTGCCCAGGGGCTGGTTCTCAGGGGTAACCCCGGAGGCAGACCTGGGCTCACCAGCTCCCCACACAGCCAGGCTAGCCCTGTTTTGCTCCCTGGCTCCAGACTACTCCAAAAATAGTCTCCCCCCTCGCCTGAGCTCCCTGGGAGGGGCATCTCCATCCCTATTGCTTGCTGGGCAGACTCTGAGTCTGCCTTTACTTCCCTTTCCTTGAGGTAGCAGCACACAGAGCCCCAGGAATGTATGCATATACCTTACATGTCAGATTTTATATGATATTTATTGTAATTCAAGAATATTGGTTCAATAATATTACAAATGGTCATTCGTATTCCGCACAGTGTCACAATAGTATACTTCCCTTCTGGAATATTTGAGACTCAAGGTATGTACACAATCAACAATGTCTGAAAAAGCACTAAGGGCTGTGTGAGAGGCAAAATAAACAGTTGCAAAAGGCAATCCCCGTTGCTGGAATAATGGCAAAAGAAGTTTTGACACCACGACAGGAAGTCAGTTGTTCTGGAACGTGATCCAACAGAAGAATCTTGCACTATAAAAGTTGAAAAAGGTAGAATGAAAAATCACAGTAAGACCCATGGGGAATACAATGTTAAAAAGACAGATAGCGTTCCTAAATAATAATACCACACATTTACCTGCACATATTTAGGGTAAGTATTTGCAATTAAAATGACTGATGCATGGCACAGTGACACGCACCCACACAATGATAGTAAAAGTAAATGATTCTGGGGTAAAAGTATTAAGACTAATAAAAATAACATCCTCAAAGGAGCAAAACTGTACTTAAAATGGATGTGAAGGAAGGAGCGTGAGCCAGGGAACCACAGCAGCTAAGACAAATTTGCGAGCCACCACGACACTTTATGTAGACATACACACTGAGAAGGGATTATTTTAAATACTTCAAATGTGTAACATGCTTTCATGGAATCAGTTTCCCTGTAGCACCCAGAATGCTATAGCAGGAGCTGCTGTTTTAGGCAGTGGGATCCCTGTGCCTTTAGGAACCCAGCCGTGGGAAGCTGGAGCTGAGAGTCTCCCTGACCCAGACTCCTGTGACAGGGGACACAAAAGAGCCCCTCAGCCTCCCGACCCCCCGCTATTTTTGCAAACTGGGCAGGTCACAGGTGGCCCATCCCAGCAGGGTCACAGTTACCCCCCCCGCCCCTCTCTGGGCTGGGGTTTTTGCCTCTGCCACGGACTGGCAGGGTCTCACCCCTGGGCTAATCCCCGGCTTCCCCCCCCGTCCCTGATTTTGCCCCACAGCCCCTCTCCTACTCGCGCCTCCCTCGATCTCACCCCCCAGGCCAGTACAGTTCTGTCCCCTGCTCAGACCCTGCCCGGCCCCGCCTCCAATTTGCCCCCTTTGCCCCGTTCTAGCCCCTTTAAAGAGAGCGGGCAACAGAATCTGACACCCAGTGTGGGCAGAGTGAGGGCAGCGGCTTCAGCAAATGTTACTGAGCATGCCCAGTTCCTTTGAGCATGCTCAGTACAGCCAGGGCTGAGCTGCTGTCTGCCCCAGCTGCACAGGAGGAGAGGCTGGGGCAGATACAAGGGGGCTCTCAGACCCTACCCAGTACAGGGGTGTATATAGTAGCTGGGACCAAGGACAGGGCACAATTCCCATGGACCCAGCAGCCTGTCTGGGGCCAGGGGGATGGGATGGGAGGGAAAGACCAAGGATTGCCCCTGGAGAAAGCGTGGGGGCTGTGCAGGAACCTGGGGTGAGAGGAACTGGCCTGTGTTCCCGCAGGACAGCCCATCACACAGGGTGAGATACAGGTACTGACCGAGCTCCCTCCCCTGTTCCTTCTCCCCCTTCCCTGCTGGCTCTCAGCTTCCTGCCGGTCCCTGGCATGGAGAGGAGCTGCCGTGGGGTCCAGCAGGGTGGCAGATAGAGAGGGACCCAGGTGCTGGCTTAGTAAGGCAGGTACTTTCTGCTGCCTGGCCTGAAGGGAGCACTGGGGGCAAGGCCAAATTTGATTGGCATTGCCAGTGTGCCAAATGTCAGAGCACTGCTAGGGCCTGATTTCAGGTGCAAATTACTGATAGCATACTTTCTCCTGGAGTTACCAAAAGCAGGACAGGGAAGCCAGTGACTTGCTGCTGATTTTCATGTGTTTATCTTGAAAAATGCATCCTATTCCAATGCAGAGTTCATGAGCTGTCAGGAACAGAATAGCTCATGATCTCCAGCTTGCTGAGAGAGATGATGATTGAAACATACAGCAGTAGTTCTATCGGGAGGAGATAAGGAAGTTTTGGCAAGCTGTCAAACAGAAAGAGATCGTTTTCGTTTTGGACATACAGTAAAGGATGAAAACACAAATCAGTGGGAGTGCGGACCAGATCTTCAGCTGGTGTCAGTCAGCTTTGAAGTGAAGGCAGTGGAGTTACTGTTTTACGCCTGCTGGGGCTCTAACCCTCTTTATTTATTGATTGATTTCAACTTTGACTATTTCCTTTTTTGTTTTAGAACACACTCCTCGGCAGGTTCTAGTTGAATTTCCAAATGTTAATTTATACGAATATACATTGTTAACTAGCAGGGCTGGACATGCAAATTGGATTTGATTTGCACAAGATTCCAGATTTTGAGGATAGTGAATGTGAAAAATGTACAGAGCTCAGATAGTTTAAACCAGCTTAGCTCTTCTTGAAAGTGGCTTAAATTTTCAGGAGTTCAGCTTCTTTAAGAGCTAATGTGATTTTAATTCTTTAAAGTCATTTAAGGATTTAAAAAACTGTTAAGATGCTAAGTCATTTTAGACCCTCTAACTCCTTGAAACTGTCTTGCAAAATTCTATACCTGGGGCGAGTAGTTTATTTTTAAGGGCAAATGTTAGAATTAGGTTTTTTTTCATAATTGTCATTGTGATAGATGGTGGCAATTTCCTTCAATATCCTGGACTAACTTCACTGAATTAAGTTTTAGAATGTTAGGCGTTCATTGTATTAAAACTGCAAATGTTTGTGTGATGGTGGGATTATATGTAACATTTCTAGGGAGGAGACCAGTATATAACGTGAAACCCAGAAAGTGTTATAAGCTTCAAGGACCATTTGAAACAATATGAACTTTTAAAGATACCTGGGTTTCCTAGGAAATACCTGGGGGACGGGAAGACAAATTCCCCACCTCTGGAGCCAATCTTTTGAAGCTACAACTTGAAGAGAAACCCTATAAAATGCTAATTACTCTGAACGATCAGGACCGATATGTCTCAAACTGGGCAACTAAAATTAGTGGATTTGACCTTGATATCTCTGTGCATTCAGTCCTCATCTATAAAATGGGGCTAAGAACATACTCTCACCTCACAGAAGGTTTGTGAAGATAAATTAATTAATGTTTGTGAAGCCCTAGGATACTATTGTGATGCGTTCCATAGAAATGCCTGTGAGGAAATTAACAATTCTGTCTTCAGAGCAGGGTTTAAGTAGTGTGAAGTAATAAGGTTTATGGGCCACACATTGAACAATGAGAAAACAAGATATTGAAGAGCTGATCATTAAGTAAGCACCATTCTTTCTGTGCACTGAATGAGGCAGGGGTGCTGTGGAAAAAATAGTGTGAGATCATGTAATTAAAAACTGTATCATAACGCATCTGCATAAGGGGGCCAAATTAAGAGCAACCTGAATTCTGGAATTTCCTAGCTTTTGAGGGCTTGACTTTGCAAGCTTAACATCCTTTTAATATAGCTCATGTGTGTATAATAGTATACATAATTAACATAAGACTTGGTTCTAGGCCAATGTCCTGTCATGGACACAGGCCATGCTTCAGAGAAAGATGCAAGGACCTGGCAATGGGCAATTATGGAGTAACCTACCCATGAGGAAAGTTTCTTCCTTACCCTGTCAGTTGGTGAGTGGCTTCTGCCTTGAGACATGATGATGTATAACCCTATATTTTGGATCCTATGTACAGTAACTGTGGCTATTCTTATTATCCATAAATATAAATATCCAAACTCACCGCCCCCACTTTTTTGTCCTTCTTAGCTCCTAGCCTCCATGCTTACCCAGTGGCAGTGAGTTCCACAGGTTGGTTATGTGTCACATAAAATAGTATTTCCTTTAATCAGTTTTACTCTGGACTGTTGTAATAATATATGGTCAATTCCTGTTGCAGGCCTTCTGGTGAAATTAATTACAGAGTTACTGAGGGAAAGCAACAAAATGGGCACCACATAACATTGCCCCATCAGCATCCCTCAGCACTGCTGTTTGGTTTCCCTCTGCCTGGGTCTATTTCCCAGGGCAGGGTCATACAGTTGGCATCATCCTTATTTATTATTTGTGTTATCGTAGCGCTGAGATACCCTAGTCATGGACCAAGGCCCCCTTGTGGCAGAAGAAACAGCAGGCCCTCGCTCTGAGGGTCTGAAAGGGGTTGAAGAGCCCACTGGGCCCCCTGTGGGCAGGGGGAGACATCCGGGTAATCCCTTGTTGAGGCATGGAGACACCTAGTTAGTTGGGGGTTGAGGAAAGAGCCCCCTAATTAACCTCACATAGGGAGGAAGAGCCCAGAGGTTTGGGGGACCCAGTTGGCCCCACTGATGGGAGACACATAGGGCTGTGGTCATGGAGTGCTAGTGGCCGTCGTGTCCAGGCGTGGATTTAGCTATTCGCTGGGTGTGTTGGGAGAGAGGTAAGGAAAGCAAGACATAGGAATCGGATTGCCCCTGTGACAGGGACATGGGAAAGGAGGCCAGGGAAGATGGGAGGCTGAATGCACCCAGCGAGCCCACAGCAGAGAAGAGGTACGGGGAGGAGAATCTCAGGGGAGGAAAGAGACGAAGGGTTGAGGCCCCTGGCACACGGATCTCAGAGAAATCCCAGGATGGGGCAATGAGGGACATAAAAGTGGAGAGGAAACTTTCACACAGCGAATAGGAGGAGAGGTGGAGATGGAGGGAGGGAGACAGTCTTGTCTTCAGGCATCTCCTTCCCCAAGGTAGGGAACATAGGAAACAAACACAAGGGACCCTCCTCCCCCAGTTCCCATTGACTTCGATGGAAGCCTGAACCTTTCATCTAGAGAGTGCAAAGTGCTTTGCAAAAAGGGGGCAAGCATCATTAGCTAATTTTACAGGCGGGGAAACTGAGACCCTACCTAAAGTGTTATGCTGCAAGTGCCTGACCGAGTCAGGAGACCTGGTGTCTGTTCCCAGCAAAGTGTTGCTTCATCCACTAGCCCACGCTGTTTCTATACAGAGTTGATCACATTATCACTCATTCACTGGCATGTAAAACACAGTGCCTCCTGCTGGCTCTTTCGACTTCTCTTGGGCAGGAGCAGTCAGTCTCGAACGGTTTCCATCACAATCATGTCGTGGCCTACGGAAGGACCTACCGTTTATGCTGTTGAGTTCCTGGGCATGGCATGAGATTTTGGCGGGGAAAGAGTTAACAGTGCTAAACTGGGTGACTGAATAGATCTGAATAATTTGCTAATTTGATGGTGTAAAAGAAGCTATTCAAACACTGAGGATGGATCCTAGCCATTTACTCCTTAAATAATCCCAGTTTGCATCATTGGTTCCTTCTGTTGGCCTAGCTACAAAAGCCTGCACATATGTAGGTAATCAGATTTCCCCCCTGATTGGGCCCCAGCCTATTGCACCTTCTTAGGCCTAATATCTGGGCTGATAAGAACAGAAGAGCGTCTATTTGGACGTCAAGGCCCAGCTGAGAGCTTCACAACTGATGTTAGCAAAACTGTCTTGAGTGTGGATAAGCCTCATTAAGCACACAGAGAGGCCTCTGTAGTGATGATCTTAGAGTTAATCAGCCCAGGGAGGGAAACGGTGTGGTGCCTTGGACTGTAAATGTTGAGGAGGAGAGCACTTCTCAGCTGTTGAGACTGGGTTTAATCTTATTCCTGGGAGCCACCATATCTTACAAAGAACCCCGGTCACCCCACAAATTTTTGTGAAGCCAAGTAAGAGGAAAAAAGGTTGTTTTTTAGCATCCCTAGGGGAAACTCATAGCCAAGGTGTGAAGTGTTTGGTTTGCTCTTAGCAAAGTCCACCTGCTTCTGTGTTTAGTTTTTCTGGAACAAATAGCGCAGTTTTTTTTCTTTTTTCCTCTTAAAACAGAACGAAAGGTTGCTAGCATTCCGGCACTGGTAAGCAACCCTACAATAATAAGTCAGTGGCCAAATCCAGCTCTCGGGCAATTTTATATGGTGAATAACCAGAGAGCAACAACCCTTGCTACCACTAAAATACCCACTAAAATACATTGTATCAGGAATAGAAATTGATTTTTAGATGCGGAATCAGCAAACACTGAAAAGGCCAAAGATCCATTAATTTTTGTGGCTGTTTTTAGAAGACGCCCATTTAATTTCTCTTTCTCTCCCTCTAACCCCCGGGATTCTCATGCAACAATGGGAGATGTGACTACGCTTCATTTATTGCCATCTCTGTGCACCAGTTGCTGCCAGGAAATCATTAGTGCTGCTTTGGTGGAGCTCTGAGGTTTAAGCGTCTGATGTACAGAGGAGACTGGTGCACAGCTGCTGAGAATGGCAGGTCAATCTGAGCACAGGAGGTAATGTATTCCATCTGGCAGGCCAAGCTGGTGAGGCAGGACCAGCTTGAGTAGACACATCATACCACCTGGATACCTGTGAGTAATTAGAGAAAATACCTCGCTCAATAGTTTGAAAATGGGCTGAGTGGTAAAGAAATAACCTGGCGAGAGGTTGCCTGTTAGACTTCATTAGCATTCAGTACCTTGGTCAAAGCATAGAGAAGAATTCCTTCCCTCACATGTGCCTCTGCCTCTACCAGTCACAGGAAAGGAGAAGGTCTATTTCTCTCTGTCTTGAGAGAGAGAGAGAGAATTAACTAGCCTGGAGGCAAACCCTTAGCGCAGCTGGGAGGAATTGTAGCTTGGTTTCGGAAAATCCCATCCGCAAGTATGGCACCATAAGTAATGTAGTGGCTGCAAAACCTGAGATGACATCTGAACAGCCATTGATTGCTCACCCAGTGCTCGGAGTGGCAGGCGTTTCCCTCTTTGCTCGCACTCTTCCCCACCTTCATGTTTTGTGACTGTTTTATGCTTTCACCAGCTGTCTGGGCACACTCCAACGTGGGGCAGTGAGGACGGTCACATGCAGTGCCGGCCCAGCATTACCAAGGTCTGTCCGAGCCACGTTGCCCCAGAGCTGTCTGACCCCAGACCCCGCAAAACCCAACTAGCTTCAGCAGTAGCTCCAATAGGGCAAAAGAGGAAGTTCCACCCCTTGGCTGGGACCTCAGAGCCTCTCAACGCTTTCCTTGGTCCCCACCCTCTGCATGTACCACTGCAGCTGGGCTCACCGAGCGCAAGGCTCCGCTTTTCTCCCTGGCCCGCAGGGAGTTGAGGGATGATGGTGATTTCATTGGTGGGGTTTATCAGATGCTGCGTATCTTTACCTTGCTTCTGCGTAGTGCTGCTCGTGGTAGCTGCTAGAGTGTGTTCAGGGTTAACCGCTTTATTGAGAACTTGCCCTGGGTGCCCAGAGCTTGGGCTGAGCGCTCTCCTGGGCACTGATTGTAACTCTAAATAAATGAACGAAGGAGGGAGGACGAATGATCCTACGTTGCCTGGGATTTCAGACATCTGGGATCGATGCTCTGCTTTGCTACAGACTTCCTGGGTGACCTTGGGTAAGTCATTTAGTCTCCATGCCGCAGTTCCCCATTTATAAAACAGGGGTAATGCTTTTCAGCCCTGCAAGGGTGTGATGAGGATAAACATGTTACAGGTTATGGGATACTCACATTACACGCTCAGACCAAGCCCAATTTTAAAATGGGGTTCTTATTACATTTAGTATAAAACCCCCAAGGCAGATACAGCTTGCCCCTTGCTGCTTAGTCCTTTTAGAGCACACACCAGTCTGCTGCTGCAACCAGAGTGATCCCATTCGATCTCCTCTGTAGACATTCAATCTTTAAAGGGACAGGACACAGGTGAATCTAACCCTGACACTCCCTTCTGAGTGCTACCGTCTCCTCTCATAAATGTACTGCCATCCTGACATTTCTCTGAACAAACATTAACATATACAGTCCATCTGTTTGACTTATTAGCAGTAGTCCATGAGTTCAATAAGATCATAACTGCCATTTTCCATTGAATCTTGTGGTGCTCTTAAATGTCCCATCTCTTCACGTAGTTCCTGGTATACCTGTCTTTTGGATCTTTCTAATAATACCAGTTGATTTCATAACTTAGTTTTCTGATTAAAAAAAAAAATCCATCTGTTTCCAAATGCAACTGATACCATTTGCTTATCAGAGTGGAGATCTTCTCACATCCTCCTCCTATGATCCCTTGGTCATTTGCTTTGTGCCCACGGGACTCATAATGAGGAACTTTAGTGATAGATGGATCTTCCTTCTGAACTTCCAAAATGTCTTCTCATAGAAAAGGCTTGGAGACTATTCAGAGAGTGAGCGTGTTCCAGTGTTACTGGGGATGTAGTGTTTTCTCATCGTATGCAACTTTTGCGCTCTGGTTTTGAGTGGCTTTCCTACAAAATTCCTATATGACTATTTCTCTATAATTATACTGTATGCAAATCTCTGCGTTCTGATTCATTGGCTGACAACCTTTATTGGCCAATCAGAGTTTTCATAATCACATGGAGGTTATTTAAAAATCACCTTACTATGATTGTACAGATCCTTCCACTCTGATTGGCTAGTGTAATTCATCTTCACTGAGTGGCTCCTGAAATGTAATTTATGAGATAGGAAAAATATAAATGGGAGAGAAAGTAGAGAAAATCCATATCACATAGCAAAGAATAGGGGCTGGGAAATTATTTTGATTTATTTCCCTTTTTCTGGGTCAAATAGAATTTTGACACTGACTTCAGTGGCAGCAGGGTGAGGCCTTGAGTTTGAAATGACTGCTGACAGACAATAATATCTCTGTGCTGTTAGGATAGAGAGTCACAGAAAGGGACGTTGGTGGCATTGCTTGCTACAGATAGGAGCTCCCATTCCTGCCAAAGAACAGCAACAGTCTGCAGTTATTGCTACAGAATCACAAGGGGGGAAAGGACAGAGGCTGATTGAGAGAGAAAATAAATTGACTTTATTAATAGGAACAAATATCCATCTGGCAGTGAACTTCAAGCTTGTGAAGGCATGAAAATGCGCAGCGATTTTTCAGCAGCAGCATCTTCCCACATGTAAGACGGTGATAAACTCTTTGGCAGTCAATAATCTTGAGGGCCGTAGGTGGCAAAGAGCAATTTCAACCGGAAACCAGAAGGTTTCTCCAACAAAAGGGCTTGTAGGTAGTGAATGCCTGTGTGTTGTTCTGCGGCTTTGAGTCTCAAGAAAACTGGTGGCAGCCTCGTAACCAGTTCCTAGGGCTGGTTTGTCACTTGAAGTCTGTAGATCAGCCATGGATGTTGGAACTGGATGCTGCTGGAACTACATGTGTCTGAATATGCACCCAAGGCATCTTTATTTGAAGTGATCACCCGTTGATTGTGTTGCTTTGAATTATTTAATGCTAGTTTTGAGTTTGGTTTCCTTATGCTTTTATAATGCACAGAAAGACACAGTTCATTGGTAACCCAGCTCTGCAATCACCCTGCAAGAGCCCTGTGTGCATGGGGACATTTCAGAGCACATGGGACACAGGCCAGGGGCAAAAGGGTGGGTGGCTGGGGCAGTTTTGTGCTCCAACTAGTCTCCTGGAAGCTCCAATTCCTCTACAGGCCTTGAATAGCTGGGAGCAAGGCAGGGCTGTCCTAACGAGCTTTGGGAACTGAATCGTTACTGGGCAGCCTCAACCCCAACCAACCCACTATTATCACTATGCAGCTGTATCCTTTCTGTTCTCAGATTGCCCTACTGCATCTCAGAACAATTCAAAAGACAATGCAGAGGTTATTTGAGGCTCTTGGGACCTCTTGGCAGACATCTTCCCTTGGCTCTAACCAGCTGTTACATGGCCATTAGTCTTTCACATGTGCTTTAAACAATCATGGAATATTTACAGTAGTTCACATACAAATAACATCACTTTTCAGCGTGCTGAGCTAACGCCAAAGGCGGATAAATGGCCATTGTCTGAAAATAAAATGATTAATGCAAGTCCCGATTTCTGCTGGTCAGCCTATGAACTTTCAGATGGCTATGAAGAGTGGAATGATGGTGTGTGTTAGTGTTGGTACAATTTCTGCTTCATTGCTGCTGGAACATCCCAGCTATCTTTGGCAAATTTCAGCGATCAGACCTCCCTAAGACACTAGGGTTACTGACTTTCTTAGGCTCAGCAGTAGTTTTCCAGACTGAAAGTCCCTCTGTGCTTATGCATGTTTTCTCTGTCTCTGGTTTCCAGTGATAAGAATAAATTCTTCTGAAGATTGCTTTTCCCTGGCCAGGTAGCCGAGTGGATAAAAGGTAGCATGTGAGTGGCTTTACTGGATCTTGACTGCCAGCTGTCAGTAAATACATGGAGTTGCAGTAAGGCAGGGTATGAGTCAGAAAAGAAAGGCAGTTTACAAAATCAGCAATAAAAACTAGCAAAGTAATGTAAGAAAATATTTTTCCTTACTCCAGCATAAGTTTCTAGGCTCTGTAAATCCTGATAATGTATAATTAATCTTTAGAAAATGCATAATCTGATTTCAAGAAGATGAAATTTAATAAAGATAAAGTGCAAAATGTTTCACTTAGGAAGAAAAAATCACATGCATGACTACAAAACGAGGAATAACTGGCTTGGTGGAAGTCCTGCTGAACAGGATCGGGGGTGATAGCGGATCACAAACTGAATGAGTCCCCAGTGTGATGCAGTTGGAACAACGGTTAATGTCATTCTTGGATGTATTAGCAGGAGTGTCACAGATAAGACACGGGAGGAATTGTCCTGCTCTGCTCCGCACTAGTGAGGTCTCAGCTGGAATACTATGTCACGCTTTAGGAAAGATGTGGACAAATTGGAGAAAGTCCAGAGGAGAACAACAAAAATGATAAAAGATTTAAAAACCCTCACCTGTGTGGAAAGGTTAAACAAACTGGACATGTTAGTCTTGGAAAAACTAACATGAGGGGATCTGATACACATTCAAATCTGTTAAGGGCTGTTACAAAGAGGTGAGGATCAACCGTTCTCCATGTCCGCTGGAGATACTACACAAATCTGCAGCAAGGGAGATTTAGGTTAGAGACTAGGAAAATCTAACTATAAGAGGGGTTAAGATCTGGAATAGGTTATCAAATGAGATTGAGGTTATCAAATATCACTGGAGGTTTTTAAGAACATGTTGGACAAACACCTGTCAGGGATGGCCTAGTTTTACTTGGTCCTGCCTCAGTGCAGGGGGCTGGTCTTGATGACTTCTCCAGGTCCCTGACAGCCCTACACTTCTATGGTTCTATGCTTCTATAATCCAGACTGACAGGTGTTTCTCTTGATGGTCTATGAAATTGGATGTGTGCCCTAAGCTGAAATCCTAGGTTTCCAAAATTGCTTGGGAATTATTTTTTTCAGACTATGGGGCTCGATTCTGCAGCCCTTTGTTATACAAAACTTGCTTTGACTTCAGTGAGAACTGTATGATTTAAGGTTGTAGGAGTGTGGGTCCTGGGAACTACTTAGTATGCAGAAAGGGCCAAATTTACAATCTAGGTGCCTAAGGAATGCCAGAATTTGTAAATGTCACAGAAAGCTGGTGGCATTTACAAATTCACTTAGGTGAACTAGACACCTAGGCTGTGGAGGCACTTTTGAAAATCCCACTAGGGACCTGTCTGTCTTTTTAGATACCTAAATACCTTTGAAAGTCTGGCCTCCTTGCTTTATTGGCCCTTTTTAATATGGTTTCTTTGGTTTAGCATTCTCCTTTTCTATCTTATTCCATGTAAACAGCAATAGTCATTCAGGAGGACAGAGTAATGCCATGTACTTTCTTACCCTGAATTATTTTACAGCCTATAATAATGACTGGGAAGACATCAGTAACCACAGCTAGATAATTTCGTGCCATATGGCCTGACTTCAGACCCATTATCCCTTTTACTGTGTGTCTATCACTTTTTTGTGCTATCTACAATGAGCACTTGTTGAAAGATCACACCTTCTAAGATGAGAACACTTTCCATTCACCAAAATCAAGTTCTGCAAAGATGTACAGCGGAGCCCTTTGAAATGAATCTCTGCTAAGAGGAAGGAACTTTTTGAAAGCAAATTCCCAAGGCACCAAAAGATACCATGCCTTTGAAAGCTGGCCTGACGAAAGAAGAGTCCTGTGAATGCAATATGTATTCAAGGTACGGAATCAATCCAGACTACATGCTTAACAAAACAGGAGAGCTTTGTTACGTGAAACCCTGTTAAAGGAGCAGGCCTTGTTAAGAGATCAAAGAGTAACACTTTGGAGCAAAAAAAAATGTTCTGGAATAGTGGATTCTTGTTGTATCTGACTGACTAAAACGTTTGCTTATAAAACTTCCTGCCCAGTTGTTTTAATGGTCTGCATTTTAATACCCTGCTCCCAGCAGATGCACCAAGACAGAAGAAATTGGTTGCAAATTTTAGAAATCCCCATAAAACTTGATTTCACTGTAGGTGCTTTTTCTTTGTTTATTGTGCATGTGTGGTTTTACACAGGGCTCAGGCGCTATAATGGGGAAGAGGGAAAGTCTGAATAAATCCCTTCTTGGAAGAAGGGTAGGGGAATGAATGAAGAGAGGGGTGCTGGTTAGGATCTTCTTTTGGATGTGAGTCTGTAATATCCATGTTTACCCTTTCCTATGGGCAATCCCTGGATGCTGTGGTTCTTATCCATTGAATAATAATTTAATGACACTTTGCCCTTCTATAGTGCCAGCCATGGGACGATGTTGGAGCACTTCACATACATTAAGTCTCCTAGCACCTTGATGAGGTAGGGAAGGACTAAAATCCCCATTTTACAGATGAGGAAACTGAGGCACAGAGACGCTAAGGTTTCTGGGAGCGATGCTACAAGAGGGGGCGGAAGAAGCCTGTGCAACTGTAAAGAAGCTGTGGACCTATGGCTGGATTGTTCTACCTTCCGTATGAGTTATATATCCATGCTCATCTAGAAAAATAGCCAGGGAGTAAACTAGTAAAAGGTAGTTCCTTGTCTGTGCATGCAACGTGTCCTTAAAGAACAGAGTGAGGAGGAAAGCCCTTGAGTTGAGTTGTGGGCTTTTCGAACTAGTGGCAGCCCCTGGCTCAGTGCTCTCGGGTTTTTAACTGACCTTGCCTGACCTAAACCGGCAAAACAGGCGTTCAGGATTGACAGGTCGCTTCCTCCTGCATTCACAGGCCTGCAGTGTTAGCTGAGGAAGTGCAAGCAGGAGACGTCTGAAGTATCCTGGTTTGTGTTGGTACGACTCTGACTTTGTTTCATTTTAAAGATACAGCCTCCCTCTCCCTGTGCCTTGGTTAGCACAGTCCCCGCAAAGGAAATTTTGACTTTCTGTTAAAAAAAAAAAAAACACAACTAAGTTGGAGCTCAAAACAGATACAATGAATGAAAATCATCCTTTAATCAGTGTCACAGATCTTTTCACTCCCACTTCCACCCACTTGCTGGTTACCCACCAGACTGCTGTGAGGGGAATCCTAGCCTTTGGGTCCCCAGATGTGTTAAGCCTCCTGGATCCTGAATGGAGCCACTCCCCAAATCTTGGGGTCTCTTGGCATAGCTGTGGGGGACATAACGTCCAGTACAAATGACACATACACATAAATAATTTGATCGTCCTTCGCAAGCTATGGCCTTCCTAACGGCCTTCCTAACGGCCATTCTTTTTCTATAGAGGGCCCCTGAATGTGAACAGATGAAGACTATAGTTCCGATCTGTCCTTAGATACAATTGCAAGGCCTTCAGTCTTTGCTGCTTTTCTAGTACCCTGCTGCTTTTTCTAGCCTATGCCTAACCTCCGTCCCATTTAAACCAAGCCCTCTATCAGACAGAGGTGATTCCTGCTTTCCTTACATTTATTTCCTATACCCTACCTTGCACATATTAGTCATTCCCTTGTTCCTTCCCGAGACTTACTGCATCTTGGGAGAAGCAAAGAGCGCTATGATGACAGAAGCCCCTCTTGCGGCTTATTTTGTCCCTCATTGATTTGCTTCCACGTTCATGTCAAAATTTCCTTCAGGCCAGTCGACTACAGGAGTGTAGGCACCAGGCAAGTGCAGCAGCCATTTTTTGACTTAATAGTTGCTGAATAATTGAAAGGCAGGACTTAATGTTCACCTTTGCATTACCAAAAGCAATTAGGAACCTGTCAGGTGGCCTGGAAGTAATTTTGGTGGATGGCAGCCTCCGCTCCTGTCTGGGCAGAGTGAGCGGTCTGCTGCCTATGAATGCCAGCCACGCTGCCTGAGACTCAAGAAGACAAATGCAGCCATTTCACACTCAATTTCCCAATTCTTGTGCTCTCCCCACTTTTGCCTGATTGATGTTTTCGGCTGAACTTCGGCAGGAATGGTTGGAAATGAGCTTTTGTAAAGCAGTGCTTTAAAACTGCAACAGCGCAAGCGTTTGCTGCTCTGGGTCTGTGGGAGACTTTTAGTCTCCACCCTCATGCAGCACCAAGCTCCAGGGCTGGATTAACTGTCCTGTGGGCCCAAGGCTATTAATTTTATGGGGCCCCTTATGGCGGTGCTACGGGGACTGGGAGCACTCGGGACGGCCCGGGGCAGACCAGACAGCCTGGGAGCGAGGCAGGCCAACACCGTGGTGTGGTGCTGGTCAGCAGTGGTCAGGGCCTGGGACTGCTTGGCCAAAGCTGTTTTCCTTTGTTCTTTAGGTGCTGTGGATGCCCTGGGTAGAGAAAAGAAGGAATAATTTGGGGGCATCTACTCTCCCTTCTTATAGTTGTTTCTTTTCTTTGAACAGCGTCTCCAGCTGAGGTTCACAAGACAAAGTCTTTGTGGATAGCAACCCAAACTTTCTTTGCAGATTTTTTTTTGCCTACATCCTCTTTCCTGTTGAAGAGTGGACACTTACCCAGGTGATCGTCCATTTGATTTTGCTGACACCTCGGTGAGGCATTGAATAGCCTTTGAACTGGTTTGAGACTGTTCCCCAGACTTGGAACATCTTAGTAATATCATACAGTAGAATCTTATAACTTTACATATAATGGTGGTAGACATATTTTACCTGGACAGTAACAGTCAGGAATTATGAGTTTTCAGACGATTCCTCGCAAGTCATACTATGTACAAAATGTATCATAGTCCTCTTAGTCCTGTAAAAGGAGTGAACATAGGGGGTACAGACTGTCACATCTGTCCTCTGCAACAGGAGACTGTTTAACCCACTGGACAAGAGAAACTCTGAAGGGCCAAAGAGAGCACCCAGAGATGTATTTTAAAAATATTACATGATGGCTTCCCAGTTTGAAAAAAGTCCTGCCTCAATACCAACTCGTTTGATGCCTGGGGGAAAACAGTCGTGATTTGTATCAGTTTAAGATGAGCTGTAATAGCTAGTCACTGTTCGTTTAATGAAAGTAACCTTGAGACCCAATTCTGCTCAGTTACTGAAACTGATGCAGTGGGGAAATATTACACTAGGAAGTGCACTGTGCTAGTGTTATACAAACAGTCACTCACTAAAGTCCTGCTTCCTAGGATGGTGCTTCTGGAAATAACACAACACAGCCATGTGGTGCAAAAGTGGTTTCAGCACACCTTTTCCATGCCAGTCCATTCTCAAACTTTCCTCAAATTTATCTGGTCTCTTGCAGACAAAAGCTGGTCAAAGACAGACTTTAGAGAGTGTTTGTCAGCTGAACATTTCTTATTGCAGCTTGACAAAACCCTCGCGGGGATGATTTAGCTGGGGTTAGTCCCGCTTTGAGCAGGGGGTTGGACTAGATGACCACCTGAGATCCCTTCCAACTCTAATATTCTATGATCATCTCTCCATTTTAATGATAAGGGAATTTATATTTTGATTTATGAAACGGTGGCATAAATTCATCTGGAGGGTAATTTGGCTAATTTTCATTGGAAAAACTGACAGCGCAATTATCAACTCACTTGACAGGTGTTTTCTTGCATTTTAAACAAAGAGAGCTCTGTTTGCATCCCATACTTCTGAAGGCAAATGGCTTTTGAGAAATTGCTTGGGACACAGCCTGGTTGCAAGTAAGTGGTTAGATTTTTTTGACACAGAAAATGTATTTCTACAGTATCAGAGGAAAAACGTATAGCGAGGGAATCCAAAATAGGTTACCGACAGCTATATGAATAGAAGCAATTGGGGGCAAACAGTAATAGAGACCAGAATGAGAGGAACAACCAGGGAATTGCCAGAGGCAGTAATTTGGATCTAGCATTTGAGCATAGGGGAGATGAGAGATGAAACAGAAAAATTAAGGTGTGATCAGTTGGTAAAACGTGGCAGCCTTTGACAGGATCTATTGTATCCCACAGAGGGAACTGGGAAATCAGGTACCGGTGGTCTCAGCTTTGACTATTTTTTTTCACAAAGAGACACGGTTTCCAATAGTATTATCAATCTTAAGTATGATGTGCAGTAAAGCACCCAAGGCCTAATTCAGTTCCTGGTGACATTCAGGGAAGTGTTTTCATTTACTTTAATGGGCATTGGAGTGGACTCTTAAAATAACGCTTTGAAGAGCCAGAAACAGTTTTCAAATGTGGAAGATGCATGATGGGGATTAGTTAGCACTAGGCAAAAACTGGTGAACAGATAGAGACAGAGCTAAATCCTGGCTGCACTGAAATCCATGGGAGACTGGCCATTGACTTCAGAGGGGCAGGGACTGGATCCTCACTGAATAGATGCCAAAAGCTACTCTATAGAAAGATGGGACCATAGGTTGCGGAGCTGGGGGAGCTACCCTAGCCATAGCTTGACCACTTTTTGGCCAGGCCAAACATGAGTGGTACTGCAACCCCAGGTCACAACACCACTTACTCAGATTTGGAGTGGTTGGGGTAGATGGTTATGGGCCCAGGGGGTCAGACTCTTGGTGGTGATGGTGGTGGTGAGGTGCCTAAGAGAAGAGGAGGAGGGTTTGGGGGGTGAATCTATGGTGCACTGCAGCCCTTTGATGGGAGTGTTTTCAAATTGCTGTCCCCTTATCACCCTCTTCCCAGCTCTGTACTTATTTTCCTCCCTGAAAGAAATCATGGCCGAGATTTTCAGAAGTGACTACTGATTTTGGAAGCCTCAATTCTGGGTTGTTAACTTGAGACACCTTCAAAGGTTTGATTTGCAGAGTGTGGGGACTCAACACTGCCTATAAATCAGGCTACTTTAAGGTGTCACATTTTGGGCACCCAGAAACTGAGGAACTGAGTTACTTTTGGAAATTGTAGGGGCCCCCGAACTCTGTCCCCCAGCTTTTGGCCCCCATTTGGGGATTTTGGGACTGTGTCACAACTTCTGTGGAGATAAAGTTGTTGAGTTTTTCCTTTTAATTCTCCCCCAAAAGAAATACTGCCATTCAAAATGCAGTAGAAGTATGGATGTTGGAGTGGGATGAGTGCAGTGGTGGTGTCTGACAACCAGGTGTGTTCTGTACTAGCTGGTGAAATGGTTCGCTGGGAAATATACCTTAATTAGAAAATTTCATTTAACATGTCCATGAAGCCTATGGCATCTTGTATAAATTGATACCTTGTATCTAAGGCAACTGGTTTTCATGTTATCTCTGATCTACTGGCAAAAGCTGTCTAATGAATGGACTATAGATGACATATGGGAAAAGTGCACTTGAGTTACTGTTCAGGGCCATTAAACCACCCATATACTTCCCGTTGTAATTGTATTCTACCAACAGAAGAGTTGTTTCCTGGTAAATCAAAATAGAGATGTTTTCCTCAGTGAATTGATGGCTTTTTTCTGACTGAGTGTTCTGATGAAAGCCATGGGAAGAAAGCAACAATTTAAGGTATTCCTTGCAGCATAAGACATGGTTATGGGACCATCGCATTACCGTGCTGGGCTGGGTGGTGACCAAAAAGTCAGGTGGATGGCAAGTATTAAGGAGCAAGAAGTGGAGCCGTGAGAAAAATGGAGTATTCAAAACTGAGAAGAGTGACCCTGATATCCACTAGGTCCATTATATAAGGAATTTTATACCTAGGTAAGAGCTATGGCTGGTAAAAGAAATAATGGTCCTTGGATAATCAGTAGAGGGTGGGAGGATAGTGAAGATCAAATTAAACCCTTTAAAGTAATAGTTGAAAAAAATAAGCACTAAGATCATGACCCTACAGGTCAGATGGCACCAGAGATGTTGCTGTTTCTTGACCATGTCTCCTACAAAGAAAAATGCTTTTTGGAGTTTAGATATTTAATGAATCCTGTTATTTGAAGAGTCCCAAAATGTCTGTACTAACATATTAACTCTGTGGATTAAAGAAAACTCTCTGAATTAAGGGTGAAATTCACTCCTGTGCAGAGGGTCCACAATCAGCCAGTGCAGCACCTGTGTCTCATTTAAGACTTCAAAGCACCAAAGAGGTGCCTTTCACACTTAGATCCTACAACCCACATCAGAGCCATTTAGCAGCCATGTTAGTTAATGCCTGTACACTGGTTTGAGAATGTAAAACAGTACAGAAGGGCTAATTATTCTTTTAATTCATAGTATGGGTGTTATGGGAAGCTTCATGTTAAAATATGACAGATACTGCATTTTTATGCTTCCTGCTAAACAGTTCATCAGGTGACATTGCTGGGAAGTTTAGATGTTCATGGGCTAGACTGGTATGATCAAACCAGATGCAGTAATGGTGTGGATTTTCTGTCCAGTATTTGTCCTCACCAAATACTCATAGACTTTAAGGCTAGAGGGGACTACCATGAGTATCTAGTCTGACCTCCTGAACATCGCAAGCCACAGAACCTCATCCACCCCTTCAACAAGCCCATAGCCTCTCTCTGAGTTACTGTTATCTTGATTTAAAGACGTCAAGTTACAGAGAATCCACCATTTACTCTAGTTCGAACCAGCAATTGATCTGTGCCCCACACTGCAGAGAAAAGCAAAAAACCCCATCCTCTCCCAAATAGAACAAGGTCTTTGCCAATCTGACCTAGGGAAAGATTCCTTTCTGACCCCAAAAATGGTTTGGTTTGAGCATACGAGCAAGACCTCCCCATTTAGTGTCCCATCTCCAACTAATAGCAGTCGCGAATGGGCCATATGCCACTGTAGACAATCTCATCATATCATCATCCCTTCCATAACTTACCAAGCTTAGTTTTGAAACAAGTTAGCTTTTTTGTCTACACTACTCCCCTTGGAAGGCTGTTGAAGAACTTCACTCCTCTGATGGTTAGAAACCTTGGTCTTTCTTCAAGCCTAAACTTGTTTATAGCCAGTTTACATTGATTTGTTCTTGTGCCAACGTTGGCCCTTAACTTAAATAACTTCACTCCCTCTGCACGGGGTGATTTTGAAATGCCAGTAAAAATCGGTAGGCCTTTCTGCAGGCCTGTGCAGCCTTGGCATGACTAAGCCGGGAGGGGAGGCATTTTCTCAATCTCATCTGACTGTGCACCCTCCTTCCCCAAAAGTCTCTGGTGTACATGCTGGGATCTGTGTTTTAGGAGAAAAGCAAAAAGCTTATCTATCTATGCATGCCCTCTGGGAGATGTGTGTTAGGGCCTCAAGATGCAGATTCTTCAGGACCACATCTAATTAATTAGTACTCTGAGGAAATCTCTTGATTAGCTTTTGAAACTGCTTGCCCAACAAGTTCTTGATGTGTTATTGTCTACTAAGAAGGATAAAGAGGGGAGAGGGGGAAGGAGAGATTTAGATTTTTTGGGATCTCTTCTTGGACACAGTTTTGAGGTCCCCCTACAGCAGCTGGAAGAACCGGCCATTGGAAAGCTGTCATTGCACTGCTCGAGGGCCACCTCAATCTTCGGTAATTATCGAGGGTTGGGGTGTTTTATTAACTTGTTGTGGATGTGCATTAAGTACTTGAGACTAAGTAAAGTATAGCTTTTAAGTGAGAGCACTCCTGCGATATACTGTTTCTACCAGTCCAGCTATCGGCCGGACAGCCATGTCTCCATTTGATGTATTTCCTGACATCGCCCCACACAGAGTAAAGTTACCGAGAGCTTTGGGTTGGCAGAATCCTGGGTAACATCTCCCTGTTGTTTATCCCTCTGATGTAACAGAGAGTAATCATATCTCTCCCCAGCCTTTGTTTTTTTAGGCTAAACAAGCCAAGCTCCTTAAGTTTCTCTCATAATATAGGTTCTCCATTCCTCTGATCATCCTACTAGCCCTTCTTTACACCTATTCCAGTTTGAATTCACCTTTCTTAAACATCAGAGACACAATATTCCAAATGAGGACTCATCAGTGCCTTATGCAATTGCAATAATACTTCCCTATCTCTTCTGGAAATGCCTCGCCTAGGATTGCATTAACTTTCTTCATGGCCGCATCACACTGTTGGCTCATAGTCTTCCTATGATTGACCAACACGCCATGTCTTTCTTTTCCTTTTTCACTTCCAACTGGTAAGTCCCCAGCCTATAGCAAAATATTTTTGTTGTTAGTCCCTAAGTGCACTTTGCACTATTAAAATTCAACCTGTTTCTATCACTCCAGTTTCCAAGGTCATCCAGATCTTCTTGTATGATATTCCGGTCCTTCCCTGTGTTGTCAGTACCTCCCCACTATGTGTCATCTGCAAATTTTGTTAGCACACTTCAAGGTCAGGATTGAAAATGTTAAATAAGTTTGGTCCCAAGAGTGATCCTCGAGGAACTCCACTAAACTCCCTCGAGCCAGACAGTTCACCTTTCAGCATGACCCGCTGTAGTCTCCCCTTTAACCACTTCCTTACCACACTTCAATTCTTGTATTAATTCCCATCTTCTCCAATTTCAGTAATGCAGTTCCACATGGGAAATTATCAAATACTTTACTGAAATCCAGGTGGATAAGATCTACTGTCTAAAAAATTGGTTATCTTCTCAAAGAGAAGAGGTTGGTCTGGTATTATCTATTTTTTGTAAAACTGTGTTGTATTTTATCCCAATTACCATTTACTTCTGTGCCTTTAATTAATCTCTCAAAATTTGTTCCAAGTCTGTGTATACAATTGAGGTCAAACTAACAGGCTTGTAGTTTCCTGGATCACTTTATTTTCTTTCTTAAATATAGGTACTATATTTGCAATTCTCCAGTCATAGGGTATGACCCCCATGTTTACAGATTCATTAAAAATCCTTGCTATTGGCTTGAAATTTGATCCCACCTTAGCTGTGGTAATTCTGCTTCCATATCCTTGTTCCTATTAGCTACCCTGCCACTGTCTCCAAGCTCCTCATTACTCTTATTAAAAATGAAGGGAAAGTATTCGTTTAGGTGTTGAACCATACCTATATTATCTTTAATCTTCATCCTGTCTTCAATATTTAGTGGTCCCACTTCTTTCCCCCTTGATTTATTTTGATTTATATGGCTAAAGAATCTTACTATTGTTTTTAATTTCCTTACAAGGTCCAGCTCTGCTTGTTTCTGACAGTTCTCCTTTATCCTTACACTTTCTGACCTCCAAGAGGTAGCTTTCCTTGCTGATCCATCTCTTCTTCCATTCCTTGCAAGTCTTCTGCTTTCTCTTAGTAACCTGTTTGAGACACTTGTTTGTAATCCCAGTCCGCCTTCACATTTGGATCCTTGACTTCTTCAGTTTAGTCAACTTCTCCAACTAATTCCCTTAATGTTTTGAAGTTTGTCCTTTTGAATTCAAAGACCCTAGTTACAGACCTATTTTTGTTTGTGTCCTTTTAGCCTAAATTGGGTTCACTTAAGATCACTTGAACCAAGACTGTCATCTCTAATCAATTCTTCTGTGAGGTACTCACTACTTACTAGTACTAAATATAAAATGGCGTCACCTCGGTGACTATTTGGTGAAGAGATCTGTTGGATATCACATCGGGAATATCTGGGCCCTACCATGTTTATTAGCATTTGTCCTCCAGTCTATATCTGGGTAATTAAAATATCCCATAATCACATGATTCCCAGTAGCATTTATTTCATTAGAAATATTAGAGGTCTCTATCCATATCCAAAACGGATCCTGGGGGCGTGGGGCAGACTCCAAGCCCTGCCCCCGTGGTTCCTTTGTTTCTGTTCTTCCCCAAAGTGATTTTGACCCAGCCAGAATCTGTTTAATCAATTCCATCACTTCTTTTTTCTTTGCAGTCTACCTCGTCATTAACATCCAGTACTACTCCCCACCACCTTTATCTTTATTTTTTCTTTCCTGAGCAGCACATGCCCTTCAATACCTGTATGCCTGTTATGACGACTATTCCACCATGTTTCCAATAGCCCTATAGTATCTGGTTTCACTTCCTGCACCCATAATTCTAGTTCCTCCGGTTTGTCACCCAGGCTCCTTGCCTTGGTGTACAGATATCTTATTTGTTTCTGCTTGGCCTCACTCAGATTCCTTGCTAGATTAAATACAGCCATTTTACTGATAGGATCACCTGTTATTGTCAGTCTTATTGATACTATGTTTCTACTTGTTGCCTAATCTCCAACCCACTGTTCCTTTCTCCATTGCTATAGCCTCTTTTACTTGATTTTCCTCCCACTCAATATTCGAGTCAGGCATGGTGAGCATCACCCAATCATCTGCCCTGAATTCCTAGTTTAAAGCTCTTTTAATCAGTTGTTCACGCCTCCATCCCAGTGGCCTATTACCCTCCTGATTCAGGTGGAGTCCATCCCAAGAGAACAGTCCTCTCTCTGTGAATGCCTCCCAGTGGTTGAACTTCCTAAAGCCCTCCTTATAGCATCATTGCAGGACATCTGTTGATCTTCATAGTCTTGTCTCACCTTTGCTTTCTTCCTCCAAGAACAGGTAGAATCCCATTGAAGATCACCTGAGCTTCCACTTCCTTAAGTTTTTTCCCCTGCCTGGTGTAGTTTTCCTGCTACTTCTTTCTCTACAACATCACAGAACCTCGTCCTTCCTCCTTCATTCCTGTTACCCAGGAGATGGTCCAGGCTCTGGTACTTCTCTGCCTTACTACTGCCACCTTTGCCTTATTGATGTTTCCCATTCTTCAGTCCATCCAAAATGCAACTGCCAAGACCATTTTCCTTTCCTGCTACTCTGACCACATCTCCCTCCTTCTTGAATCTCTACACCAGCTATCCTCTTTCCTTCCACATTAAATGTAAGACCCTTTGCCTCATCTTGAAAGCTCTCCATAGCTCTGCTTCTGTCAGGCATGACAGAGGGGTGGCCAGGAAAAATCTGAGAGGTGTTGCGACCCCATGTGCCCACATGAGCAACACCTGGAGTGGGAAGCCATGCTCAGCCACATGGACAGGAGCCGCTGCTGCAGTTTTTCTGTGGATGCAATTGAACCATAAAACTCTGCTACCAACACCCTTGTCTTGTCTACATCTTTCCTCTCGTCTTCTATAGCTTTCCCCATTCCATCCTCAGTGCTCAGCTTATCTCTTAACTGCACCATTTGCACACTCTAAATTAGATGCCATCTTTCCTTGCACTTTGTGTGATAGGAACAGGCACCTAATTAACATACCCCAATTCCTCCTCCCCAAAACCTCCTAAACTCCAGCTTCTTTCTCTGAAATCATTCACCAGAACGATTGTTCAAAGCTGTCTTTACCATTGTACTGTGCTGTAATGTACTTTGAGCTTTCAGTCTGTGAACTTGGCAGGGTAAGGAAAGGGCTCTGTTATTTCTTGGGCACATTCACTTACTGGTTAATATTTGTATTGCACTTTGAAAACTTAAAGTGTTAGGTGAGGGGAAAAGTATTATTATTAATAACAGTGCACTCGGCCAAGCATGAGGATGGAGCTACTATGTATAAGTCATAATAAATAATAACCTGCTCTTCTCCTTAGGTCAGTCTGTCATCCACATGACTCACTGGTTTCTCCTTTTCAGAGCTGCTAAAGTACTTTTCAAGCAGCCTTTCTTTTCTCCAGCTGTTCCGTTCTGTGTGCGCATTTGATTCCACCTGAAATGGTTTTAAATAGAATTTACTAGTCATATTCAAGTGACCAGCCAGATATAATCCAGTTGTTCCAGGAATCTAATCACAGGTTTTCAGTAACTGTCTGACCTATCAATTACTGGCCTACGATCTGTGTGTCACTCGTTAAAGCCCATTTATCTTTCAATGGAACCTCCAGTTATAGCTAACTCAAGGGGATGAGTTAGCCCACTGAGTGGTTATGCTCAGTCCTTTCAGGATTGGATCTGGATGCAGGAAGGACTGAGGGAATCTTTGTATAAAAGTCTCAATCCAATTTTTTAGACCTCGGTGGTCTGGAAAGCTCAGATGAGCTGCCATGTTGTGGGTGCTTTTTGTAAACAGAACCTCCAAACCCTTTTTCCATTGCTACTCTTAACCTGACAAATGGCCTGCTACTCCCAGGAAATGTCTTTGCCCATCAGTGTAGTCTCACCCTGCGGTTCCCTATATTTAAGAGGCATTCCCTTAAAAGTGCTATTGGGACATGTTCACTGACTGACAGCAGTGAAGGACTTAAAGATAAAGCTCCATTGTTTAGTCTTAATCAACGGACGTCTCAGTCTCCTAGGTTCCCCAGGAGTAGAAGTGTGACTCCTGACAGGGGTCAGTTCAACCTCTCCGTGACGGATGAATTGACTGCCCTGCATTCTAGTGGAATGGGAAGGAGAGAAGGAATCTGCCCTTATTAAGTGAATATCATTCCAATGTGACAGCTCCCCATTTAAAATGGACATCGCTGGTTTCTCAGTAAGCACTGGGGTCATAGAAGTGACTTCTGATACCTCTTAATGAGAGTGTTTCAAAACCCAGGGGAGACAGCAGCTCACAAGTTGACTGGCCTGAGATATATTTTGGCACAGATAGTAAGGCTCCAATTCCAAGGTGCGGGGAGCAGTGATTAAGCAGTGGTAGCCTTTCTGCTTCTCCTCCAGAAGCTGAGATGGAGATCTCTGTAAGGGAGAGGAAGAAGGATAGAGGGACAGGGGCATGACAAGAATTTATATAACATGGCACCCTATCCATTTCTTACTTAACGAAGTGAACAAGAGAAAGGGTTAATTCGGAGACAAGCCAATTGAAGGACAGTTTCCTTATGGAGCTGGTAAGCGCATTCTTTGGGGATTCTGGTGAGTGTGAGAAACGTGTGTGAGGTTATGACAGATTTGCACAGAAAGCCTCCATGTCCCTCGGAAGTGAGGACCGACGTAAGTGCTCATTAGTGGAGCCTGGGAAGTAGTTTTTCTAATTAATAGAACAGGTTTGAAGTCATGATTCTATACGTGCATGTGCTTCAGCTCTATGGGCTTCTAAAAAACGCTAGCAATGTTACAAGGACCATCCTACCTTTGACAGGCTCCTGTAAGGGAGAATGGACAACTAAGGCCCACCTGGAAGTAATTAAATTTCTAGGGGACTTGTTGGCATCTCATCTAGATAAAGGGCTACCTAGCCCAGCTGAGGTGGGTCCTAAAGACAGGAAGCGTCTGAGGAAAGGTGCTCCCAGGAGTGTTCACTGGAGCAAGGGACGTGGAAGGTGTGCACTGAGGGACAGAGAACTTCCAAAAGATCTGCAGCAGGTAGTCCTGACTGTTAGGAACTACCTGAAGCCCCAAAGAAGAGCTGCAGCTGTGAGATCTCTGCAGACCTCGGCTCTGGGGAAGGTTCTGTCCTAGACGCTGGTGAGAGGCCTGACTCCAGGGAAAGGATCTGTGTGGAGGGAAGCCTGCTGGAGGGGAGTGGTGGAACCAGGTGGGAATGGATAAATTGAACCTGACTCTGTGTCCCTGCTAAGATGCCTGGGTGAAAGCTAGTTCTGTTTTCATGGGCTCTTTGATTAATAAACTAGAGGTCGCAGAAGGGGTGTTGTTCTGTACATAAAGCCTCTGAACTTGCTCATGTGTTAGGGGAAACTGAAGTGGGGGATACCTATAGCACCACATATGTAGCACCCCCTGATGGCCAAGGCAGAAACACCCTGTAACACAGGGCCTATTACTTGTGAAGGGTTTTCTTGCATCCATTTTAGCTTCATCCTCTGCTCAGGTGTGCAGAAGGGACAAGTGTGCAGGGAAACCACCTTTAAGACATCACATCATGGAACTGAAGGTGAATGGCTAGGACACTGCTCTCCCTCCCGTGGAGTCAAATATTTACAGACACATTTTCAAGTCTCAATTATTGGATGCCCAGCTTCAGACACTCAACTTAAGGATCTGATCTTTCAGAGGGGCTGTAGCTGCGATAGGCTTCAGTGGCAGTGGTGGGTGTTCAGAGGGACAGATATGGCAATTTCCTGCAATACTGAATTAAGTTTAAGTAACTTAGGAGTTCATTGTTTTAACAACACAAATAGGTTTTATTGCGGGAATGTGTGTAACTTCTTTAAGGGGGAAACAGGACTAATGTAAACCCTGGGAAGTGTTATGAGCTTCAAAGGACTCTTTAAAACAATGGGCCAGACAAAATAAACTTTTAGTTGAATGAGTTTCCTAGGAAATATTTGGGATAAGGGGAATATGAATTACCCACCTCCAGACCCAACCTTCTGAAACTGTGTCCTGAGGAGAAAAGGATTGTCTGCTGGTTGCCTATTACAGGAGGGAGGCTTGAGAGTGACTTTTAGATTCATGGGCACATCTGTTCTCAGCTGTTATGAACTTGTGATCACAGATAAAACCCTGGGTGTGGTTTGAAGGAGTGCTCACCTACCAGAGACCTTGATGGAGCTAGGGTGATCTCTCTGTAAGCTTATCAGAAGGTGTGTAGGTCTTTTATTGTTTTTAATGTTTACAGTGTAATGCTTTTAACTTTTAAGAATAAATGTACTTGCTTATTAAAGGCTGTATGGTAACTTACAACTGTGGCATTTACACTGTTTGTAGCCTCTGAGGAGAAGAGCAAAGCTGGTTTGCTTAGTCACTCTGACTTGTTGGGGAATCCACAGTGTAAGCAAGGTACTGTTCTGCTTGGAAGCAACCTGGTTGGGAGGGAGAGAGACTTGAATATCTGTGCTAGAGGTGATGGATGCGGAGCCAGAAGCCTGAAAGTGGGTGCCCTTGCTGGGCCAGGAATGGTGAATACAGGTGCAATTGCCTTGAATTGTGACACTCAGCATGTCTGAAAATCAGATCCAAGGTGTGTCTCTTCTTTATTGTGAGGCAGTTCAGTGGCACACATAGATGCATATGTAGGGACAATAGCTCCAGACAACTTAACTAATATTCCTGACCATGCCTGCATGCTACAGCTGGAGTCACTTATCTAGGAGTTACTTTTTTTTAAACAATACAGGGAAAGAGGCAAGAAGGGAACGTTATCAGAGCAATCAACTGCTGTGAATCAGGAAAAGCTTCCTATAGTGCAATCTGTGAGATGATGGAATAGTCTCCAAAAGGAAACAGTGGGCATGGGACCTTAAAATAAGACTGGCCAAAAAACCCTACTATATAATAGGAACACAGTGTTATCCTGCTCTGGCAGGGAGATGTGCCCTGTGTTGCCATTTACTCCTCTTCAAATACTCACCCAGATCAGAATTCTCCACCTGCTTACACCATCCATCACTTCACACCTATCCTGCACTGCTGTAAATAAATGCACAAGTGGGAAGGCAGTGGAGAAACCAGGCCTAAAACTCAGTATTGGGCCTGAGTCCAAGCTGTAAAGTTTGGATCTAGATCCAAATTTCCCCAGTCTCTAGCTTGTGGTGGCGGTGACATTTAGATCGGGTTCTAGTTTGGACCCAGTTCTATGCAGTGTTAATGTAATAAACCAGCAGCTTTAAGGAATACAGTGAAACTCTTCTTACCTGAATCCCCTCCCTCCCCCCGCATCCAAAAGTAGAGTACATAATATCCCCCAACATGCACCACTTATGTGGAAAACACCCTGTCTGAGCTGAACCTCTTATTTATTTGAACAAATTCCATATCCCCCATTCTATTTGGATACATGGGATTCTATGGTGCAAATCACCTGGCTAGACATCTACCAGTGGGCTACCTAGATGGCACCAAATGCTTCTCCCAAGAGACGCTGGGCATCGAATCAAACCTGGAATGGGTTCTTTGGGGTGTCACCTCTATTGAAGAAGTTCCTGGCTTGTTCAAGAACATGGACAGGGTCTTTCTCGGCCATCTCACGTACTGGCCCCAGGTCTCTTCTCACTTACAGTGGTGTGTAAATGGGAAGTAACTCCATGTACTATGGTAGCAGCAGCCACAAAAGCAGACAGAGAAATCAGTGGAATAAAATCAGAAGAAGGGAGAGGCGAATCAGACTCACTGAGGTTTTTTACTCTTTATTTTTAGAAACATACGGTGACAAAAGGACTCAAGTTACCAAATGTTTTTTAAAAAAATCAATGATGTCAGAATGATGCTTCTCTCTGTTATGTGTGGAGTGGTGGAAGCCTGAGCATAAACAGGGAACTCGCAGCTCCCTGCCACATGGAGGCTTTCGCTTTAATTATCTCTAATGATAATTGCGGTGCCTGCACTGCCATTTTGGGCAGCAATTACTCACCTCCTATGTGGGGGAAGTTGCGTGGGTGGCAAGGTGAGGGAGGAAAAGGAGGTGGCTGGAGGAAATGAGGCTCATTGCTATCTCGGAGGGTCCGTTAGGTAGATAGGGAGAGAACATACACTAAGGTAGTTTGTGGGGAGAGCTGAGAAAAGCTTTGACACCCTCTGTTTGTGTGCACTCAGGAGAAATACAGGGTGGTTTAGCATTGATTTTAGCTCTGATATAGAAGAGGCAGTACCGATCCCTTTGGTATTTTAAAGAGCTTTTCGAAAGGGGACAGCAGGAAGGAGGCGTGCATGTTCTCTCGCAGTGCTAGGGAACGTCCAAGACTAGAAGAAATTGTTATAGCGTCTGCCCCTGCCTGTTGCCTGGCCCCAACTGCAGTCTTCTGTGATGAGGGGGCTGTCCCTTTAAGGCCTAGGGGGGAAGGGGAGGGCTGGGACCAGTCAGTTCTGTGCAATTAGCTCTACCCCACCCCACCTGGGCAGGATGTGGGACTAGGTCTAATTTAGCAGCAGGAGTCAGACTGGGAAGGAGTATGGATTGACTGCTCCTTCCAGAAAGCCAGAAGCCCTGTGAGAAGGCTAGGGCTGGCCTGGGGCCACTGTGGACCCTGGAGCCAAGAGGGAGCAAAGAGGACCACAGAACCTAGTGAGAGAGCTGTAGAGGAGCTGCAGAGGGGGAAGAAGGTCTGTGGTGTGTGCTGATATCAGGGAGGAGGACGTATTTACAGGTCCTAGTGTAAGGCCTGTGGACCTTGGTATCCTGGCAGGGATGAGACTAAAGCTAATTTCGCTGGAGCGACAAGTCACCAAAGTGTGCCAGAAAACATTGGCAGCTAGAGTTTTGGAAGACCTGTGGGAAACTGAGGCAAGGCTGCTGCAGCGCAGTGAGTTTTTTATTACATCTTCTCAACTTCAAATGTCAAGATTATCGTCTAATGAAGATCAATCAATTTTCCTTCTCAGAATATGAGAAATTTGTAAATGTTGTGTCTCACTGCAAACCTCAGCACGTTATGAACATCTCTCAGACTGAAACTTAGGGACTGGGTTTTACTGAAGAGCTGTTTTTGTAGTGCCCTATTTATTACACTCTCTATACTTTTTTCAATATAATAACTTTGACAACCGCTGTTCTTGAAATGACTTATCTTGTGCCCTTTAGGATTTGCCAGATCCCTGAGATTTCCTCATATTAGAAACTTTGGATCACAGGCTAATGCCACTGCTGGAAACCACTGCTATCCTGTTCACTTACATAAAAACATCTGACCGCAAAGATGTTGCAGAGAAATGGGGACTCTTGCCTTTGGCTGGACTTGGTGCGGAAGGGTCAGAGTTCTTGTGCCTTGGAGAGGCAGCAAACATCCACAGGCTATGTAGTTGGATATTCAATTATATACACATTCCTAAATAAACCACTCACCTTGTCTGAAAAACAAAACGGTAGAATAGATGCACCCACTTCTCTTCTCCAAGCATATAAGGCTCTGATGTGGCACAATGCATTGGACAAGGAGAGCTAAAAAGGAACAATTCTTCTAGTTTGTAGGAAACATGTATGAGCCTAAAGTTATAACTATTGCTGTGAAAGGTCATAAAAGAAGTTGGAAAAATATATGACTATAAAGAGTGTTTTATAGGTGCCATGAATCTGGCATTTGGCAAAACCACTTTATTGACTGAGAAAGTGGCCTTAGGTGGTAACAAGGAGATTTAATATATACTCCTTATGTGAGCTGTGTTCTGATCCTCTGTGGAATAAGCAAACCAAGAGGAAGGAAGGCTTGCTGGTTTAATTTTCTACACACCCCTATTAATCTGGACTTATTCCTTGTGCCAAGGATTTTATGGAGGGGATAACTTCCAGTTCGCTGGACCATCCACCATCACTTATTTGGATTAATCCTGCTTGGTGCCTGCTAGGACTTCATGATGGAGTAGGGCTAATGTTGCAAACAGCTGCTTTGGGAGCAGCCTGGTAGAAGTGTAAACTGCTGGGTGGCTGGACTGACCGCTAAGGCTGACATTTTCTGTGCATTCCAGTCAAACTGCAGCTGGAGCTATGGACACGCTTTCACTTACCACGCAATTTGCCTGTGTCATTACTACAAATCTATTTCCCCAGGCCTGCCCTGGGATGGGTCATCTTGGATGAAAGGTCATCCTATCCTACTTTTGATTAACTGCTATAAAGGTCCTCTTCGGTAATATAGAATATGATAGTGACTTTAAACACCTTGTCATGCCACGGCTCTGGTGAACTCTGTGTGTGCAGTGTTTGAATGAATATAAACATATTAGGGGCCCTGCTTCGTATTCAGGACTTTGATGGCCTCTGTACCCCACACACATCGTGAATCTCAACGCTCTTGGATTGTCTCATGAGCATTGCTCAGCCTCCATAGTCTTGTTGCCTGGCTCTAGAACTCCCATGGCATTCCCCCAAGAGAGACTTCTTTCTCAGTACAGCTTCCTTTCCTTTCTGTTTCCTGGGATATGTGAGAGGCATCCTTTAGATCCCGAAGTATTCAACTCCCTTTCAAGCAGCTTCACGCCTTGCCACTGAGGCCTATGATCGAGGAGTGCCGCACATGGAGCGTGTCATTATCGCTGCTACTCTTGGGCTGCTCAGAGAGGTCACGAGAGCGACGCATGAAAAGTGGGTGTGCTGCGTGTCCACCCTGGGAGTGACGATCCCCCTTCGTTCTCAGCTTCCTGTAGAGCCAGGGAAACAACTGGCTTTCATAGGGTATGTCCACACTTGGGCTTGTTGGGCTCAGTCTGGGGGGCTATAAAATTGCCATGTAGACATTCAGGCTGGAGCCTGGGCTTTGGGACCTGTGAACCGCAGAGGGGCACAGCAGTGCTGTGGGCACCATCAGTGCTTGCCAGGGGAGCACCACAACCATCACTTTTCTCGTCCTGGATCTAGCATGTGATGCTGGATCCTGGAAGTGTATTTGGCATTTCACAGCCTTGGTCCCCAGTGACGGATATGATTTCCTGGGGCTTTGCACAGAAATGAATGAACCTGTTTTTCCCCCTCATGGGTCACAGGGCATGGAAGGGGTTAAATAATACAGTGATGTTTCCCAGGAGAAAAGAAACATAAATGGTTGTCTTTATTTTCCCACATCTTGAAACAGTGGGCTCTGTTACAGCAGCAAACTCCTTGTAACTCAGCTGTAACTGTAGCTTTTTAGAAGGTAATGACATCATCTAAAATGTGTAATGCAATAACGTCTTCCATTGTTGCACTGCGGGCTATAGTTTTATCTGTTCTCACAAGCTAAATAGGTGTCGAGCTGAGCCGTGCTGGGATAGGAAACTCCAGGGGGCTTCAGAAAGCTGGGTTGGTGATGTCCAAGCAATATGCTGCTTGGGAACACTCTATTGGTGGTGGCGCTGACTTTCAGCTCAGACAGAAAACGGAGATCCTGACCCCTCCTGGTCATTATAGGCCATATCCCTTTTTTTGCAAGATTATGGACATTAGGGTCTGTCTATACTGCACCCACAGGGTCTGATTGCTGCTCAAGTAGACATACCTGAGCTAGCTTTAATCTAGCTAGCTCAGGTCCCAAAGCAGTGAACATGTGTTAACACAGGCTTCTGCGTGGGGCTTCACTGCTATTGTTGCTGCAGCTAGCTAGATCAAGGCCAGCTTGGGTGTGTCCAGACTAGAGTGACCAGATTTAATAGGGACAGTCCCGTTATTCGGGGCTTTTTCTTATATAGGTGTCTATAACCCCCCCCCCACTCCGTCCTGATTTTTCACACTTGCTGTCTGGTCACCCTAGTCCAGACATGCGGCAGTCACACCTCTGATTGCAGCGTAGGCATACCCCTGTGAGCTATTGCTTGCACTGGTACAGTGGACAGGCACGTCATTCGGAGGTCTATGGAAGACAGGGAACTTGAGGTTTGTAGTGAAGGAGTTAATGCCTAGAATATAAATTGCCTCTAGCAGAATTCAATTTAAAAAAAACTAATTTCCATATATAACATCAATGTTTAATTTAAGCTTTTTTATTTTTATGTATTTAAATTTTCACAGTTGTAAGAAATTGGGAGGGTAACAGACAATAATTATTTAATGAGAGTAGATGCTGAGATTCAAAAAGTTAAAGCTTTATAGCCATTAAAACTATGTGGTCATAATCACATGTCAAAATATATGAATTAATTGTCCTTACATCAAACTCTAATAAATTCTCCTGCAGCTTTTTTTCTGACTTTGCTTATCTGTAAATTATCGATGGGAATATTTTTTCATCGGTTGGTGTGTGTGTGCAGGGAAACGGATGTTTATTGACACTTACCAATACAAATTTAATCTTTCCAACTCTAAATATACACTTTCTTTTTTACCGCAGTGGATTTCCCAAGGCATATTTAGTACCGCTTTGAGACTAACAAATGGATGCTTCTCTCAGAATCTGGTCAGTGCTATGCTATACTGAAGCATTCTTATTACGGAAATTGGCTGTCCTTGCTCTTGTATAAACTGCTGTTTACAGTATACAATGGCCTTCCTAGTGCATGGTATTGATTGCACGTGCAATAAGTGACAGTTGAAGAGCTGTGTCACATCACCATGCTGTATGGATGCTGTGTGACGCTAATTGCCATGACTGTAGGGCACAGAAGAATCTAATTTACAAATTCATTGCGGCATTCTAGGGGGGGTGGAGAGGCCCTTTTTGACTTCTCACAGATAATTGTGTGGCTGATTAACTTTTCAGCTGCTCAGGAAAGAAAACATTTACAGGCGTTAATGGCACTCAATTTTAAAGGGACAGGATCATCGTCCGAAAGCCGCGGAGCGTGATGGGAGTTTCATGACGACTTTTCATACTGACTAAGAAGATAAATTGGAGCAGAATCCTGAAACGTGGGAGATTGCCAGACAGCAGCAATAACAGACCCCATCCGTGGCCCAATATTCACTTCCACTGACCTGGAGCAGAAACAAGGATCATAGAGAGGCCCTGCTAGCAGGATGTTTTGCCTCCATTCAGGTGCATGGGGGCTAAAGAGCAAGGTCGGTGCTTGACACAGATATGTCGCCTTGCTTTTAGGCTGTCAGTCTAACACCAGATATGAGCTTTGCTATTGGTTGAAAGCTGACTGCATGCTGAGGGCATATCGATCTGGAAACTCCTGTTGAGATATCTGCACTGCCCAGATCCAAGGGCTGGAAGGATCCAGACCCTGCTGTGTGCAGGGACCCATTTACCAACAGGGAGATCCATCTGCAGATCTTCCAGGAGGGTAGGGTTTACCTTGGGTGCCGAGAGGACTGCAAAAGTGTATGGGAGACAGGCAAAACCTCTCCCCACCAGCCTGACCATCCTAGAGCCCTTGAGCCCCCCTGCAACCTGGTTATTCTCTTCTCCCTCAGATGCTCATCCTGGAGCCCCTCTCCCCCCGCCCACTCCACGACCCCCTCTGCTCCTTACTTTACCTTCCCTGCTGGTGAGGCCAAAAGGAGATGGGTCTGTCCTGCTTCCCAGATTCCGCTAGTCCCCAGCATCAAGAGGAGTCGCAGCGGGAGTTTCGGCAGCCAGCAGGTAGCAAGTGGCATGATGCTGAGTGAAATCTGGCCGGCAGGCTGCATGCAGCACAATGCAGATTGGGGCAGGGTGACGGCTAGTCTGTAGCACATTCCCTCCCACTCTGGTTGTAAATAGTGTGTGTGTGTGTTGGGATGGGGGGGAGGCAATGGCCCTTTGGCCCCCCTATCTCCAGTGCCTATGGAGTTCTCTCGTCTTTGCTAGGTCTCTGGTGGGACCCTGGACAAGCTGGAGTGTTCTCTGGCAGCAAGAGGCCTTGGCAAGGTAATGCGTACGAAACCAACGGAGCTGCCTGGATTCGCGTGCCAAAGTGCAACTGCAGCAATAACGGTCAGGTCAAACGCTTTGGGACTTTGAAATAGCAAGCGATGGGGCCGCCTAGTGCAAAGTGGTGTGGAAATCCAGTAACTATGACGTGACGCTTTGAGCTCATTGGCAAGACTAGATGACTTTGTTCTCCTTTAAAGACTGCTCCCGCCCTTGCCCTCAGGAGTGCTTATTTAAATGTAATCCCAGCAAGTTTCCATTTCTCTAAGTGCTTTGCTGCTAAAGCAGCAGTTATGGAGAAGGATTTATTACCCTCCAGAGGGACAACCATTGGGAATGTGTCTGGTGACATCTCTTGAGTAAAAAGGGAACAAGAGTGCATTACTGTTCCAAGGTGTCGTCAGGGGAACCATCTCCGTTGCTGAACAGATGTAGGCAGGCGCACGCTTCCCCTCTTCAGTTTGGGAAGGAATTAGACCCAGCCCTGCCCACGGGGCCTTCTCTAGCTAGCCTGCCTGCATTTGGCATTATACATACTTCCAAAGCATTCCCCCTAAAAGGAAACACACCCCAGACAGACTCTGCGTGGCTCAGTCTCTATATTCATTAAGTTGGGTGTTATGGTTCAATCACCATTCACAGAGCAAGGATTTAAGAGCTGGGAAAGCTTCTCCAGCTGGTAAGATCCTTTGACTATAAAAGATTTATGGAAAGGTGAAAAAATAAAGTAACTGGCCAAAGCTTCCCACCCTTTAGCTATCCGTCAAAAAATTTGGAAGACGTGGTTGCTCTCCTGACTTCAACCACAGAAACAAATGTTCCACCAGTGAAAAATATTTCAACATCTATCCACAGTTCAGGGCAAGATAAATCTCAAACTGTTTGCTAGGCTTAATTTGCAGGAATTAATAACTGGAAATTACCTTCTATGAACATGCTTTGAATAAAAGGCCAAATGACATCCCAGATGTGTCTTAGCAAAAAGAATTCTGATTAGATGGCTGCAATGGATACCTGGTGAATGTATTTTCCATTCAGATCCCCCTAGGATGCTGTTTGAATCTCACCACAAGTAAGGTTTTTGATTAAAAAGAACATCAGGCCAAATTACTGCCATTTCAGCTTGTTTGATTTCGGTGCTTGCTGGCTGGAATAAAGGAAATACAGTTCAGTGAAGATTTCTTTTCCAAGAAGAGATTTTATCAGCAAGTTAAAAAAAAAAAAAAAAAAGGTTGATGGGAGCCTTGCGACGACCAGGACAAAGAGAGGGCTTAGGAGTATAGCAGGTGACTGCATACATTCCTGAGTTCAGATTTTGAACATAGATCTGCCAGGAGTCAAACTAACTTGAGTGGAGCAAACACTGCTCCCATTTACACCACCACAACCTCATTGACTTCAACAGGGATTATACTCGTGCAGCTGAGAGCAGAACTTGCCCTGCTGGACACAGACACTCCCGACAACCGTCACGGGAGCCCAGCATGAGCGACAGTCAGCGGAATCCTGGAGATCCGGTCGCTAGTTGGAGAGAGGGGGAAGAAGGGTCATGGATGGAAGGCTTTCAATTTGCAGATAACAGATTGCTTGCAGGAGCTGTGGCAGAAGGAGCTGGTGTGGATCTCAACAGCTGATACATTTTCAATGATGGGAAGAGACCACGCCATTGAATATTTCCTTTTGCAGTTGGTTAGGTCAAACAGAATGGGCCCGATGGGCTCATACAGGGAAACGAGTTTGGTGGGTGAGGATGGGGGGGGGAATGAGATGCATCGCTCACTTCAGACAATTGAAATCTACAGCAGACAATTAAATGTTCAGCTGCTCACCAGGTCACCAGTGAGGAAGGTCCAAGGGTCAGAGCTGCATAAATCAGCTTCTTATGGACTCATTATTCTCTCTCTTGTAAAGAACATCCCCCATTGCCCAGAGGTCAGTTCCGGGAACTCCCCTTCCTCGCAGAATCTTATTTCTTCATTTTATTTTTATACCCAGTCCTCAACTTCTTTTAAAAAAATCAGTTTTGGGGAGTGTTAATTTTACTTGGGCAGTAGGAGCTGCCCCTCCCCTTTGCCAGAGACCATTGCCTCTGTAAATTGCTGCGGCGGCGTCCCCCCCCCCCCGGGGGGCCAGCATGGCTCCTCAATGCTGCCCTGGCAGTGCCTCCAGTGTGGCTGTGGAGCTGACGGAGGCTCTATTTCCGGGGGGGGGGAAGCGGGAGGGAGTGTGTGTGTGAGAGTAGTTTAAGGCTATTTTGGCACTGCCTGGGGGGCTAGCTGTTGGCATAAATCAGAGCAGCCTTGGAGACTCCCTATGGCCTGTTCTTCTCCCTCCTGCTTACAGCCCCACCACTGATAGCCTCTTAAAGGGAGGTGGAGTTGGGGGGGGCTACACATTCCAGCCTTACACAGCTCCCCCCCACCCCGGGCGGATCCCTAACTCTTCCCTTGGGCTGTTGTGGTCTCTTTATGGGACCTATTTGCTGCCAGGATGTGTTTTGAACTATGGCCCCTCAGCCGTCCTTCCTGTCAAGTAGTACAGTCTCCCATGCGGTTTTGTCATTCCATTATGTGGCAGCAGAATTTATCACCATGTTCACATTGGCAAGAACGGTCAAGTCCCAGAAGAATCTACCATGAAAGCATCTCTTCACATTTCGGTGCCTGTTTTTTGGAGCATCACAGGCTGTTAGGTTTCCAGGAGATGCTGGGAGAAGAGGAGACAGCAACGCAGGCAATGCCATATGGGTTCTGCCTGGGGACTTAGGGTAGCTGCTCATTCCTCGCTGGTTCCTGGCAGCAGCAGACATGGCACCACAGTACAGACTTGAAGTTATGTCTCTTCAAAGGTGTGGCTTGATTTATGGCATTCACACTAAAACTCAGGCCTGTAAACTTTCCCTGGAACATGTTTCGATAATGGCAAAAGCTGGTGTTCTCTGATGAAATGACTCTTGATGGATGATGTTAGACTAGTGGAGGAGTCCAGTCTCACTCGGATGTGCAGCGGTTTTCCCGAGAGGTGTAGAATTCGAAGCACATGTAAATAAGGATACAAAATATTTGCACATGAGGTGGGGGCATATCCAGGTCAGCCAGATACTTAAGCACACCCTTACATCCTATTAAAGTCATTTACAAACGGGGAGACTGAAACACAGAGGGTTTAAGTGACTTATCCAAGATCTCTGTGAGGGTCTGTGGCAGGGCTGGGGTGAGAACTGAGATGTTCTGACTCTCAGCCCCTTGGTGCATTAGTGATCAGTACTAGTACAGAGGATAAAACACCGTAGGGCGCTGATACCCAGCCCTCAGTGGTTCAGGAGCCAAATCAGAAACCAGCATTACTCAGAAAGCCACAATAGTGTGAATTCATTGTTTCATTTCCTATATGTATTCATTCTTGGTTATTCTGACCAAGTATTATTGTATCAGCTACAACTGGTTAATGACATAGTAAAAGCATCCTGATTGGCTAATAACTTTGCTTGGTTAATAATTAAATCAGTGTTTTAATATCATGTGCTGCAAAGAGCCACCGGAGACACATTAAAGAGCCACTTGCGGCTCCCGCATCAGAGTCCGAGTCTCACTGCTGTAGTGATACTATATTTGGGTAGGTTCCAGCCGAGGGAAGCTCTGCTAGTTTTTCACTAATATGCACCGCTCACCTGACCTGGCCTGGAAAGGCCACTTGTAATGGCCAGAGTGTCATTCAGTCTCATTGAATCCTTAGCCTTTCTGCTGAGATTTGCTAGCAAGGTGCAAACTGGGCCAGCGTTTTTGAAATGTGGACACTTCTTCAGTAGGAGCCAACTATTGTCACCTGTCCTAAGCCTTTTCACACAGAGCAACAAACAGTGGGGAAGAACATTCAGCCACCATCCATCAGGGCAAGAGGCAAACCAACAAGCTAGAGATGAAAAGCTCCGTAGTTCGTTAACAACCTCCTGATCTATCCTATTTCTTATGCATACAGATGCACTGGTCATTAGTGGCCTGTCTCGTTCTGATGCAAACACAGTGTTTATGAGCCTGAACCAAAGCCCACGGAAATCAGTGGAAAGATTCTCATTGCTACACGCTGCAGCTCACAATAGCATTTAGTCTATAGTTGTTAAAGATCTAAGTAGCAGGACTGCAGCCATCATTTGGTTTTGAATATGGCTTGTGCTCCTGGTACCAGAGGTTGTTTCTGACAATTTGTGCTTTCCTTTAGTTAGGAATAAACAGGGCAACACAAGGGAATTACTTGGAGCAATACACATAAAAGGCAGCTGAAGAAAAGGGATACCATTTGTTCTCACAGAAACGGGGGGCTGAGGGAAATTGGGGCTAGACAGATGAGCCCACAGTGGAGCTTCAGATCCCAAATCCCTCAGGCTTTTGGGAAACTCAGAATTGGAGCCCAACATCACAGTTCAGCTCCTTTTCTTTTGTAAGGCTGTAAGGCAGAACATCAGGGCCAAACCCACTCAAGCCTTATGGACATTCAGCTCTGGAAGCAGACCCTGTTATTCCAAGTGTCACAGGTTGGCTCAGTCTTGAGTGCAAGAAAAAAATTGAGATTAAGATCAAGTGCTGAGGATTAGGCAGTAAGTTTTGTGCTGTCCACTTGATTTAGACTGTAAGGTTCTTCGGGCAGGGATTTCTTTCTCTGTCTTGTACGTTGGGTCCTTAAGAGTTGTTTTTCTCAGTGATGAATAACGCATTGTATTCCATTAAAGATGAGGAAGGAAAAGAAGAGACTACCCATTACCCAACATCAAAACACCTAGAATCTAAACAAAGGACACAAACACAGAACTGAAGACTCTATAATGTTGCAGCTTCCCTTTAAAACAGGTTGGGCCAAACCAAAATTTGGATTTGAACCCCCTCTAAAGTTTGGATCCGGAACCTTTGAATCTCAGGCTTTTATTTACTTTAAATTAAGACTCACGACTTGATCCACATGAACCGTGTGGTAGCCAAGTGACCTGGGCTGGCAGTTTTTAATTGCTCACTGACACCCGGGAATCTGTCTTTCCAAGCAAATAGATGCACATTTCCTTCTGCTTTCTAACAAATCCAGAGGACCAGCTTGGAGTCTGCATCTAAATATGCTTTATTGGGATCCACCCACCCTGAACGGTGCCCCTTCTTCCCTCTGATTTATTGTTTGGTTCAACAGTGGAAATAGTTTATCTCCTTCAAGCCCTAACTCTTGGGCAGCCAAACATTCTCCGTGTAAAATCACAAGCAACGCTCAGCGGGTGGCACACGTTGCTTCTGGGCTCTGCAATAGTCCAGCACAGAAGCCAGCTAAGAGCGGCTGGCAAATATTCAGAACAGACGTGAGCCCTGCACTCTGGTGTACCCCAAGTATTCCCGCTCTGTAAGGGGCCGTTGGCTGGCTTTCACTGTGGAAACTGGCATGCTCGCTCCCGCTGATGGAGTAATACGGCTATGATTTTGGCATGCGTATATTTATTAAAAGTCAAGGACAGGACACGGGCCGTAAATCACAGAAATGAAGCCTGGAACCCCGCTGCCCAGGACTGAATTATTGGAATTTTGAAGAGTCACAGAGGTCTCATAAAATCACGGAATCCAGGATCTCCGTGACAATTATAGCCTTAGTCACTAAGCTACTGCTCTTCTTGTTCAGCCCCGTCTTCCCTGGCTTCAGTCTGTCTATCTTCGGCATAACAGACATCCCCAGGCTTTGTGCTTGGCACAGGGATGGTTCAATGTCTTCCTCCTAACCACAAGCAGCACCGGCTGGCATGTCAGACCTGTCTCATTCGCGAAACTCCCAGCCATTAAAGATTTTTAAGACTTCAGTTGACATTCCAGAGGAGATGCCATATGCTTTTCTCTTACCCAAATGGCTTCACTGCCCGGTCAGGCCATTTCTTTCATGCTGCTGCCATTTTCCAAATCCTGCTAGCTACTGTGGAAGGCCAATGACGTGCTGCCAGGATCTCATCAAAGGGATCTCGCTAAAGTTTCCCTCTTAGGTTACATCTAGACTGGGAAAATAGGCAGAGCTGTGTAACAAGGTGTTGCTCAGTCCAGTATCAGACCTTGCACTGGCTCAGTTTCCCTTTCTTTGGCTTCGCAATGTCATGCGAGTCAAATATCGCCTTTTCTGCGCAGAAGTGGGGGTGGCTTATTAACTTCAAATGTAAACACAAATCAAAATGTAATTCGGTAGTTTCCTCAGGCCCTTGCTGGGGTGAACACTTCTCCAATAAGAAAACATAGCTACCAGCAAACAAAAAATTCCAATATTTAACTTTGCAAAATTATTTGATTTAAAAAAAAAAAAATCAGAGAAAATGGAATAGAAAATAGATCTCTTTGGAACCCTACAAAGCAGAAGCAACTGCACCTATTTATTTTGTCTGTGTGTGAAATTGTGTTTCTATTTTGCAGCCAGTTCAAAAAATCAGGTATTTAAAAAAACTTGTTAGCTAACATGTTTGAACTAAAACGTTTTAAAATCCTACCGTAGATAGAGCAAGTCGTATTTAAACACATTAGATGGTCCTGGTCAGCCTTAGGCATCCAACTATTCTGAATGGGCGCTTGTGTGTGCTGAGGTCCATTGAAAACCTGGGCTGAGATCCAGTGCTCATTGACTTCAGTGACAAACTCCCACTGGCTTCAGCAGAACCGGGATTTTACCTCCCGTAAAGCACTGAGCAGATGTTACACCCCAAACTGTGTGCTTACATGCCTGGTCTACACTGCAATTAGCTTGACATAAGGCAGCTTACATCGACCTAACTCTGTAAGGGTCTACACACAAATGCAGCTCCCACCAATGTAATTCGCCCACTAACCTGACTTAATCACTCCACCTCCGCGAGAGGCATAGCGCTTAAGTCACTGTAGTTAGGCCAACGCAGTGTCAGTGTAGACACACTGTATTGCTTACATCGACTGTTGCTGCTTTTCAGAAGCTGTCCCGCAACGCCTCACACGGGTAGTTAATTTGGTGCAAGCGCTCCTGGTGAGGATGTGCATGCCCGACGCGAAGAGCGTAGTGTGGGCATGCAAAAGCAGTTTAATTCCCTTCGTGGCTGTATGTCAGCGTAACTTAAATCAATTTAATTTTGTAGCGCGGACGTGCCCTTAATTCAAACTGCTCAGCAAGTTCGGTGTATTTCGCTTGCTTGGTTTTCTTTTCTTGGTAGATGCATTATCCTTCAGCCTCACGCCCCCTTGCATTTGGGAATGTTGGCAGGGTAAGGTTCTGAATTGCCGTGCGGCTGCAGAGATGCTATTCCATACACAGATAGATCAATTAAAGGCAGCAAAGTCAAATGGGGAAAGCATACTGTGAATCTGAGTCAGGAGGGGAAGCGACTTGCTGGAACAGCTGAAAAATAAACTGGTATTTAGGAGTGGATAACAAGCAAATCTGTTCCAAGCTGTTTTCATCTAGCGGCCAGCACTCTAATGCTTTACACTTCACTGAGGAAGGAAAGCACTGCTTAATTTCATGCACTATCCTCGTGTCTGGCAGAAAATCCCCTTTCATGGGGAACATGCCATCTATTGCAGGTCTGTGGGCAGGTGCCTGAGCAAATGGGAGCCCTGGGACAGCTGGGGCTACGCATTGACTTTGCTAGTGAGGGTTTCTTCCTGTCGTGTTTGACTTGGTGTCTTCTGACGTGGCGAGGGTGGCGGTGTGGGTTGGAGGTGGGATGTGGTGGAGGTTCCAGCTTGGCTAGACAAACTTGTAGAGGTAAATGCAGCTTGGTGACTGTAGCTCAGATTCAATGAGCTGACTTCCTTCCAGGGTTTAGTGCAATTGAAGTGGTCCTCAAACTTTGGGCTGACTTGAGACAGATTTCATGCTCTCTCCCTCCCTCTCCAGTACATTTTCTAGTGTCACTCAGGGCTCTGGCCTGTACAGCGCCGGTGCATGGAGAAGCACCAGGTAAACAGCGATGAGTACGACAGGAAGTGCAGAGGAACTGAATGCCGTAGTAATGGGATCCCCTCTGAATGGATGCCTGGCAGGCCCCGCAGAGTCTAAGAGGGGACCACACAAGTGTGTGCCATGACACTTGCATGCAACATGGCATCCTCCATGTGGCATGACCTTGCATGGATGGTGCATGTGAGGTCACACTGTGTGGAGGACACCTTTGGTTTGGGGGCCAGACAGAATCATCCCATGGGCACAACTGGTCCTGGGGCACACAATGCATGCCTCACGTACTGTGGTGGCACGGGACAACACATAACAATCATACACACCTTCTCTGCGTGCTGTGCTTCAGGCATAAGTCCGTGTCTCCTCAGACAGACTCATTCTCTGTCTAGATCCTGGCCCTTTTCTATCCTGAGCTCTTGACAGTAATGGAGGGAGAACATAAAGGGATTGAAAATGCCACTCGCTGCAGGGTATGTGTCTAGTGCTAAGCCTTATTTACATCCATCCATCCCCTCTGCACCCTGGTGCATGCAGCCCATTGGATTTCCAGGTCAAGGCCTTCATGTGATCTTTTAAGCAGACAGTTTTTGAAAATACTTCAAAACAAAACAAAAAAAACCTTTTGAGAATAAAAAAACATGGAGAGATTAGACCAATCGGGAGACCAGCAATGCTGAGTAAATGCAAAAAAAGGGAGGAAGCGCCTCTTTCATGGTCTTGTCTAAATGTGTCCTGTCCAGCAGAGGGTGCCCAAGTTAATCACTCAGCCTTATGCCTAGAGCTGCTGTCACTGGCTGATGCTGGGCCCAATGACAGTGGCCCAAGAAAAAAGCACAAACAGTGGCTGCAAAAAAACCCCCAAAACAAACCTCACAGGATATAGAGCAAAACTAATGAATAATGCTGGATATTTCTACAAACAGATATTTTGAGCAAACAAGATATTCTTGTCTCAGTTATGCTGATGTAAATCCAGAGCAATTCCTCAGTGAGTTTACTCCAGATTTACATTGGAATAACTGAGTTCAGAATAAGGCTTTTAGAATCCATATGACAAATGTTGGGCCTAAAATATATTGCCTTCACAATGTGATTTACTTTGTCATTTTACGGCAAAATAAATGTGGTCTGTGTAAGACAATATAATTCTTTCACAATGCATTTACAGGGTAATTTACCTCTAACTACACAGCAATTTTATCATTATAGGAATTGGCCCTGTCTGAACGTTTGTGTGCTGTATAATCAATTGCCAGCACTTAGTTATAAGCCACAATCACATTTCCTTTATGCTTATAGTGGATGCTGAATATTTAGGCCCTGATCTGGGCCTTAATGACAAAGTAAAGTATCTACTGTCCTGTGCTGCTGTCAGATATTTACTGCCATGTATTTACAGACCGATCACATAATGTCATCTGTCATCAGCAATGAAGAACAGACTCCACGGACATTGCTTTTGGTCACACACATAAATGAGCTTGAACAAAAAAGCCCCAGAGCCAAACAATCCCAAACTTTGGGAAATTCAGATCTAAATCGGCTTCTGGATCAGAACTTGGCACCTGGCTCTGTTCTGTAATGGACGATGCCGCAGCCTCAAACATGAATGCTCCTGTATTTTAGGACAGTTTGATTTTGGCTCAGGTCTATCTCTATAACTGTCAGTTGACTTATAGGGCTATATCAGTACTCTAACCGGTATGCTGTTCTGGTATGCACCGTAGGATGAGGATGCTGGAATACATCCATTGCTTCTGCAATCCTGACACTCAGGACAGGAACCCCAGGGCAGGATGTGTGTATGTGTGTGTGTCTGTTCCTTTTAAAAATTAGCAGCCAGAGCCTCTGGCTAGTGTGCATGGCATATTCGCTTTAGTTATATCCTCTCGGCAGTGAATAAGTTAGGACATACTTAACTAGTCACAAGATAGCTATTCACATTGAGTAGTGCCATTTGAATCAGAGTGCATAAATTAAGCACGTGCATAAATCTTTGCGGAAGCAAGACCTTAACATCAGATTTGCCAGAGTCTGTGATTAGCAGAAAAGAGCCTGCTCTAAAGCACGTTGAAATCAGTGGAAAGACCTCGAGTCCGGGCCTGATTTTCAAAAATGCTGAGCAGTCTCAATGCCAGATGAAGTCAATGGAAGTGCCAGATACTCAACATCTCTGAAAATCAAGCCCATCATTTTGAGTCTCTGTATTTCTATGTTGATTTAACTGTACTTTATTTCCTGCATATTTTATTACTCTTAAAGTCAATATTTTTCTCCACTCAGGGTTTCCCATTTTTTAACAATCTGTTTGAACCTTTGGGGTTAGCCATAGAGACATTTGCTTAAACCTAATCAGAGTATTATCCACAACTTTGTAAAAAATACCAAAGGTTTTAATAATATTAAGTATAATCTACTTATTTACCAAAGCTTTAGGAGGCTTCATTGTAATAGTAGCAGACATATTAAACGAGAGAGGTATATGTTTTTCACTATGGAAACAGAAAGAAAAATTGCAATTTTCTCTTGGTTAAACTGTTGGATATGTTGGGGCATAATGAAAGGTATGTGAATTACTCAGAAAACAACTTCCACCTTGTGTTTTAGTGAATATATTTTTCTGTGCTATTTTGTGGGTTCTTATTTCTCCACAAAATATTGCAAAAATATATTTGAGTGCTTTATGAAAGTTATTGGGGAAACACGATTGATGCCTGCCAAGTTGCTATGTAAAATGAGTTACAAAGACCATCTTTATTGCTTCTATGCACCACCACCTGTTGGTAAAAAACAGGTTCTGCTTATTTGTGTTATCCTTTAATTGGGTTAGAATTACTGTCTGTAAAAGTAGACTCATTAGCAGATACACAATGGAGTCTTGTGCACATGTAGGGCCAGGTCCTCAGGGGAAGTTAATTAACAAAGCTCCAATCTTGTTTAATGGGGACTAGTTGGAGGATAGATGAAGAAGAGTTATGATGCAAGTGAAGGGTTTCTGATTTTGCTCAGTTATCTTTGGACTCCAATATTGGAAAATACAGTTGTAGAACATGGAACAAAATTTTAACAGAGGTTTCTATAAGCAGCTTGTATACACATGATGCATTATAGGGAGAGGCAGATCATCTGCGTAAAGAACTGGCTTTATTTGCATGCCCTCTCTTTCAAATCCAGGAGTGTAAGTATCTGTTTCTATTGCTGTAACCAGTGGACTAGCCAATTACGTACCACGAGGAGACAAAGCAGGATATCTTTGCTTTGTCCCTCTACAGATGTTCCAGTCCAGCATTCCATTCCATGTCCACCGAAACCTCCCTTTGATTTCAATGGGAGTCTTGGGGGCACAAACAAAAGAGGCATAGAAGAGGGAAAGAGTTTGACATATGATCATGATTGAGAATTCCTGATGAAAGTTATACAAGTTATTCGACCCAATCCAAGAACTGGAAGCCAACTTCAAACCAGCAATGCATGTAGAATCAACATTCCCATTCTACTAGATTGGATATTGTCTCAATATCCATCTAGATATTGGCAGCAGCAGAATTGAACTTGCTGGTCAGTTGTGCTACATCGTAATCACATAAGGCTTGATAAAAAGCTCACTGAAAGCTGGATCAGAGCCCTATGTTCTAATACTTTAATTTGTTCATTTACCTATAAGATTTTTCTCTTTTTTTCCCCCCTCATGGTTGAAAAGCCCATGGTTTGTCCATGTGCTGTAGCTTTAAAAGAATCCCCTATTGCATTGTGGGAAATGGGAGGTCAGAGGAAGAGTTCAGTTCAAAATTGGCTGCAGTATTTGTTTTATTTCCTTTTTGGTAGTTGTCTGGAATATTTTATTACTTCATACAGTCAAACTGAAATGCCAAATGGCCCAAGTTTTGTTTATGCTGCCAAGGAGATAACATTTCATACCGATGTGTATTTTGATCAGATAGACTGACATGTCCAATTTTTGTGGTTAACACATAGTCTAGTCTCTATTCTGAGAAAAATAAAGTCTATCCTGAAATAGATGGCGAGAGGGCAGAAAGAAACACACGTCCCGTCCTGAGAAGTTTTGGTAGGCCAGGCATCAGTAAAGTTTGGTTCCAGGGACATTTTGTAAAAGCTCTTTCAGCTCAGAAGCTAGTCCAGGGCTGAGGTCTTTATGCAGTATTTACTGAGTAAAAATCCTATTGACTTCAACAAGGACTGGGCAAGGCTCTGAGACTATGGCTTTGTATGTTAAAACCTAGATGGCTAATCAAAAGTCCCACTCCCACAGCTCTCACTCATGCAGAATGCCCATTCATGGTGTAAATGGGAGATGGGACTGAAATGGCATCCTGGGCTTGGATGTGCATTTACACACTGACACCGTGATCCTGCCATGGGACGTCCTGCTGGTACAATAGACTCCTGCATCAGCCCCTTTTCGTTCATGGTGCTCTGCACAAGAGGAAACCAGTACATAGTAAATTCCAGGACTGGAGCTTGAGTCTAGAACCTGGAATCTTAACTTGGTCTTAACTAAGCGCTTGGGGTGGGGTATAATGAAAACTGCAGCCTATTTGTCTGTTTAAACAGAGAGCTCCAGGCAATCGTACTCCTGTGAAACTGCATTTTGTCGTGGAAGAAAGATTTCCAGTCTCTAGAGGAGCCGCATCCTGAAGGAGAAATGTACCAACTAGAGATGGGCCTGACACAAACTCCCAGATCCAACCCCCCCTTGAACTTCAGAGATGTTTGAAGCCAACCTTCACATCTGCCCCCTCTTCGTAATAAAATGAAGCCAAAGCCTGGATCTGAACACTCCTGACTCCTGGGGATCTGGAGCCAAGCTTTGTAGCCTGATCACCCCTCTCAAAAATGTAGCAGCAGACGTGCCAGTTCCTGCGAATTTATCGCAAGAGACGCCCTTTCGAAAAGGAAATTAAGCCTCCGCGAGATCTGGCGGCAGAGCTCTCAGATCTCAGGATTTGTTTTCTCCTGGCGTGATTCACATGACACTTCTTGTTGGGGCACCGGGGGACGTGCCACCTCTAGCATGCACCAGAGGCTCTCAAGCTGCCTTGGCGCTTTGGGCCCGCTCCCAGCAGCACCACGGGCTCCATCATGCAACGAGTGCCAGCCCTCTGCTCCCAGCGCGAAGGGGAGCTGCAGCCGCCGGGCAGGGGGTGCTTGGCTCAGTGAGGGAGGTGGGTGGGGGCTACACTCTGCAGCTGCTCTGGGCGCCCGGCGGGGGCTGCAGCCTGGCAGGTTGCACAGCGCTGCTCAGCACGTGTGGTAGCGGCCTGGGCAGGAAGCCACGTTCAGCCCTTGGGCTCCTTGCCCTGCACCTGCGTGGGAGGGAAGGGCTGATGGCTGCAGCTAACAGCATAGGAGGGAGCACTCCGCTCGCCAGCCGCTGTGGCTGATCCTGTCCCTTCGGTCCAGCCACTAGCAGCATTTCTCCCCATGTGGGCTCCCAGCATGCGAGGGCCTGGCTGGGTGCTTCCTAGGCCTGTCCCACTTGCGGTGTGAGGCAGGACGGCCCGGTGTCTCACCTGTTCTCTGCCCAGGCGCCCTCATCACTGCAGCCATGTACCATTAGTCCCACCGTCTCCCATGCCCAAGGCCTCTTCCTTCCTCAGCAGCAGCAGGCTGGCAGCCCCTAGAGCTTGGGCAAACTTCAGCCCAGACTGAACGCGGCTGCTCTGTTCGCGCGAACAGCTCAGCATGGGGCAGTCGGACAACACCAATGGAAAGCGCCTTTCGGACTTGTAAAGCTGGGGCCTGCCGATAAACGTGGAGCCACAGCAATGTGGTGACAGCAGGCAGGCGTTCAAAAAAGTTTTTCTAAAGCATTTTCAGACGCGGTGATAGAGTTTCTGCCAAGAGCTCTGACCCGTTAGAAATCATATCAGCCGCTAATGAGATTTTCAAAGCACCTCTCAATAAATCTGTTGGTTTATGTTTGAAAAAATAGCAGCTCATGATTTATACAGCAAATCTCCTGATTTTTCAGAGTTGGTCTCTTGATTTATGAGATGGAGGGGCTGGTCACACTGTTGTTCTTCTGCCTCCAGATCTCTAGTCATTGTGCTCCTTTTGGAGTCTGTCTTCGCCTGTAAAGGACTGTAGGATGAGAACCCCAAGAGAGCATTTTGTGATAACTTAATATGGTCAACAGGTGTGAAGAATAGTCCCCTATTGTTTGATAATTAACGTCAAGAAAGCTTAGTAAATGTCACGGGGCTTAAGAATAACCTTTCCGTTTTCTTATGCTCAGTGAGGCCCGCTTGCATGATCCGCTCCTTCATTTGCTCAGCATGATTCATTCCAGTAGCTCTTTCCAAGTGCCATAAGGTTCCCTAATGCACCGGCCCTGATAAGCCAGCGAAACAGTGAGTGTCAATGAACGGGAAGGGAAAGATTCCACTTAGCTTCTCTCACACCAGCTGAGCCTCAGCTCGTTTTAGTCATTAAATGGCTATGCAGTGTGGTTTTCCTGACTGCAAAATGGCTCAGAAGAGAAATTCTGCTTCCATCAGGGTAAGAGCTGAACAAATTTTTGTCTGTTTTTAAAACTCCTCTCATCTTTCTCTTAGTCGTTCAGTGCATCACATAGGAAATAACTGCAATCACCACGGACCTGCCAGTTATCAGGTGAGATTTACAGTATCTTGAACTCTCCCATGATTTCCTAGGTGCTAGCTGTCAGGTATTGGGGGTCCCCATTGGACACCGCCACCGGAGGTGGGCAACTGCTTCATAAAAAATAATGTCCCCTCCAATCCCCTGGCCTTACCCAGTGCATTAGGTTCAGATAGAATCTGTGTATGGTTCTGAAATGTTTGGGTCTGTCTTGCCCATTTCTGACCAGAACTGCATCGGGAAATGCCGAAACACTGTGACACGGAGTCTATTTTCTCAACGAGTATGTCTTCACTGCAGTTAGCTCTGGCGGGTTAACTTAGCATGGGTGGAGTGTCCCCACTGCAAAGCCTTCCCTGTGCCAGACCAGTGTAACTGTGTCCGCAACGGTGCTGTACTAGCTGTGTGCTGACCTGGGCATCTGGTGGGGTATTCCATGATTCTTATAGGTGCATTAACCTCAACTGCTCTATGAATTCATTCTCAGGGTGCTCTCTCTTGTTAGTATGGAGCTGCTGTCTGTGGCAGTGACATGAGAAAAATACTTCATGTAAAGAACTTCCAAGGAGAGAGACTCATTATTACCACAGATGGTTTTGACGACGGCGAAAGCCAACAACGTTTGTCAGCAAGAACCTTTAATGAGAATGTCATTAAGAAATTAAGACTGCAGCCCACAAGGTGATCCAGAGTGCACGTGACTGACTTCTCTGCTTCTCCGTTTCCTTCCTGTCAGCTAAACATAAAAATGCCATTTTGGATACATTTCCCAAATTATGGGTCTCACGAATATCACTCCACAGCTTTATCAGAAGCTGGTGTCAGACAGCTGTGGGTTAACTTACAGTGCAGAAGAAGGGAGGAGGTAGACAAGAAAGTGAAGCCCAGGTGGAATTGTGGGATAACATGGGAGGACTAATGGGACCCAGGCTGTGTCCTCACTGCAGAGGAGGCAGGTGGCCAGGCCAGGCTGAAGTGTTATTTGAACTCAAGTCTATACCGTCAACCATGCCTGCTAGCCCAAGCTTAAACCACCCTCAAGCTGGGGTCAGGGGTTTTTCTGTGTGGACAGAAGGGGGGTGGGATGGGTTATGGGCAACACCCGTTCCAGAGCCCAGACTGACTCTGCAATCAGGCCAGCCAACTTCAGAGGTGAAGGTAGTTCAGATACAGGTCAGAGAAGCATCCAAGCTAAGCCAAGTGCTGATCGCCTCCTGCAAGGAGTGGTTCTTCTCAACTGCTGTGGAGGCCATTGGTCTTTGAGGGCACACTCAAACTCCCGGAAGTGAAAGGAATAGGAATCGAAGCTCTGTAGGAAATCAAGAGGAAAGTACCAATGGCAGAAGCAAGAAGTCATTTGTCTAAGGGGATTTTGGTTTGTTACAGACATTTGGTGAAAAACTTAGATTTATTTGGTGTCTGGATGTTATGGGGATGGGCACCTCATACTGGAAGAGAGGCTTGAACATACACGATGCTGAGCTGGGCCAGCACTGGTGTTTTACTGGTTTCTTTCAATACTGACTGAATCTATATTGGGCTGTTTTAAGCCACTATTTAATCAAGCAAGTCTTAGAGTTAACAATGTGATTCAGTGTCTCCTTCATGCTTACATACAGCAAAAGAGCATCGTGTCTGGATAAATTACTGGGAGCTGCAGCAGCTTGTTTCCTTCCTAGTCAATTTACAGAGCTCATCCATCAAATTTAGCAAAGCAAAATAAAGGGCCGGGGTTTATCTGCTGTGGAATTCCAAAAGAATCCCAAAGTCCATTAGCAGGAGCCAGTTCTAATAGATGTTATTATAATGGGCCCAAAGCACAGTGTAATGCTGTTAATTGCTACGCATAACAAAGTAAAGGCCAGATGTCACCAGTCTAGGATTGTGCAAATAAGAAATCTAATAAAAAAGCCTGTGTAAGGGATTTGTTGCTATTAGTGCCAGGGGACGGGGAGAGGGGGAAAGGGTGGAGAAAGATGTTTGTTTTGGGGTGGTAGGTTAGGCAGATGTTTGCCTGATTGGGGGCAGGGTGAGGGGTATTTGGCTTGGGGAAGCGGATGTTAGCTTTACCTGAGCTGTTAATTTCACTTAGGGAGTAAGTTTAGCTAGGGGCTGGTTTGAGGAAGAGTCTTGGGCACGTGGCTAATGAGAGTGGAGAGATGTTTAGGTTGGAGTTTTAGAATGAAATATTTTAGTTATTCGTTAGATGAAAGCATTACAGAGAACACACACTACAAACAAGGAAAGAATTTACACACACGCTAGTAAGCTTACCAGGGATCACTCATCAGTAGATCAAGGCATTCCAACACTTTTGCGGGATTCGGTCCCACCCTTCTGGGACAAAAGGTCCTGTCCATTGACTGGATCAGGAAGAAGACACTGAGTCATTTTCAGTTTAAGGCTATTTATCCAAAAGTCGTTTCTATGTCTGTTGGTTTCTGGATAATCTAGTTTGAACTAGTCAATGTAAATCTTCCCAGGAGGGCGGTACCTCTCTGAGGAGTCACAACCTGGCTGATTTGCCTTGGTCACCACCCAATCTTTTTAGTTCCTGGAGGAGCTGGCGTAGCCCTGCCCTTGAAGCAGAACAAAATCAACATAAACCATTCATGTAAAACAATGGCACCGAAGATACTGCATGGGATTGCAATCTTCTCCTCCATAAAGAAGTTATTTACAGTCCCAGCACACAATCATACATAAACTTAATAGCATAAGTTCTCTGAAGGCTATTGCAAGTAATTGCCATAGACAGCACATGGAACAGGAGAGGATCACTCTATCTGAAGCTGCTGGTTGGCTGTTCCAAACTTCCTTAGCAACACCTATGCACAATAGGGCAAAATTAAAGGGGCTGGCCTTTGGAAGCTGGCTCCCTTCACTTTTATGCATTTGAAATTGGATCCTTGACATGGAATTATGTGGCTTATTTTATCGTAAAAAGCAGCCATGGATTTCAAATTCCAAGTGAGATTTTTAAATGCTGGTTGTTGCACCGGGCCCAGAAATTATACTGTAACACTTGGTCGCCGTTCGAATGAGGTTCTCTTGTAACAGAGGGTTTTAGGGTCAGAGGTAGAATATCAACAGGCCTTTCAGATAAGTGCCTTCATAAGTCGTTAGAAGAAAAGAATAATTTGCAGGGCAAACACACAAATGATAATCCACAGCCTAAACTGAAGAATTAAATGCATATTATTTGCAATGCAAAATTGTAGAAGACTTTGACAAATTAACTGTGAAAGGCGAGTCTCATACATTATAAAGGCTCATTATTATGTTCATTCCATTCCCATGGACCTCAAAGTGGGTCTGAATGTGGTGTATTTTTTACGTCTCTTTGCTGATTGAATGACAATTGGCAACAAATGAAATAAGGTTAACATTCATGCACACACAAAACCACAAAGGGGCAGATCCTCCCCTGCTGTGGATTGGCCTGATTCCATTGACTTCAATAGAGCTATGCTGATTTACACCAACAGAAGCTCAAAGTGCACAAACTTTACGTAACTGCAAGGAGGAGATTTCATAGGGTTTTCATCATTCCTTAGATAGCATCTTTCATGTCAGAATGTGTCAGCATTTTATAAATATTCATGAATCAAGCCTCCTAACAACTTTGTAAGGGCAGGTAATAATCACAGATGGGTAAATTAAGGCACAGAATAGTTATGACTTCACTAATTGTGTCAATGTGTCCGAGGGTGTGAAACTAGAATTCTGGAAAGTGCATGGCTCTAACCAATACACCACATACCCACTCGCATAAATGGAGAACAGGTAAAAACTGTCCCATGGAAACACTTTGTTCAGCTGCAGTTATAGTTGGAAGTACAACCACAGACTGGAGATTTATACACGTGACTAGAGCACTGTAGGTGTAAGAAAAGCAAAAAGAACTGGGCAGGGTGGAGTGTAGGTTATTCATAAGAAGAAATCCAAATATTTGGAAGTATGGAACTTCAAAACTGAGGCACCCAAATATCTCCTAGTGCAGCCTTCTGTCATAGTGCCCATCATACCTACTTTGCAAGAGGCAGTATTTTTTTTGATCAAGCACTATGTACCAGTGCTTTTAAAAGTCAACAACCATAGGCTACGGTCATATCAAAGCCCTGATCCTTCAACGTGCCGCATGCAGGCAGATTACTGCGCAGTTACAAATCCCTATGGAAGTCAAATTTTAGATTTGCATGCCGATGTTCAAATGAGAAGTCCTTACATCCTCATCCAGTCAGGAAACAGAAACAATACCATGTGACTTATCTGACCAATCACACCTAACCCTTACAAGATCCACTATCTTATTCTCCTTCGTGAGATATTAAAATATTGTGAACAAGTTTATTGAACACTTCCGAAGAACAAATGCATTTCAGGAGTGTGTGATCACTTCACCAAGAACAGAAAAAATGTAAGTTTGATTGGCTGTTTGTTGTAATTATTTAGTTGGTCCAAGTGAAATGGTGTCATCCCTCTGTCCCTTCTATTTCTCAGGCACCTATCAGAGTGATATCAAAATTCAGTAAACTGACTCATGCCGTTGTCCGGATTTGAAATGTCATAGAAGTGTTACTTGAACTAGTGGACTGGGCCAACCTCAAACGCCTCTTCAGAATTTAACAGGTTTTAACAGAATTTAACAACTGTTGCAGGAAACCTGAACTTCCACGGTACTTGGTGTAACCCCATATAACACCAACTGATGTCATTGGTTTTGAGAGTTTGCCCATTCCTTTTGCTTCCTGTATATACCAGAACGTGGTCAAGACAATTACAAAGACGGCAGCAGTCCACGTTTTCTTTGGCCCTTGAAGGCATTACACAAGTCAGAGCTAACTGAAAGCTAAGACTTCTCTAGGTTTTGGGTCCACAAAATAGTCACATTCAGTCTGAAGAAGGCATCTGTCCAGTTCTGACTGGTGACAAGAGGAAGGGCCTGTGGAAAATGGGCAGGACATTGTTCCACAATTTTTGGCACAATTTTTGGACCAAATTTTGGCAAAAATGTCTGTAAAATGTGCAGAATTTTTACAATTAAAAGACTAAGGCAGCGCTGCTCTCTGGACACGTCCCCATTCACCTATCTGTGGCTAGCAGCACAAAGGCTGACCCTATGTGCAGAAAAGAGCAAGCTAACGTTTTCACCGTTTGAGCTGACTGGGAATTTACCCCAATAAATTGCTCAGTCATTTATTTGTACCTTTATGGAACAGTTTTAAATAATATTGACTTTATTTTGGAAGCATGGAATGCTGACATTTTAGTTGTGTTATAGCACCATGGATAACAATTACCAAGACCCACATCAAACAAAAAGCAGCCTATGGGGTTCACACTTACAGGTTAAACATTCTCTGATCTACTTCTTACTCCAGATTCTCCCCACTGCCTTTGTCCTGGAGACGTCTCAGGTCTTCTCTTTTTTCCATGCATCCTTCGTACAGCCAGAGATTTTGTTAATAAAAAGAAGGCACTTGACTAAAACAGCAAACGAGCCCCTTTGGGTGTTTGATCTCTAACAAGCAATCAGCCGTCCCAGAGGCTTTTCATTCACATTTGTTACAATTGCTGTGATGACAGAACACCCAACACATCACAGCGCAGGATCCCCAGCCTCAATGGTGATGCAGACTTTTCATGCTAAGCTCTCCAAGTGGGCCTTCATTTTTATTATAGAAGTTGGAGTTGATGCATATGCAAGACGCTCAGCTCCCTGTTTTGGTGCCTGCCTTGAACCTTTGGTTCACCGAGCCACTCTCATCCATCAACCTGTTCTTTTCCAGCACTCTGATGTGTAACCCCTGTATTGTATGACACCTCCTCACTCTGTACAACGAGGCTTGCATTTCCCTGGGGAAATCATGCCATAAGCAAGTGACCCTGTCTTTAAATAACAAGCTGTCACTGCTGGAAAGCTGTCTGCAGTGAAGTTCAGAGAAGCTCTTTTGAAGGTCTGAGAGCATGCAATACCAGAAAGATGTTAAATTAGATTGTCAGGGTTTTACACCTTAAAAAAAAAAAGGAATTACTTTAGGTTGGAGCCAATAATAAAATAAAAGGAAATGTAGGTGGCATGGCTGAAGCTTACAGGGCAATGAAACCTTATCTTTAGGTTTTCCCTGGAATGGTGCGCTCTCATCATTTATCTGACCAAGGGCACACGTCCCCGGGATTGTGATTGTCACACATTCAGCCTCTGAGACTGCTGCCCTCTTTCTGTTGGAAGGATAAATAATGATACTCGTCCCTTTACTAATGACAAGGAATTTATACACATTAACTGAGTAACCCTTGCAATTCCATTGGTAGGTAGGTCACTAAGTCTGGCGGTCTCCAGTTTCCAGAAGGAGGTAATAAGGCAGAATGGGTAGAGAGACTGGGAAAAATCTTCAATGGTACTCATGTCACTTAAGAACCTAAATCCAATTGTAAGTCAATGGGGCTTGGGTGCCTAAATCGCTTATGGCCAGACTTTGAAAGGCATTTAGACAACTAACTCCCATTAAATAACTGGGAGTGAGGTGCCTGAACGCCTTTAAAATCTGGCCCTTAGATGCCTCCGTGAACAGATAAAAAGTAAATGCTGTTGAGCATTTTACTTGCAGTCAGCATCAAACTTATATTGAAAAAATGACCACCTCTTTTACTACTAGCAACTTAGCCATTAGCAGTGAAGGCTTTAATCCAGTGCCCATTCCATTCTTGGTGTTAATTGTTTGCGTTTACTCTCCAGACCAATTAACTTGAGGCTCCCTCCCCCATCTGATTATCCAAGCAGGGAAAAACTACTTCTCCTTGGCAATTTTTAAATGCCATGGAAACAACTCTTTCCACATCAGGGTTTTTATAAGCCTCCTCCCTTCCAAATTTTGGCAGTGTGCCTTTAGGTGAGCCACTCATGGCCACAAAGTTGACCAGTGTCACAGCCAAGCACAGAACAGAAGAGTTCCTGGCTCCCAGACATGCGCTCAGTCCACATGAGCCGCTCTCCCCATCAGACTAAGGGTTGCTCTCCATTGCCAGCCACTCTCCATTCATGCAGGTGGGAGACTTGGAGGAGTTCACTGCTGATTGCTTAATGTGGAAGATATGGGAATGTGCCCCTCGCTGCCACAAGAGTAACTGTGTCTCGAGTCATCTCAGCAGAGCGGCCCAGGTCAGCACAAGCAGAGACTCTTGCAGCTCTAGTGCGGATCTAAAGCCCATTCAAGTTTTTCCATGGACTTGACTGGGTTTGGACCAGATTTCGAAGCGAGTGCAGAGGCTTTGTGTGGCGGCAGGGTGGGGAAGCTTTCTCTGGTGTTGCCTTTCGCCAGCACTAAGTTCACTGGGAAACATGTAAATGTACGTTTCACAGGGCGAGTCCCTGCCCGTCTGTTTCGGAGGGGGGAAGCGGGATGGCATGAAAGAGATGGGAGATCTAGGTAGGAGCTATTCCACATACACTGCTGCCTCTGGCTCCTGCAGTGCTGAGCAGCATGGACTAGCTCCGCCCGGCTCACCCAGGACAGCCCATGAGCGGACCAAGCACTGGACTGGCAGGAGCTCTGGGAGGGCTGCAAGGTGGAGTTCCCCTCCTTACATTCCTGCTCAGAGGCAAGGACCGCCCAGGGCTACTGCAGCGCGCTCCCTAGAGGAGGCGAAGAGGGACGAGGTGAAGGCAGGGCACACTCATCTCCAACCTCTGCTCAAGTCCACCTACCGCTCAGAGACCTCGTTGCTGGCCACCCTGGGCAGTTGATTTATGTTAGTTTCACCAGACTTACCTATTCAATCGCCTCACACCTACCGTCCTAGGGAGCCCTCAGCTCCGGCGGCGCCACTCTTCCTGCCTCCTCCCCTCCTTTTCCCCACCTCCTTCCTGTGCCTTTCATATCATCTGCCTAATGGCCCGATCAGCCTCTTCGTTCTGCTCAGCCCACCAGTCAGGCACAGCTCTTCTTAATGAGCTCTGCTCTTGGGCAATGCATTAGATCTGCAGGGAGAAGAGCGCTGGCTCCGGTACTATTGCCTACCAAGCAGGCAGTTGTACTCGTTCTGGGTTTCCTATGTCTAGCAGCTCCCCCCTCTCTGCCCAGTGTTCTGCTGAGGATTGTGACTTAAAGCCAGGATCTAACCTTACAGAAGCGTCACTGACAGGTGGATGGGTGGGCCTGAACCTGATGCAACACTCGGGGGTGTTTGGCTGCAGCGTTTGGTTTGGGCAGCTCTCTAGATGAATCGGTTACTATCCAACACCTTGTCAAAGAGCCAAGGGTGCAGGCTATGACAGACTGACAAAGTCCTGTAATATCCTGAACAAACCTTGTGGAATTAAGATAAGCTTTACTGAATTAAAGTTAATACCTTTGGGATCCATTGTATTAAACATGCAATTGATGTGCTGTTGTTCCGTTGCATTAAACTTCCTTCATTAGCAGCCCTGAACCGCTGAGGGGAGATACAGTGCAGTTGTCTTGAACTACGATCCAAGCATATTCAATTCTCTGGTGAGCCAGATAAGGACTTGTCTACACATTGTTGTACAGTTTAACTCAAATTGATTTAATTAGCGGGTGAAACTTTAGGTGTGGACTCTCTTCTATCAGTTTAATGCTGGTGATGTTGGTGCAACTCACGTTTGCAAATTTACCCATGCAAACTGAACATCTGCAAATCAGAGTTAAGCTGATAGTAGCTTGTACACACACAAAGTAGCACTGGTTTAACTAAATCAGTGTAAAACCAGACCCTTAGTTAAACCTGTACAATTATAGGTGTAGACCAAGCCTAAGAGAAGGGAAATGAGCACTTTCAAAGGAGCTCTATTCAAGAGAAGATCAGAACACCAGGGACATTCAAAGCAAAAACTCACACTTACGCTCCTTTGCCAGGTGATCCCAGACCTCTCTCACACAGGCCAAAAATCTAACTAGGCAAGATAAGGGCAGAATCTAGCTGCAGGCTTAGATCTGTGGTTCCATGTCCCCTGCTTGTCACAGATCCTCAGTGTTTAATTCCAGTGCATCTTATTTATCATCCTTTGTAATTGCCTTTTTGCTAATTTGTTTTATCACTCAGAATGTAAAACATGAGAAAGATGAAGTTGATTTGGTGTCATTAGCCTCCAGTGGATTAATGAAGCCCTTCAATAAGCACAGAGTGATTAAATGCATTTAGTCCAGTTAGGAACACGGTGACAGTTCTGGGGGAAGTTTTGCCTTTGTGTTTCTGAATGGAGATGAATTTGGTTCAGGAGCTCAGGGTTTTTAGCCCTTCTGTATCCGTACACACCAGTGAAAAGGAAAATCACCAGGAAACCATCCAGCACCATGCGATGCTGTTAGAAAGCAGGTTATGGTGTTGCCTGCTCTAACCACTAGACCAGGCTGCTTCAATAGCCTTGAGGCTGGTCCAGGAGACTGATGTTTAAACACCAATGATATGTGCAAAGCGGTAGGAGCCACGGGGGAGGCCATCAGGCTATAAATGGAGGGCGGGGGGAAGGGAAAGGAGCTGGTGTACATAGGTAAGGAGTAACAGAAGAAGAGGGAAAGAATTGCCCCAAGGTTAAGGAAGACAAGAGGAGAAAAAAAGAGATGGGGGAATGGAAACCTATTTGCACGAGCAAGCAAAGGCAATAAAAGGCTGTTTGCAGGCAGACCTCACTAGCCTGCCAGCCACAGCTAACGCACAGCCCAGTCGAGAGCTTGTAACAACAGACTGCTCCTTGAGCAAAGGAGCATCCCAACACCGGCTTTAAGGCTCTGGACCTTTGCTCACCTGTCTCTGGTCAGCTGAGTCAGGTGACCAAGGGTCACATGATGGCGGCCTTTAAAAGGCAGCTTGTGTAGGCAGTGAGAGGAGACAGTGTTAGAGGTGGTGGGTGCTTGCTGCACCATTTGGCGAGACAGTCCAGTAAGTTATAACTGCAGGGGGCAGGAGATGCCTCTGCTGGGAGAGGCTTTAGGAAAGAGAGGACTTGTAGATCCTGGGGCGAGGGCTGGCAGGTTTGCGTTTGAGGCCATTGTAACGACTACGCCTGCTCAGCGTGCGCGTACGCCGAACCTCACCGGCAGCGTGGCAGGGTACGGTTATCAGAGAGCAGCTCTGAAGGCACGAAGGTGCCAGCGGATCCCAATAACCATGCAGACATGTGCAAGGGTAGGTTACAAGAGCTGGCAGGAAAAAGGAAAGGATGCAAATACCTGTGGTACTGTGAGCAATGGTGGTTCTTGTTTGGGTCCCTGGGGGCCGCCCCATTGACAATAGGGCTTGAAAAGCCCCTTCTCTTGTTCATTCTCTGTTCAAAGTAAATAGGAGCTTTTGGTCAGGTCAGGTTCCCAGGCCAGGATCACTCGGTGATCTGTCATTGGAGCCTCCGTACATGGGCTCCTTCCACAGTCACTACTACTCCCATGCAAGTCTGCAACCAGTTGTAAAGTGCAGCAGTCACACCCCGGTCCACTTGTGGCTTGGAATACAGTTCCTGGGGGCTCCTGACTGCACCCCACTTCTCTGTAGCTGCTAGCTAGCCATGCTGCTGTTTCCCAAAAGTGCCCAGCCTCTGTCCCCTACCCTTTCCTGGCCAGGAGGAAGGGAATGTGCAGTGGGGAGGGGATTGGTGGGAATCGTAGTCTCCTGCTTTGGAGATCCATCACAAGACATTGCATTGCTCTATTTTGTTAAGGAACCAGAAGGGGATTATGCGTGAACCACACAAGCCTACGTGTATTTAGTGGGGGACCTGGGAAGAGGGAAAGTGAGGCAGCAGTCGTCAGGCTAAAGTTGGCCAACCCTTGCTGGGGGCTGAAGATATAACACAGCTACAGCCAGGGGGGCACCTCGTGTTGCCTTGGCAGCACCTGCTCAGACTCTTTATTTCATCAATAGTCAGAAGGCTTTTTGGCTCTTTGGTGCCAGGTCTCTTCTGGATGACAGGCCCGTCACAGGAGCTGGACCCCGAAGGGAGAGCACACTCCTGGGAGACGGGAACGGGCATGGAATGAACGGCTTTCGCAAGCAACACATTTCACTGATGTAGCGTTCCCTGGCTGAGATCACTGTACTCCTACCACACCCCCAAACACACACAACCCCCTCTTTAAACAAATCAGGCTATTTCTCCTATAGGCTGGGGGGGGGGGGTAGAGAGCTTTTATGATTGCTATTTCCATTTTTAACTACTTTGGAGACACTTAGCTTCAGATACTGCAGTGGTGGGAGCCGTATAAACACCTAGATAGATGACGTTCAGTAGTCCCCTTCACCATTGGTGCTCACTGGGGAGTGGAAGGGGAGTGGGTACTTCAGACAACTGCCCACTTTCTATGTTAGGGCCAAAGTGCATGAGATAAAACCCAGCAACAAATATAAGTCCCCAGCAAGCATCTGAGTCTTTAAATGGGATTTAAAGTGATAAGGTGGGCATTAGAAAAGCTAAGGGTTAGGTTCTGCCGCCCTGGTTCATGGTGAGCCCTACTGATTGGAAGGGAGGCAGGGTATAACCCTAAGATGGCAACCAGAATTTTTCTTCCAGGGATTCACTACCAAGAAAAATACACTGTTCTGTGCTAGCCAACACCACCTTAGGACGAGGTCCAGTTACTCAGATGAGGACTCCCCTGTGTCGCTTGTTTAGCTTGGGGTAGTGGAATGGAGCTGTGAGTGCTGTTGGAGACGGCCCAGATTCATGAGGGGAACAAGATGTACTAGCAAACTCTTAAATCAAAGAATACATTGAGGGGAAGAGAGGGCACAAGCTGGGCTTGTGGTGGGGAGGTGAAAGAAGCTGCAGGTCCTCTGGACAGCAGAAGCGTCAGGCTCTGAGGCCGTTCCAGTCAGCTAGAAATGCATTCATGGGCAATGGCTTCTTGCAAAAATACAATCTAGCGCCAAGGAAAATGAATGAGTGCCAATGAACCTACCTCAAAGGAGGAGGACTGGGATCGGATTGACAGCTGCCTTAGGGAGAGCAAACATGCCAGTGCCATCTCCAGTTCTCTTTGGCAGGGTGTGGAGAGGGGGAGTTTGAACATAGTGTCCTGGGGGCTGGTGAGGGTTCTGAGCCAGGAAAGAGGAAGGGGCCACGTGCACAAGCGTGGGGATGGCACAGCTTTTCTGGGGGAAGCCTGCAAATCCTGTTGTCTTTTCTGGATTGCATGTGGTTATAATATACGATGGCTTAATGTAACTTCTTCTTTCTCCCTCCCTCCCTCCCTGCCTATGTGGTGCCCATGACCATGGCGTCAGAGCACCTGGCATACGTTAATGCTCTGATCCTCACAATCCCCTGTGAAGAAGGGCAGTGTCGTTATCACTAATTGACAGATGAGGAGCTGAGGGACTTGGCAAAGGTCACACGGGGTGTTTGAGACAGTGCAGGGAACTGAACACAGGTTGCCCGAGTCCCAGTCCAGGGTTTTGACCACAAGAAGGTCCTTTCTTTTGAACATTTACTTAAAGTAGACTGGGGGTTTTTTTAGCTTGTAATTTATCTTTCAGTACAGCTGTAAGCAGGCTTTCCCGTCAGCCCATGCAGACTGAATTCCAGCCAAGACAAGGTCAGCACAGATTCTAGCAAGTCAGTAGCTGCCTTTTGGCCCAAGTAGTAGATCTGCTCTCTAAGGACCTGGAATCGTAGCTGTGATAATGCATGACTCATATTCAGCTACTGCAATTGCTAGTAGGGGAATAACACTAAAATGTTGCCACCACACTTGTCTGGTGAGAAACGGACAGACAACGTGCCCTTCTATAGTAGGTTTATTTTAGTCACATAATCTTCAACCTTCTTTTATCTACTCTGATGCAGAGCTGTCAGTTCCAAATACAAGTTAGAGGAGTTCATGCTGACCTATTCCCACTTGCTACTGTATGACCTTGGGCCAGCCCTACAATACCTTGCTGTAGTAGTTTTAAAGGTCCATGACTCGCATGAATGAAAGGAGCCACCCAAGAAAAGGGAGAAGAGGAAGCAACTTCTTGACTTTCAGGGCAGTAAAAATTTAGTAGCATCACAAGCTCTCTTCTCTGGCACATCCCCTCGATGGAATTCACTTGGGGCAAGCAATGCCAGAAACAGTTGCAGAGCAGACGCTGCACGGTGAAATCCAAGCCATGAATCAGAGACAAAACTTTCACCTGAAAAGCCGCAGAAAGGCAAAGGAATAGTAGGAGCTGCTGGAAAGAAAGCCAGGCATGGGTGGAAGCCTAAAATTAATTAAAAATAAGTTCTTCAGAGACATCCAAGTTCAGGCAAGGTTACCATGATGTATTTTAGTTTAGTTTAGTCACTGAAATCCTGCAGTTAAAAGGAAAAGTTCAGTTCAGTACAATTCAATACAGTAACTTTGTCATTTTAAAAAATAAATAATGTGAAAGAGAGACAGAAATTCCTTAGAGCATCCAGAATGTTCACTCTCCATCTCTCCCAAAAGCGATCTTCTCCATTCGTACGAAAGGAAGGAAAACCAATTTTCAAAACCTCTCTTCTTTCCTTGCAAGCTTACACGTTTTATCAGACTTTTAACAGGGGACACTGGGCCTGATCCAAACCTAACCCAAGTCAAAGAAAAGACCTCCTCCCACCCCCACTGACTTTGGATGAAACCCACAAAGAGAATTTGCTTTCCATTTGACCTTAGATGTTTTGCCACTGGAAGAATGAACCTCTCCTTCAGCATCTCCCAACTCTCATTAACTTCTCCCCAAAGGGTCTATTTTAAATTAATGGGCCTGTTTCACTGGGTATGCAGATGTATGAGCTGAAGTCACCTCTGCATATGATCTGGTATTTTTTCAGGGCTTCCTACTCTACAGTTTCAAAAAGGTTAGTTTGTACTTGTGCCAGACAGCGCCTCTACATTTCTCTTGTTGAGATAAGAAGGAAGCTGCTGTACTATTTGTGGTGTTTAAATGTTCTGCACAACACTTTCTGCACTAGACACACACAATGGGTGGACAACACTGAAATCCAGTGGAGCTTAAGTGTAACACTTCTTGCTGATGGGTTATACTGGTCTTGCTGTCTTGGGTCTACATGAGATGAATGATTATGATCCAAACATGGCTTATAGCGTAATCAACCTTATTTATATGCAGGATTTTGGTTCAGGCCCATGTCTAGTTGAGAGGGCACTTTGCTTAACTGGGGTAGGATACAAAGCATTGTGAGGGATTTGCCTTTTCTCCATTCAGATTAACGTTTGCTACCACACTCAGCTGTCAGGGTTTGATACCCTAAATCTAGCTTGCCCTGCGGGGGTGTAAATACAGTTTGACCAAACTGAAGTTCTCTATATGACCTGAAATGTTTTGGGGGTAATGTGCTGCGTTTCTGTTCTTACACCCTGAGCTGGAAGAACTCCCTCTAAGGAGGGGGAAGGGCAGTGTCTTTGGCAACGATCAGTGCCTTTGTAATGCTGGTTGAGCGCCTAGGAAGTGCACTGAGGCAACCATCTCACTTCTTGGAAAATGAACAGCCACCATGTAATTTTATCTCAGTCTCAGATCAAGTGGGGCTCGCTGCTGGAACGACAGGGACTGCTGCAGGTCTGGTTTGAGGTTCAGCAGCTGATCTGTGCTTGCACTATTCTTGATTCTAGCCAGTGCCCTTACGTCTCTCTAAGCCCCTTTAATAAGCTACAAACTCAGCCAAGAATACTGAAAGGACGATAAAAGAAGAAAGATGATTTATTATTTTCTTGCATTCCAGAGCCATGACAAATGAGTCTGTTATACAACTCCACCAAATTCCTGTGGCACCAGCAGTAGGAGACGAGGTTCCCTTTGACATAATGAGCTGGCTGATTTCCCCCGGCCATCTTGCTCGGCAGGGCTTCGGGACATACGGGCTTGTGCTGACATCTCATTCCCACGCATATGCACCGGGGACATACTCCCATGCCCAAGTCTCTTCACCATGTATAAAGAGTCACGCCCTTACAGGCACAGGGAAAGTGAGGAAAACAGATAGCTGTCGACATCCAGGAGAGCCCCATATATGGAAGAGCAACCCAAGATAGCTTTGGGGAATAGCGAGTGCAGTCACAATTTCGGCAAATCTTGCTGCCCTGGAAGACCTAGGGATAAAACTCTGCTCAGGTTAACAGGGAGTTTCAGGAGCATGGGGGTTTGAGATCAGTGTGGTTGTATCGCCCCTCCTTGAGGAGGAGGGGGGCTGTGGCACAAGAATATGAAACATTTTAATGAGCACCAGCGCTAGTTGAGTGGGGAAGCTCACTGGAGTGGTGGTGACCAGGTGGTGGTCAGACGGGCTGGGTAGGGGTCCTTAAGCCTGTTTTCAGTGCTCCCAGAGCCAAGAAAATCAGTAAGATCTTCAAGTAGATCTCATTTAAATCTCCCACCCATTCCCCCGTCTCCATTTTTAGTTTCCCTTGGCACTTTTACTAACGATCTGTGATATTTCTTGTTTAGTTGTCATCCCTCCCTCCCCTTGCTTCCCCGTCTGCTGCTGCCTGCTTACTCTCCTCTGTAGCCAAGTCATTCATCTGAATGTGTAGCTTTGGATGATCCTCATGGCCGCAGACAGGAAGAGCACAGGCACAAGTGTACGACTTCCCTAAGGCATCTGGTTTAAAGAAGTTGGCCCCTGAAGGAAAATAGAAGAAATAACAAAGGAGCCCAGAAATGACCAGTCAGTTGAATTGATCTTCTCCCTTTTCAAGTTCTGCCCTCAGGTGGAAGCCTTCTAACCTCCATTCTCTTCCTCTGAGAATCAAGGCTGTGCATCTAGGACCTGATGTCGGGATTCCCTTGGGGACCTTTTCCACTTGGCTTATCCAGAACACCTCATCCAGCTCTGGGAGAGCACTTCATCCAGTTCTCTGGGATCCAGAGACGGTGTCGGACTCCAGCTCGTCACTCAGGTTACTTTATTAGGCATGTGACCGCTCCATGCGCACGCCGGGCAGGCCCAGATGCAGGGAGTTTAGGTACAGCGTGATACCGGAGTTCCAGTCCATGTCACACACCACACAGTTTATATACGTTCTTCCTTGCGACTGACATCTTCTCTTGAATCTAATTGGGTGGACATTGTCCAGCTCATGTAAGGACCTGTTGTTTATGTCCTTGCCTTATGTATATTCCGAGCTCATCAGTTCAGTTCTGTTTATCTCAGCAAACCTGAAAACACCTCTCCCAGCACACAGCCTGTCACACCCTTATTTACAGTTTCACTTTGCACTCAAATCAAGTGGTGTGCAAGTTTATTCATGTCCAGCAAGGTCTATGCTGCATGGGTTTAATCCAAATATCTCGCTACTTGTATTTACTTATTTTTTCATGGGATATTTCTTTTCTTCAGTGGGGTGTTTATGCGGCCGTGTAAAGGTTTCCGACCCACCTGGGTCAGCCACTTCTCTTTAGAGAGGAATTGTAGTCTCTCTGTGGGCTACCACGGAGTCTATTTGCCCCGGCCCTTGGCAGGGCGGGCAAGCACAGTAGTCTATTTGCCCCGGCCCCTTGACAGGGCGGGCACGCACAGTAGTTTATTTGCCCCGGCCCCTGGCAGGGCGGGCACGCACAGTAGTCTCTTTGCCCCCGGCCCCTTGGCAGGGCGGGCACGCACAGTAGTCTCTTTGCCCCCGGCCCCTTGGCAGGGCGGGCACGCACAGTAGTCTCTTTGCCCCCGGCCCCTTGGCAGGGCGGGCACGCACAGTAGTCTCTTTGCCCTCGGCCCCTTGGCAGGGCGGGCAACCAAGCAGTCTTTGTCGGGCCTCGGGGTACTTTGGGCAAGGCTAGGGACGAACAAGGCGTGGGGGAGGGGGACGCAGGCTCACCCGACTCCACTGCGTCCCAGCCCAGGGCCCTACCAGTGGCAGGAGAGGACTGCCACTGGGTCGGCGGGGATCCATCCGCAACACGCCGACTTAGGATTGGCCCCAATTTCGGCCACCACCTGTGGCTTCCCTGGGCCACTTCCTCCCACCCAGCCCCGGAGTACCTGTGTCCACGACCGGCGCCTGGGAGCAGGGGGCGAAGCGGCGAGCGGCAGGCCGGCCAGGCCTTCATTGTCAGCGGGCGGTAGGTCGGGCCAGGCATCGGGGTCGTCGGCGAGGGGTAGCTCCTCTAGGTCGCAGGGCCTGGGGGTTCTTCCGGGCAACCTCCGTCTCCCCACGCCGGAGAGGACTCACCCGCCTCCGGCAATTCCTCCAGGTCGGGCCCAGCCTCAGGAGGTCTCTCCGTCCCTCCGGGATAGTGGTCCGGGGCCCAGCTACCGGGGCTAGGCTGGTCTCCCAGCTGTGGGGACCGGGGCAGCGCCCCCCCGTCTGGTCGGGTCTGGCGGCCCTGGAGGGTCCCAGGGTTTGGCCGACTCACCCCAGTCGTCTAAGTCCCTTGGATCCAGTCTCTCCCACCCAGGTCTGTCAGTCCGGGTTGGTTTGGGCCGGCCCTCGGCTCCTGGGTCAAGCCCAGGCTGCTGCCTCCGACAGGGCACGTCTGCCTCGGCCGGGAGCTTCCCCCTGACTGAGCTCCCTGGCCGGTCTCTTATACTTCCCCCCGGACTCCTAGCTCCGCCTCCCTGCTTCCGGGTGGCTTGGCCTGTAGGGCCGGGTTCTGACCACCGGGGGCGCAGGGAGCGTCTCTGCCTCTGGCTCAGGAGCAGGCCCTAGTGGTCTGCTACACACCCCCCCCCCCCTCAAGTCCAGCTCTCAGTCTCCAGAGCTGGTCTGCCCCCCTTCCCCTAACCGTGAGAGGGCGTCCGCATTTGCGTGTTGCTTACCAGCCCGATGTTGTATGGTGAAGGAGAAGGGTTGAAGGGCGAGGTACCAGCGTATGATTCGGGGGTTGGTGTCTTTCATTTGGTTGAGCCATTGGAGGGGTGCATGGTCGGTGATCACCACGAACGGGCTGCCCAGGAGATAGTAGCGCAGGGCCTCGAGCGCCCACTTAACGGCCAGGGCCTCTTTTTCGATGGTTGCATACTTCTGTTCTCGTGTGAATAGTTTTCTGCTGATGAACAGGATGGGGTGCTCCTCCCCTTCAAAGTTCTGTGAGAGAACTGCCCCCAGCCCTACCGTGGAGCCATCTGCTTGTACAATAAAGGGGCGGTCGAAGTCCGGACTGTGCAGGACGGGCTCCTGACACAATGCCCTCTTTAGGGCCGAGAACGCTTGTTCACATTCCGGGGACCAGTGGACCCTGAGCGGTCTGTCCTTTCTTAACAGGTCGGTGAGCGGGGCTGCGATTGTGGCGAAGTCCGGTATAAAACGACGGTAATACCCGGCCAGCCCCAGGAATTGCCTCACCTGTTTCTTCGTTGTCGGTTGCGGCCAGTTCTGCAGTGCTTGTACCTTCCCTACCAACAGCTTCAGGGTTCCCCGTCCTAGTGTGTAGCCAAGGTAGGTGGCTTCCTGCCGTCCGATATGACATTTTCGGGGGTTCACAGTTAATCCCGCGTTCTGCAGAGCCCCCAGGACAGCAGCTACCTGTTTCAGGTGGTCCCCCCAGTGCCGACTATAAATCACGACGTCGTCGATGTAGGCGGCGGCGTAGTTTACATGGGGTCCTAGGAGTCGATCCATCAGCCTCTCTTCCTCTGGCTCAGGAGCAGAGATGGAAGAGAGACCTCCTGAGGCTGGGCCTGACCTGGAGGAATTGCCGGAGGCGGGTGAGCCCTCTCCGGCGTGGGGAGACGGAGATTGCCCGGAAGAACCCCCAGGCCCCTGCGACCTAGAGGAGCTACCCCTCGCCGACGACCCCGATGCCTGGCCCAACCTACCGCCCGCTGACAATGAAGGCCTGGCCGGCCTGCCGCTCGCCGCTTCGCCCCCTGCTCCCAGGCGCCGGTCGTGGACACAGGTACTCCGGGGCTGGGCGGGAGGAAGTGGCCCAGGGAGGCCACAGGTGGTGGCCGAAATTGGGGCCAATCCTATGTCGGCGTGTTGCGGACGGATCCCTGCCGACCCAGTGGCAGTCCTCTCCTGCCACTGGTAGGGCCCTGGGCTGGGAAGCAGTGGAGTCGGGTGAGCCTGCGTCCCCCTCCCCCACGCCTTGTTCGTCCCTAGCCTTGCCCAAAGTACCCCGAGGCCCGACAAAGGCTACTGTGCTTGCCCGCCCTGCCAAGGGCCGGGGGCAAATAGACTCCGTGGTAGCCCACAGAGAGACTACAGTTCCCCTCTAAAGAGAAGTGGCTGACCCGGGTGGGTCGGAAACCTTTACACGTGGTGGAGGATGCGGGCACCTCCCCCCTGAAAAAAGGGGGGGCTCCCCGCACGAACCGTTTGGGTGGTCCGTCAGCAGTGACGAACCGCAAGCGGCATGGATTTCAATAAATTCATGAAGTGGTGGGCCAATCACCAACAAGAGCAGCAGGCGGCCCAGCAGCAGCAGCAGCAGCAGCAGCAGCAACTGTTGCAGACTTTGGCCGCACAGCAGCAGCAGCTGGTGCGCGACCTGGGGATCCAGCAGCAGGAGCTCCAACGAGAGTGCGTACAGCAGCTGGGCGCCCTGCTGCCCAAACCGGCAGGCTCGGCCGAGACGCAGGCCCCTGTCATGCCCAGGACTCAACCCCAACTGCACCTTACCAAGCTGGGCCCCGGCGATGACCCGGAGGCCTTCTTGACAACCTTTGAGAGGGTGGCCTCCGCGGCCGGTTGGGCCCCAGACCAGTGGGCCATCCTCTTAGCCCCCTATTTGACGGGGGCTCCACAGGCTGCCTATCGGGCCCTGGGCGATACAGAGGCCCGTGACTACCAAGCGGTGAAATCCGCTATCCTGGATGCCCTAGACATCAGCCCTGAGACGTTCCACCGACGCTTTCGCGAGAAGACCTACCCCCAGGGGGCCCGGCCGCGGGCGGTGGCCCAGGAACTGAAGGATGCCTGCTGGCGCTGGCTGCAACCCACTCGGAACTCCGCCCCCGCCATCACCGAACAAGTCGTCCTGGAGCAGTTCCTGACGATCCTCCCCGCCCAGGGCAGGACCTGGGTCATGCGCCACTGGCCCACCACGCTGGCCACGGCGGTACAACTGATGGAGGACTTCCTGGCGGCAGAGAGACCAGCGGTTACCGTCGGCCCTGGCTGAACCAGCCCCGGGGCGGCTCCCACGGCCTCGGTACCTCGGGCGACCCAGCCCCTGCCGACCCGCGACCCGGGGCGGAGTCGACAGTCAGCCCGCGCAAGACAAGGGATGCGGAGGACCACTCCGACCCCGGGCCCGGGGCCGACCAACACAGGCCTAGAGACACCCCGAACCATTGGCCCCTGTTTTACCTGTGGGAGGATGGGCCATTTACGACGCCAGTGCCCCCAGATGGATTGTTCCTACGGCCAGGTGTACGTGGGAGAGGGTCGTGCCCGAGGTCCCTCCCACCCGAAGGCAACAATCAAGGTGGGCATTGCAGGGCAACAACTGGACGCGCTGATTGATTCAGGGTGTGGACAGACCCTGGTCCTGAGGGGGTTGGTACCCGAGGCGGGCCGGGCATTGGGAAAAGTCGGCCTGCGATGCATACACGGCGACCTGAGATTCTACCCCACCGTCCCCGTACCCTTAACCATCGGACCAGTCACTCGGGTGCTCCAGGTGGCTCTGGCGCCCCGCCTCCCATATCCAGTAATACTGGGCCGGGACTGGCCTGGCTTCACGGAGCTTCTACAGCCAACAGGCCGGCACACTGAGGACGACCGAGAGACCGAGCCGGAGCTACCAGAAAAACCCGAGTCACCACCCGACCAGGACTCGCCGGACCGGACCGAGGAACCCCCCCTCCCCCACCGGGAGCGGTAACCCTGAACCAGAGGGGCCACCGGCGGGACCCGACCCAGGGACTTTGGGGAGTCCGTGAGTAGACTTCTGCCGTGACCAGCGGGAGGACTCGACCCTTAGTCACGCCTATGACCAGCTGGCAGCGGTTGACCCACAGCGGGCGACCCAATGGCCACGATTCGAACTCTGACAGGACCTCCTGTATCGAGTCGAGCGAGAGGCCAGGACACGGACACCCCATGCCCAGTTGCTGGTGCCCCGGGGTCATCGGAGGGGAGTGCTGAAACTGGCCCACGACATCCCCGCTGCGGGCCACCTGGGCCTGGACAAGACCCTGGCAAAGATCTTGACCTGATTTTATTGGCCGGGGATCTACCAGGAGGTCAAGGACTATTGCGCCTCGTGCCCAGAGTGTCAGATCGCCACTCCTGCTGGAGTTCTCCGAGCCCCCCTGGTGCCACTACCCCTGGTTGGAACTCCCTTCGAACGGGTGGCCATTGATCTCATAGGGCCCCTAGAGCGGAGCGGAGCGGGCTACCGCTACCTCCTCATCCTCATGGACTACGCTACCCGATTCCCCGAGGAGATTCCTTTAAAGAATGCGACCACCCGGACCGTTGCGGGGGAGCTGGTGAAGGTATTTGCTCGGGTGGGACTACCCCGGGAGCTCCTCACCGACCAGGGGACAAACTTCACGTCCCGCCTGTTCCGGGAAGTGTGTAAGATATTAGGGATTCAGAAACTGCAAACATCTGTCTATCACCCCCAGACAGACGGACTTGTCGAACGATTCAACCGGAACCTAAAAGCTATGCTACGGAAGTTCCCTCCGGAAGAGCTGCGGAGATGGGATCAACTCATCCCACCCCTACTGCTAGCCGTCCGGGAAGCCCCCCAAGCCTCAACACAGTTTTCCCCCTTTGAGCTCCTCTATGGACGACAGCCCAGAGGGATCCTCGACCTCATGCGGGAGCACTGGGAGCAAACACTGTCGCCCACGAAAGGACTCCTGCAATATGTTCTCGACCTGCGGGAACGCCTTCAGCAGGCCGGGGCAGCCGCCCGGGAGCACCTGCAAGCTGCCCAGACCACCCAGGCCCGGACCTATAATCGGGATGCCCGCTCCCGCTCTTTCGAGCCTGGAGACCGAGTCCTGGTATTACTCCCCTCCACCGAGTCAAAGCTCCTCTCCCGGTGGCAGGGCCCATATGAGATTCTCCGCCAGGTCGGTCCCGTTAACTATGAGGTTAGACAACCCGACCGACAGAAGAAAAAGCAGGTGTACCACATCAACTTACTGAAGACCTGGCGAGAGCGAGAGGGGCTGTTCATCAACCCCCCGACCCGGAGTTGGGGCCAGAAGCATCGGAACAGGGGACCCTGGGGGAGCCCCAGTTGGGGCCGGAGCTGTCCGAGGCCCAACGACAACAGGTCAAACAGCTGGTGAAGGTCTTCGCCACCACCTTTACCTCCACACCAGGAAAAACCACCCGGGTGTACCATACCATACAGACCGAACCTGGGGTAGTCATTCGGACCGGTGCACGCTCACCCCCCCGCCAACTACAGGCAGCGGTTGAGGAAGAGGTACGGTCAATGTTAAGCCTCGGCGTAATAGAACCGTCGGCCAGTGAGTGGCGAAGCCCCATCGTCCTGGTGCCCAAGCCGGACGGCTCCCGACGGTTCTGTATTGACTTCCGACGGGTTAACGCGGTCTCTAAATTCGATGCCTATCCCATGCCTCGGGTCGACGAGCTACTGGACCGGCTAGGGGAAACCCGTTACTTCACCACTCTAGACCTGACCAAGGATCCATCAGTCTCTCTTCCTCTGCTCAGGAGCAGGCCCTAGCGGTCTGCTACAGGCCAAAATATAAATTGAGACTTGATCTTCTCAAGCTATTGTCGCCATCGAGGAACTGAAATACCATATCACCGGATTATGCATTATTCTAGCCCTCAGAGGCGTCGCAAAATCTTATGGAAAAACAAATAGGATGCATTTCTCTTTTCTCTTCAGGATTCCTCAAGGAAGGAAGGGAACATTTAGGTCCATCTGGATCTTATTCCAGTGTCAATGAGGAGTGATATCATAGAGGTCAATGAAGAGTTATATCTGAGTGAAGCCAGTGTAAGGAAGATCAGGATCGGGTCCTTACGTCTGGATGCCAGAAGAGGTTTGTGGCAGAAAAAGCAGCCACAGATGCCGCTCTGATGATAGGACTGTTATTAAAAACTATGCCAGTCTGCTCCAGAACTACCCATAGCTTGTATCGGCAGGTCTGTCCCAGACAAAAGCTAATAATTTCCCCTAAAAGGGGAAATATGGGAACTTTATTATGGTAGTAGCCTTGGAAATTATATTATGGATGCTGAGAATTTCAGTGCCGCAAGCCTCTAAAATTCACAGAGCAGATAATGACCCTGGTTTGTCCTGTGGCTTTCATTTGCACTCTTGATTTCTCATTACTGTTTAGTGAAGAGACTGTCTTTAAAAGCATAAAGGAGCTATGAACATAAACCAGAGGGCCCTGGCTAGACTCAGGGCTTGAGACTATTGGGGGAATAATACCAAGCTCTTATTTAGAGCTTTCCAGCTGGAGATCTCAAAGTGCTTTACAAAGGAGGCCAGTATCATTATCCCCATTTCACAGATGGGGAAACCGAGGTACAGAAAGGGGAAGTGACTTGCCTATGATCACTCAGCCGGCTAGTGGAAGAGCTGTGACTAGAACCCATGTCTTCTGAATCCTAGTCCAATGCCCCTACTGATGGCTGAAATTGGGGCTAATCCACATCTTAGAAAAGGCCCTTGCCTATCACTTCGTGTCGTGTTTGCCTTCCAGCCCTAAAAGTCACAATATTCTGCTTTCATCTGTATTTTTTTCATTCCACGATCTCAAAGTGCTGTACTGATTCATTAATTAAGCTCGTCAATTGATTAAACTCACAATGAGGACAAGAGGAATAATTTGTTTCAAATAATTTATTGGATGAATTTAGCTTTTCCGTTAGTGACTTGTCCAGGAGCAGCTTACGATTTACTTGAATATGTTTGTGATTCAGAGGTGTTTACCAAATAATTTTTGATCTGTAAATTACAGCAAGTGGCACAAGAACAAATGCTCAATCTGAAATTTCAAGGTGTGTTGATTAGCTTTGGATAGGACACAGCAGTATCACAAAAAGGTCCAGATGCCATCTGCTCATCATGCTGCTTAGAGTACAAACATTTTAGACTGACTGCAAAAGGGGTTTCTATAGAGCAGGTTTCAAAGTTCAAAATATTTCTAGATGTGAATAAAATAATTTTCTCTGATAGGAAAGAATTTTCCCAACCTGCTTTACTGCTTATAACAGATACCTCTTCTGAGATTGTGTGTGCTGTTTTGGCAAATAACATTTAAATCTGGTATTCTGGGGCCATGTGTCCTTTTGAGATTCTTTTCTTTGCTTTACAAGACATTACAAAGTCCCTTTTGTGACACTGAGTGAGGAAAGTAATAGTCACACTATTCTACTGCCAGATAAAACATGTACATGAAAGGAGGAAAACAGCTGGTAGCGTGTGCTGCAATCTGTTTACAGCATGGGCTCCAGAACCCAGACTCTTTCTCTCTCTCTCTTCGAAAGAGACATTTCATACTGCAAAGGATTTGAACGGGGTCAGTTTGGAGACAGGGGGCATCAACCTGCAGTGAAACTATAAGACTGGGATCTGAACTTCTATAAAATTCAGAGGGTCTTGGATCCAGCATATTGGTACAGGCCAATCTCTAGCAAAAATCTTTCCATTCAAAGCACTAGTGTTGCATCCAAAGGCACTTTCTCTTGGATTAAGATGTTGTTTCTACTGGAGTAGCTTGTAGCTTTGAGAAGCGTTTGCAAGGTTTCGGAACCTGCAGTCCCAGGGACATCTCATTCAGTCAGGGTTTTGCTAATTGTGCAATCCTCCCAGCCAGTGGGAGTCATGTGCCTAAAACCTTGTGCAGTCTTTGACAACCCACCCTCAAGAGGTTTACATCTTCACCATGACGGAGAGACAGGAGCCCCTCCCACACAGGAGACCGTTGGACTGTGGATGGGGAAGATTCATGTCCGAAACAAAGAGTCAGTGCTAGTGTTGGCAAGGAGCGTTGAATAAATCAACTCCCCAGAACATTTTGGCTGCACCAAGTGCCATTTGGCCTTTGAGGATTCTTTCCCCCTCTTCGTCAGTCATATCCCACTGTGCTAAGTGGGCTACGCAAGCATGGCATCAGTGGAGACGCCGGGCCTATATTATTTGTGAGCTGTAACCACCTGGCAATTGATTTCCAGGTGCTTGGCACCAAGGTTGATGAATTGTTTCTGTTTAATCACTAGACCTACACCTTATTGGGATGACGTGAAGGGTGTTTTTGTGACTGGTACAATTAGCCACTCGGATCAAATACCTGAATTGTTTCCACGGGAACGGGGCGCTCAGGTCACTGTGCATTGGGAAATGCTTATTTGCATTGTGTGAATAGATACTGCATCCAGCTTCACCAATAGCAAATGCTGAAGAGCTGCTACGTAGGCAGCAAAATGAGTGATTGGCCCAGAAGCAGCATTGTGCAGCGTGTGAAACCAAGCTAGAGACCTAAGCTTGAATAATACACAGACGGGCTAGCTTCAGGGGCAGGAAGCTCTATAATGCCTCCTGGGGGATCCTATGTGAGGGGAACGGGAGAGAGACTGTCTCATTTAATATCAATTTACAGCATCTGGTTGCCCAAGAACCACCTCCCTCACCAGGTTCTCTTCTCCCTGCTCTCCACTGGCCAAAGGGCAGCCAAAGGAAACAGTTGAAAGACATGCTCAAGGTCACCCTTAAGCATGGAGGCATTGACACCAATGACTGGGAGGAGCAAGCTGCTGCTTGCTTGGTGTGGCACCATATGGTCCAGAATCAGGCTTCTCAGTCATCCGAAGACCCACCAAGCCTGACGGTCATCATCCTCGTCTTTGAGGGACCGCCGCCAACAGTAACAGCACAGATTGACTTCACAGTTACCTTTGTAACAGATGGACGTCAACCAAAACCTTGGCCTAACTCCCCTGAAGTTTGAGGGACTACAGACCAAGATCAGGGCGTGGTGGCTGACAGGCCTAGATCTGAGGGGAGGTTTGGGTTTGAACCGATACTTCAGGTGCACCTCTACGTTGTAACGTACCATGAGATCCAGCAACGTGTCACCGGCTTTGCCTTCACCGCAGAATTAACTCAAGTTACCTACCACTGACTTCCTAGCTCGAGCGAGAGCAGCCACATTGTGAAATAACATTTCAGTCACTGTGTCTGCATTGGTGCTACGTTCTCTCATGCGTGGCACGGATAGTTCTGGTGGCATAACCCATAGTTCGTTGGACTGCGGTAAGCTGACCCACTCTATGAATTCTTTACCAGTGAAATGTGGGAGAACTTGTCTGTCCTTTCTGGCCACACGGGGGAGGCACTGAAGGACTAGAGGCACTTGAGTGGAGCTAGCCAGCATCCACTGCTCGTGTTAGACACTGATGAGTTGTACTAACTTGAACTTTAGCTTATACCCGTAACATGCTAGTCAACTTGCGTTAAAGGCAGCACCACACACTTGGTTTGAGGGTTTGTATGTAGACGGGACGCTAGCTAGGAGCAACACTCAAGTTATAACATGAGTAAACTCTGCAGTGAAGACAAGCCCACATCCATTCTTTCAGTAGCATTCTTCTGGGACGTTTCCTGATACTCCCTAATGGATCACAAAGCAGCCAATGGGGATTTAGTTTGTCACAGAGCAGTGTCCAGGCCTAACTACCACTCTCTGTCCATTACCCATAGCAGCTAGAAATCACATTCAGGTGGAAGCTGTGTGCTGAGGGAGGTTTGAAATGCAGGCTAGCTGTGATCTTTAGAGTCTGCTCTGGAGTCAAGCCTGGGTGCAAGAGATCCTAGTCGAATTAAAAGAATACAGTTATAAATTCCCGGGGCCAAATCCATGTCTTGTGTACGTCCAGGGACTTCCATGGGGTTGCACCAAGGATGAATTTTGTTCATCTCTGCTCATGCTATGGGTGGGAGATGGAAATTTTGTGGACCTTTAAAAAAAAAAAAAAAAAAAAGATTAGCTCTATTAATCAAGGAGTTATTTTGGCCTTTGTTATACAGGAGGTCAGACTGGATGATCACAGTGGTCCCCCTGGCCTTGAAAGATGTGAATTGATGACCTTGCAAACTATTTTTAGATTCACAAAATTAACTGGCATTCTCAAACCTTCTTACTGCCGTTTCTTTCTGCTTCCTCCTCCCCCTCCCCCAAACGGTGATCCAGGTAATTAGTTAAAAGTTCCTTTAGCTTCAGGACAGCTTATACTGTGTATCCAGCCAGTGATTATCAACCTTTTCCAACCAATGGCTGCATATTGTGACAGAAAAAGTGTTTTGGACTCGCCCTCTTTTTGGTTTCAGGTCTGCCATAAAGAAAGGAAGGTGGCCATGGTCTCCTGCATCGTGTTCATGCCCTCCCCATGGGGTGTGGATTCCCGGGTTAAGAACTTGTATATTAGGAGTAGCTGACCCAGTGACGCTTGCCTCAGGGTGCTCAGAACCGTAAGCCGCGGTGTTACCCCCTGCCTCAGCAAGAGAGAGCTTTGCTGGCGCTTAAACTGTGTGTTAGCTCCCTGCCACACCAGTCTGTCCACCTCACCAACAAACTCCGCGAGACTCTGACAGTCTAAAGCTGCCCTCGCAGGTAACATTCGTGAGCCCCCGTTCCCAAGTTCCCCAGAGATGTCTCTCTGTTGTGTCCAGTCTCTGTCACTGGACACTCTCAGGAATGATTGTCTGCTGTCTCTAAAGAGACAGCACATACATTAGCCCAGCTCAGGACACTTTTTACCTTAATACACAGCACCAAGGTGGTTCATAGTAACATTATGCTTGTTTGTTAATAAAGAGCAGGGATTTAAGTGATACTAAGCAGAGATACTAGAAACAGAAATCGTTACAAATAAAACAAAAAAACCCACCACACTTTCTAATGGCTAAACTGTAACAGATTACAATCCTGGTCTCGGGCAATTTCTCACCTACAGTCAGTTCTCAGCATCCTCAACCCACAGAGTTTCAGGGATCCACCTTTCACAGATGGATACGGGATGGATAACTAAGAGGTTCTCTCCCCTTCCTTTTCTAATCCAGTAAACCTTTGAAATATTTTCTTTCTAAGCGTATCCCCAGATAAAGTCTTTGCCCCGTGCTGCTTGTGCTCCGGGAAGCCGACACCATCCTGTCTTCCTCATTGTTCTCGCAATTTGCTTTTCCTGCGGACTCAGATGAAAATGAACGTCCATTGTCTTTGGCATCACCTTGCTCAACGACACAGGCAAGGAGGCAAACCAACATTCTTTTGTCAAGGACAAACTTGTTTATCAACTGTCTCCATAACATATGTTAAGAACATATTCCTAGCATACCTACGTAACTCTTTATATACAACCCCATACATACATCATGCAGTGATATTCATGACCAACGTGTTAGTAGCTTTTCTATAGTAGCTTATACGCTGCTTTTTGGCTAAATATTCTGACAACAGTGTGTTGGATGTGTCCTTTGCCAGCTGGCATAAAGGGGCTGTTAGGGTCACAGAACCTCTCTCCTCTCCCTTTCCAAGATCTGAGGGTGTAGTGCAGAGGCCCATGTAGACAATCCATTTCCTCAGCATATTGTCTGCCTCTCCCACACTCTCTCTCTCTCTCTCTCTCTCGTTGTGTTTTACTCCTGCTTTCCACTCAGTTTTGATTCTGTGTTTGCATTTGTATGCCTCTCTTGCCCTCATTCTCTGCTCTGCTTCTCCCCAAATTCCCTGAGCAGGACAATAATTCAAAGACAGAGTCAAACCCAGGCTCCTGGCTGATATTAGGCAAAACAACTGAGCCTCCTCCTAGTTATGGCACTCACTGGGCCACATGAGAAGTTCTATGTCTCCGCTGTAACAATGCACAGTGCGGTTGGTAACAGAGGAGAGAAATGCTGTAAAATACATGCTTTGTATATGAGAGTGTCCATGTCACTTTTGGGCCAGAGTTAAAAACGGCTGATGCCCAGTCCCTTTTTGCCCTCTGACCTGCCAGCATTACCGTGGGAGGTGGGGTTTGTACGAATGTCTCATGGAAACCCTGTGGGACTCCGGCACCTCAAACTCTTTGTTCTTTTGAAAATCCCAGGCCGTGTGAACAACTGCCACTCCTGGATGGAACTGAACCTGCCCTGTGCAGTTTCTCTGATGTGCTGCAGCTGCTCGTGTTTCTGTGTGTAGGACTTGAGGTCTTCGTTGCTAACGTGCAGTTCCCTTCGTGGAACTGAAGGGACCGGACTCTGCTGCAATGAAAAAATAAAGGGGATTGTTGTACTCAGGCCACTGCACATAGGAGTGGGGACCCTGTGACTCTCTGGCTCTTCAGCTCACAGATGAACTAAAATACAGCTTGCGCTGTCTAGTGTCTCTGTGCCAGGTCTCCTTCAGTCCTGGCTTGGACTCAGCCGTCATGGGAGGGACTGTTGAACACACTGCATCCAAGAAAGTGCCATGCGTCCTAGTCCTCTTGTAGTGAAAGGTGATTCTCTTTTAGCCAGTGTTTCTGGAGCAGAAGGATCCATGTTCCTGCCCTGCTGTCTCGGAAGTCTGGAGTGCAGGACAGTGATGACTGGCAAGTCTTAGGTGACCATGGCTCTGTGCTGGTGTATTTGGAAATGCTTCTTTAGTCTTGTATTCTCCCTTGGGCTGTCCAATGAGACACCTTGTTCAGAAATCCCAGGCAGCAGGCTGGGCATAAATCCATGTGTAGGCTAATGGGATTGGCAGATGTCTTCTTCCAAAACGCCTCTTAATGGGCTTTCCAGGCTGCACTGAAAACAATTGGCTAGCTGGTCTCCTCATCCCACGTCCCCCACAACGCTATCGCCCCTTGGGCGTTAGAGCCTTGTGACCTCCGCGAACACGCAGCAGGCTGGACCCAGGAGGAGAGAGAGGCTCCCCTTTGTGCTTGTGTGGTGCCACCTTGTGATACAGCGCAGGCAGTTGTTCATCAGACTGTGCCTGGTAACACAGCAGGGATCTGTTTCCTTCCTTGTCAAGCAGCTTCTGATCGATGGCAGGCTCTGCTGTGTTGCCTGTATGCAGTGATGGTCTTACTAGTCCTACAAAGGTCATCTCAGTAAAACATGCTGTGTTTTCCAGTCTCTCGTAAGCACAGAAGAATGACCATAATGCAAACCCTTCTGAGCGATAACATATCCCTGTCACAGCCTCACTCGGGTACCACATTACTTCTCTGGCGTGGGGAGTCTGAAAATAGCTGTCAGGGCACGTACTGTTCTCCCAGCTCATAACTTGGCACAGATCTTGTGCAAGGGTACAGGCAAATCATTCGTTGGCATGCTGACACCCAACGCTAACTCCTTCAGCAGTAGCCTTGACTGTTGGCTTGGTGGGCTAAACGGCCAGTTTGAAATACCTGGACTCGCTTGAGCCACCGGCTCGGATTCTAGCAGAGCTGACTCACACCTTTGTTATTCAGAGCCGGATCATGCTGTTAAAGGTCTTTCAGATGAAAACTCAGTCAGGCTGCTCTCCATACGGTGCCTTGGCACGTTCAGTAACAGTATGGGTTTGTCTGGCCTGGGCCAGCTTTTCCAGACACCTCACTGTCGTGCAGCTATGCACTGGTTGTTCATGGGGCCGTTCTTCTCCATCCTACAGGGGGTTGTAGTTGTGCTAGTAAAGTGCTATGGGCTTTTTGGGGCTGAAATAGATTGAAGATATAAATTACTATTATTTCCTCAGTGGTATTGTCATGTGCCCCTTTGCATTGGGAGGAGGACTTTAAAATGGGATGGGATGGCAGCGTTTGAAGCTTTGTGCAGTTTTTTACCTCACGGAGCAGATGGAGGGTTTGGTTTTCCGCCTTCAGTATGTAGGCCTCCACGGCCCTTTAAAAGCCTGATTCAAATAGACCTCAGAGGGACTCACTACAGATTGTGGCATGGTTTTCCCCCTCAGCCTGTCTGTTCAGACAAAGTAATCAATTACCTGCTTTTGACTGAGGAGTTAATGTGTAATCCACACATAATCCACCAGGCACATACAGCACATTGGTTCGGTGGGGGGGTCACACCTGGGATGAAGTCACCCAGAGTGAATGCTCTGGGCTGCTCAGCTCTGCTCTATCTGTATGCCTATCTGTTGTTAGACTAAGACAAAGGGCTAGATTTCCAAAGGAGGCCTGTTGGGATTTTCAAAGATTCGAACTATGGGGATTAGGCCCATCTCCAGTTCCTGGTAGGCAAGGCATCCACATAAAAAAAGGCCCCTTTGCAACTGTCAATAACTGCACCCATTGTTGTCACTCAAGGCCTGAGCACTGAAACTTAACCAGCCCCTCCCAGCTAAAAAACAAAAGGCCATTGGCATTAATTCTACAGAAAGGCTGGGACAAAGTCAGCCCTGAGTCTTATCCTCCTTGATTTTGAGAGCTAATCAAGTCCCATTTTCAAATCAATTATGCCTGCGCGTGACCATTCTTCCAGGGAGAGTTCAGCAAACAGCTCCATAAATCATGGTCACAATTAAACAAATGGTAGTTTTCCCTTGAAACAGCATTATTGGCTCACAAATGGCATGGGAACCCTCATAACTCCTCTTGCAAAGCCCTCATAAAACAACCTGTCTCAACGTGGCGTCCTGAAGACAGGAAGCTGCTTTACATTCAGTGCCTTCTGGCAATGTGCTGACCAGTTTGCGGCCGTTTCTTTTTGGGGGTGGTCCAAGCGGACGTCAAAACATTCATGATCTATTACCAGAAAGGCCAAGGGACAAACCAGCAGCGCAGACCTGTGTCTTGTGGCGTTAGCTGGGAGACCAGCAAACGCTTCTGGGTTGAAAGCAATTTTCTTGCAGTGATACGTTTTTTTTCTGGAATTTACCTTTTTCAGTTGTGTGTGTATAAATGTGAGTGCCTTTTCTATCCCTCCCCCTAAGGGGCTGTTTCACTGCCTCAATTCTTAATCCTCCCAGCTGAGAACTAAATAGTCGCTTTGGAATGCCTTTTCTTCCCCCTTGAAAATATTTATTTTGCATCCTTGAATAAAACACAGCAAAAATATCGCTGTTAGACTATAATACATTTAAGCCCAGAGGTGTAAGAAATAGCATCTTGCCTTTAGCAGCAGGTGGGTTACAGAATAAAAAAACCCACAAATGGAAAAAAGTCAAAGACAGGGCTTCCATCACTGGCAATTTTGTCATGAGCCTTGTGATATTTGGTGTTTTTTTCATATAGCCCTGCCCCGGAAGTCATGGTATCGCATAAGAATCTCAGCTTTCATTGGTTTTTTAATCCCTTTGAGTGTGTTTCCTGTGGTTGTGGGGAAACACTTGAAAACATAAACCTAAAGACCAGGAAGCAAATGAAAAAACCTGCACTTTTGTGATTCTTTTTTATTTTTTAAAACTCATGATTTCAAGCCGCTTCTCTGGTTTTGGGGGGCTTGACTCATGGCCTTGGAATGCTTGGAGCTGACAGTGGCGGAAAGGACCAGTGACAGAGTTAGAAATGAATGCTGGGTTGAATGGATTGGTAGCTATAGGAACTGAGAACAAAATCCATGGGTCCAACTGAGCTGTGCTTAGTGCAGGACTGGGGAGAAGGGGGCGTGAGGGGGGGAACTGCCTGTCTGGCCCCTCCCTCAATTCCAGCACCGTTCAGAGCAGCCTCAGGCTGTACCTTTAGTCTCTGAACCGGCAGCAGTGAAGCCGGGTGCACCTGCGTGAAGCTCACTGAGGGATCGGGGCCCTCGATAGTAAATGTCTTCGAGCAGGGCCTGTCTCTTTCTTTCATGTCTGTATGGCACCAAGCACGATCTGATCCCGACTTCAGACCCTGCTGGAATATACATAACACTGACTCGGTCGTGTGCCCTTTAGCCCACAGTGTTGCGCCCAATCCCAGTCACGTGCCAAGAGTCGTGGGCTGGTTAGATGAATGGGCGGTGGGCAGCGACAGTGCAGCGGGGTCCAGCAGCAAGGAAGCGAGCCTAAATCCCCCGTCACAAAAGCCTGACCTACCAAAATTGGTCTGCGGATCAGGCACTGGGAACCACTGTGCTGGGGTCTCGCTTCCATGCTGATTCCCACGGACTTGGATAGAGTTGGAGGAGGCTCCAGGCGAGGAGGCACAGGGCGAAACTCCTATTTTGAAAGGTGCTCAAGGTGTTCCTCCGGTGGGGCCCAGGACACAACCAACAGGCGTGGGGGATGTTTACACGGCTAGAAGTGCAGCTGAATGTCTCAAATTCTCCAAGGCTGTGATTATCGCATGAAAAACCCAGAGCTCCGTAATGCCTGCTGGCAGGTTATTAAGGGATAATCACTGTAATTGGGACCTTATAACTGTGATTTTGTGAAAAGGGGTAAAAAGTACCAATTTTTTGGCAGGAAATAAAACCGGCAATTTGGGGGAAAGGCAGCAATTAAGCAGTGAAAATGACAAAGGATTTACTGGAGTTTAGTTAGAACAAAATCTTGCTCTGCTTTGTGTGTGAGCAGAGTGGCTGGAGGGGAGAAGGATAGAGGCAAGAGAGCACAAAGAAACTTCATTTTCCGCCATGGATTCCCACCCAATGCTCTCTTGGTACTAGGCAGGGCACTGGGAGCCGCCTGTTCAAGGGGATGTAGTTGGCAGGCTCGGAGACTGGTTCCGAACCATTACAGGAGTGCTCTACAAAGGAGATGTCTGTAGTTAGTTAGTAGATAAGGTACAAGTAGATGGTGTGTAAGAACGTGCAGCATTGTCCCAGTGTTTTGCAGGACCAATAAAACTTCCTTCTGTCGTGCGCTGCAAATGGATCATTTTGTGCAGCTCTTTGCGCGGTGTCAGAGAAAAAGAGTTTTTACTGCTTTGATTCTTTGCTGTGGCTGAGCAAGGCTCTGGGTCATTTCATCAATGACTGTGAGCAACTTTCCACTCCCTGCTATAAAGTCCCCCCATTGTTTCAAAGGCTGTCGGTATATCTGAGATAATGTATATTGTCCCCATTACTGCTGTATCTAATTAATTGAAATGATTGTGTTTCCTTACAGATGGAGAGATGTTATAGGGATGTGATATGAAAGAAAGATGTCTGTCTATATGTAAATAGTTCATAGCTAAGGTATCGACAGCTGGAACGCAGAAATACGCTGTGTTTGCCCTCATTTTTGTAGGATTTCTGGTTGCTAGATACTGCAAATAGCTTAATATAGTGAGGACAGTTCTTAGCCCTAAGACTTTGCCTCCTGCCTCTATTGTTCCAGGGATTTTGCGATATCTCTGTACATTGAACCTTGCATCTTATTATACTGGTTTGCTCAAACCTCTCCGTGAGTGTGTGCCATGGGAATGGAAGGGCAGCAGGGTGGGAATGACTGACTGACACTCTGCTGGGTATTTTCTGTCACCGTGGGGCAGGATATTGCTGAGTATGTTTCTATGATGAAGGGTGGGGCAGGGACCTGTGGGAAGGTGGGTGTACTTCTGTGGACATCACTTGGCCCTGTGGATAGCAGATGTGCTTCGTTTTGCTCTACCTTCTACTCTTTGCTGGCAAGATGCTTCACCATCAGGACAATTTGTCCCTGCTGAACAATGCAGAGCTATCACTGGGATGAATAATTCATAGATTAATCAACCATGACAAAGTTTTCAACAGCTGATCTGAATCCTTCTTTGATTTCAGGCTGTTACAGACCTAATTTATTTCAAGACTGGACTGATCTGATCTGAAAAGATAGGAATTAATTTCATATGTGATACTGGAATATAAAGCCTTTCCCCTTAGTACACCTAGTCCAGCTGTGAGTCAGTAGCAGTGTCAAGTTGCTACCATCTGGTAATTGTTTCGTGCGTTGTGTGCACTGTGGTGCCTAGTGGATAGAGCACTGGACTGGGATTCAGAAGATCTGGGTTCGGTTTCCAGTTCTGCTGCAGGGCAAGACACGTTGCTGCTCTGTGCCTCAGTTTCCCCATCTGTAATATGAGGTTAATGCTACTGATGTCCTTTGTCAAGCACTTGGAGCTCTGCGGATGAAAAGTGTAGAAGAGCTAGGAATTGTTGTTATTATAAATGAGGAGTTGTCTCAGTCAAATTGTCAGTGAACAAAAACGCGTATCATGCAAAACCACCTTCACAACGGGCAATGTTTGGCACCCTTGCTGGTAGTTTTGCGTGCAACACAATTGAATGGGCTGTGTAGTCCTTCTTCAATGCTTCTGTAGCAGTGTGGGGAAAGATTCCTATGCTATGCTTATACTATGGAGCGAGGACTTTGAGCTCCTGGAATGTCAAGTGACAAGCACTAAACACACAACGATATGTATAGTGAATTTATTACTAAGCATTTTATAAGTGTTCTTGGCTGGGGCATCTAAACACTATTGTAACATAAAGAAATGATAAACAGCTACTGCCCAAAAGAGGTTAAGTCTAAACAGACAAAAAACATAAATAGAACTGTAGTATCCCTATTTCACAGATGGGGAACCAAGGCCCAGAGATGTTACATGACACAGAGAAACTGAGGCTAAGCCAGGAATTGAACTCAGCTGTCCTGGAGTCCAATCCAATGCTTTAACCACCAGATCAGCCTTCCTCTTTTTAATTATATTCTAACTGGTGTGAGTAAAAGTCCTTTCTACTTACTACAATGATTCTATTATTAGTATGTTAGTAATACTAACAACCTATTATGACATAATGAATTCAAATTTTAATTATTTTCTAAATTGGCCTCTGAGGAAAATTCTCTTTCCATAACAATGTAAGAAGACAAACACAATATGACTCAAGGAGTCATTAGATCTTTCCATGCTCAAATACAGCCTAAACTCTAAGGACAGTTGGAACATCAAGAAAATTCTATTATGAATGCTGAGAAGTGCATAATTCATTTTGTCTATCATGGCGATATCAGTCATCTTTTGTTTATGCTCATGACATTCTTTACCCTTCCAGTGTCTGTTTCTGTTTTTTGCAACTGACTTTTGCTCCGACGGCAGCATGCATTTTGGTTTCTTTAAAGATAAAACATTTTATCTGAAGTACTTAGAAGAAAAGCCATTTATTAAAACCCTTTGATTCTTTTTCCACACTAAAACCAATAGCATCCACACCCCCAAAAGTTTCCCAAGTAGCTTGATACTCCTGATCGATATATGAAGAAAGGGCATCAAACTTCAAAGACGAAGGAAGGGAAGAGAAATATGAATGAGAGGAAGAAGGTAGGATAAAATTGTTAGCTAATTGCAGCCAGAGAGGAATTGTAATTATAGAGAATCAGAAAGGCATCTGTGTAGTTATCGGAATACCTTCAAGGAGTAAGGTTACTAGTATTGGTTACTATTTAGTGAGCATCAATAAGGTGCTCAGCACTGTACACACATACCTAGGTGTGGTGCCTGTCCAATAGAGTTTACAGTCTCTGATGCACACAATGAAGTCTAGATAAAAACGGAAAATGTAGGCTTCATTCCAGGAGGGAGCTGTTATGTTGGATGGGGTTGGCAGCAGCCAGCATGTGTGTAAAATCATGATCTATGGGCAATCACAGACCTCGCTGAGGCTGATGAGTGGTCCAGTCTCTTTTCATTCAGCCTAAATGAGGGAGCAATTAAATGCCCATTTTAATGATAGTTGAAAAATAAAAGCCACCACCCAAATCCTGGACCAATATGGCAGGGCTGGTATAGAAGCAGCGTCATGTGGCACACAGCTGAAATCCGTTCAGTCCTCAGCCACTGTGTTTTCAGTGTGTGAGAAACAAAGCCAGTAGAGAAATATCCAGAAAAGCCTGAGAAGCAGCAATAGCATGTCCTGGGAGGAAGCCGAGAGAGAGAGAGAGCTTCTTTTGGGCAGAGTGCTGGCTGCAAAGGCAGGCTTGGAGTCCTGAGTAAGGAAACCACCTCTTCTTTGTTCCTGCTGTGTGCAGAGAAATGAGACTTTGTGTTTGTTCATTGTAAATAAACAGGCTTGCATCCTAGAAATACCTGACTCGTGCCATCAATTTCTCCTCTTAGCAGAAAGAATCCACAAGGCCCAGAATATTGGCTAATGGCTCAGGCCAGAAAGGAGTATATATATTATACTGACTCCTCCTGACCAGCCAGCCTAATTCTAATAATACTAGTGACCGGACTGTTGAAAAACAAGAAAGCTGTGCCTCCAAGTGAGGACAACTACCCTAACCAAACCATTGCTGAAGGTAGGTAAGGAGAAAAAGAGCTTGATAGCCAAGTGAAACCTGTATCTCCGACCTCTGCAGTCTGTTGTGTCCTTGCCACCAGCTCATCCACCTTTAAGACAGTCTAGATATATTTACCTGCATCCATTTTGCCTAAAGAATGCCTAAATACCTTTGCAGGATCATTCAAACTATCTTCCAGCAAGGAACCAAAGTGGAACGTTTAAAATGACACAGGAGATACTGCCCTGCTTTCTTCACTCTGTACAGCAGAAGGAGGGGGGCTAACAACAGAGACGAGCATTTAACTAAGGTGACTTTGATTGGTTCATTGTTCTAAAATCACAGACCCACGGCTCCTGAATTTCTCTTCTTGGATATTGCAGTCACCTTATGGTCCCTAATCAAAACTGCCATTATTAAAGCTGCTATTTCACTGCCAAAGGTGATGTAATCTGGAAGGCAGGAGGAGGCTAGTTAGTTTGCAATGCAAAGTATTATTGAGCGGGGTTTTTAGGACAGTGTTGTAATGTTGATTTATTCTTTGGTTTCTTGCTGCCCAATTGGCCGTTGTGCAAGTACACCCAAGCCCCCAAGAATTAGGCTTAATAAGCAGCATAAAGAAGTGGACTGTGGATTCCTGCCATAAGCAGCAGAAGTGCACACACATTCCTGCTGCAGACTTTAGCCAGCACTCCCTGCTATCTCAGGGACCATGCTGTGTGTCTGTCTCCAGACTAGCACTTCACATGTTTTTTTTTTGTTTTTTTTTTCTGGGAATATTCATGGCCACTTCACATTTCATCCTGAATGCGGGCTGGTCTCCGTGTCAGCCGTATACAGATCAGAAAGGCATGGTCAGCCTTTGCATGGCCAAAAAGTGTAGACTTGGCCCATCGGTGCCTCAGGCAAGGTCTTGGGATCGCTCATAACCCTGCTCCCGAGCCTCTGTGGGTGGCCTTAACTTCAAGGTGAGTTGTGACGAGGGGTAGCCATGGTGTCTCCAAACGCTCTGACGCTGAACTAAACAGCAGGGCATTCCAAGCTTTCAGCCGGCTGGCCTCCATCGGTGCTACCACAGGGACCACCCTGCATCCTCCACTTCCCGGCACTCCTGCTTTGGAAGAGAAGCACACGTGGCTGGGGATGGTCAAAAGGCCCAGTGTGAGCTGTGGGGAGCAAACAGACTCAAAGGTCTGCTGTAGAAGACTGTTGTGTTGTGTCACTTTTTATCCTTACAATAACCAGAGGATTTTGAGATGTGGTTGACGTTGTGCCTGGTTTGGGAGTCTCTGGTAGTGAAGAGTTGAGAACCCCAGGCTTTGAGACCTACTCAGTTCCTCCCCAACCCTGCTACAACACTTTGGTTTGGTGCTGTCCGTCGAGGGTGAATGTTTATTACAACTCCAGGCTGCCGGTGGGCTCACTTCATTATCAAAGAGTTTTATTTAAACACAGAACAATAATGCTAGCTCCATTGGCTTCCTGGGAGTTGAGATTAACTTTCTCCAGAGCAGCCGAAGGCCAGACAAGAGTCTTAGGAAGAGTTATGAGGGATCTGCCAATGCTAGACTGGTCCTGGCTATGTGCATGGAGAGCAGGTATAAAATTTCCTTACAGAGGTTTCTGGGTTAAGTAAAATGTGGGTCTTTTATCTGCACGTCTCCAGTGATCCCCCAGGTGTGTGTGTCTATGGGGGATAGGAGGGCAAGGAAACCGAGTTAGTGGAATCCTACCACCACCAGACTCATCTGCATGTAGTTTCTTGGCAGGGTGAGTTTTGTTCAAGGATGTATTTTATTCATATCTGTGTACACATTTGGGACCAGGTCCTTGTATTGAAATAGTGAATTGATTAAGCTCCTGTATTATCTGTGCTAGGAATTTTGTCTGATATCCATTCTTCTCCCCCAGACCCGTGCCACCTATGAAAATCCTTTCTGGAGAGGTGATCAATCAGACGTGACGTTTTCCTTTGGAAAGCTGAGAGTAACTCTTCGTGTACGTCAGTATCTTCTAGCCAGTCGTAAACGTCCAAGCAAAAAAAACCCTCTTTGGTTGTGATATCTTTCAAGTACCGTTCAATGAGTTACAAATCCGAGGTCAGACGGAGGCAATTATTATCGTATCCGTAACCTGAGTAGAACATAATTATGTGGTCACTATGTAGCACAATCTAAATTAGTCTTTAACAGCTACTCATTGAGTCAGTAACTGCCCGGTCATTTTTCTGTGGCGATAAATGGAGTTGCATTATTAACTTCATCGCTCTGGCATTTACCCTCATCTAAGCTCCCATTAGTTACTTTTAGGGCCTGATATATAATTAGGTGTGGGGAAACTTTCTCTAAAAGAGATGGAATTTGTCCTGAAAACCCGCTATCCTCAGCTGCACTGTATTGGTGGAGTGTGTCATGTTAAGCACGCAAAGAGTAAGACGTATGTCCTTACCGGCAACCTGGTGAGTAAAAATTACATCACTCTTGTGGCCAGAAACTCTGGTCTGCCTATTCTTTTCCAGGGGAGAGAGCCCAGAGCAGGGGCTGAGGGAAGGCTCTGGCCTTTTACCTTTATTTAACTGTGTCCTTATTGATTTCTCTCCATTACTAATATGTTAGCCAACCCGCTGTGAAACACCACTCAGGATTTGGTGCTAGCCTGGATGCAATTTAACACCCTTAATAGCCAGTCAGGGGTGACTGAAGGGGGGGAAAATGGGGCTGGTCGGATAACAAGTCCAGTTAGTGCTTCCGTGTAAAGACGTTTATTGTATCTGCTAATATCTAGTGGCCAGGCACTTACTGGAGCAGGCTGGAGTGCTGGCTCAAGTTCACCTCTGTTGGCTGGGATGATTGTGCGTGTGAGTTGTATCTCACGTCTCCCCCCAGCCAGGTCAGGACTCGAACCGGTACACTTGTGGGCTGTATGCTGCTGCCTGACAAAGCAGGTAAAAAAGGAGCCTTCCCCATGCTAAGTAGCCGCTGGGCTAAGCTCTTCTTACCCAGAATTCATTCTTGCATACATCACACTTTTGGGTTGGTGAACCAGCCAGCTGTTTCAGGAGAGACAATCGTTTGCCGTTGGCTCGGAACCCAGATGAGGACCAGACGTGGTCCGACAATATGGCCCAGAGTGTAGACACTGCATTGGGTTGTGGTAAGGAGAGTTGCACAGTGTATTATGCTTTAGCAGGGAGGGGGAGTCTCCTTGCTCAGATTTCGCAGCGCTGTGTCTGAAGTCAGATGGCATGATTCTGTTTGCTCAGAACGGTGGCTGCTGTGAATGCTTGTTTTCCTTTGAACCTCTGCCCCTCTTTCTCTGGCTGACAGCAGACACTCTTTGGCAAGGCGACTGCAAGGGAAAGCCAGGACTAATGGCCAAACTGCCCTGTTTTCACATTCCAAGACGGCAATTGCCGAGGCCGTTAATGCCATCAAGTGTGGACAGACTGTTCAAAATAACAGAAGCAGCATTTCCAGTCACAGAAAACCTCAGCTTACGTGAAGGCTTTTTGGCACCTTTACGCCTCAGGGATGGGGAGCGGGAGATTGGAGGGGGCAGACCCCCAACTGGAGCAAATCGGCATAGCTCCATCCATTTCAATGGAGCTATGACAATACATATATACACCAGGAAAGAACTGGCCGAGGGAATTCAGGCATTAAATGCAAGATATTTAGCACCACTGGCTACTTTTTGTAATGAGGATGGGCCTGAGATTCAAATGCAATATTCAGGACTGGGTCCAGGTTTCTCACCACGCGGTTTGAAAATGTTGAGGCACCACTCTAATTAACACTTGTTTGCCAGACTTCCTCCTGGCAGTTTATATTTCACTGGTTAATTGCCATGTCATAAAGACCCACTCCTCCAGGTTCTTTTGTGCCCTTCTTCAGACTTGGTCTGATTTGTGTCTCCTGCTTGTAGCCACTAGATTTCATGTCTACAAGCTTTTCTCTGTAACCATGAGGGCTAGAAACCCTTTTTTAAAATGAGAGCTGAGTTTCTCATGTAATCCCTTGGCTCCAGGAGCTGGGACTTTAAGAAAAACACCAAATATTGAGAGACTCACGATAAAATAGTGAGAGCTGGCAGGCAACATTGTAAGAGATCATAGTGGACATCACATACATACTGTAAAGTTCATGGATGATCTCCCTGGCTACTATTTTTAAAGAGAAAAAGACTGAGCAATTACATCATACTTAATTATAAATTATGCTCTGACATCATTGTGAAATGGGGCAAAAACCCTGTTAAAACATAGAGAGGAACCTAGTTTTAAAAATAATATTTAATTTCTATCTTTATGGATTAATTACCTTTCCTTTAAACATATATCAAATAGTATGCATGAACATCATTAATTTACCCCATTATATATAGAATTCACTGAAATATAATTTGGGATGGTGTTTAAAGGATTAATTTTGCATGATTTTTCCGTGTGTGTGTGTGTGTGAATGTGCACACATGAAATATAAAAATTGGGGAAATTCATGCAAAGTGCATCCTTTACTCGCTATGCCAAATTAGACTTTAGTGCTGTGTATTCCATCCACTCAAACTAGTAAAATCCTTTCAGTCTAGACAGGTGATAAGACAGCTATGCACAGTTCATAAGAAATTCTTCCAAACTCAACACCTTCTTAACAAGTTGCTTCCATCTGCTTACAGGAAATAAAACAAAACACAGCTACTGGTTCCCAGTTCTAATTCTGGCTTTTCTGCAGACCCAAGCAGGTTTCCTATAGCCAGCATTCAAACAGCATCCGTACCTCCTTTCAGAGCTTGTCTGCTTATCCTAACCTAAGCAAATATTGAAGCTTTTCCCTTTATGTACCTCATGGTTGTGCTCTTAGAGTCTCATCCAAAGTAGAAGTATATTTTCCTAAGTCAAATCGCCTCTGTGGTGGAAATGAGTCTCCGCTAAACTGAGTGAGATAAATCTACATTAACAATTGAGATGATTTTCTTGAAATGGGCCCCTTTGAAAAAATGATTCAATGGCATTAATAATTGGTCAGTGCCTTCAGACAGATGATTTTTTAAAGCGGGCCTGTGGTGTGTTTTCCCTGAAGATGGCTGGACTTTGAGGTGCAAAAATGTAGACAATCTTAACTGCAGAGAGACAGAGTGCAATGATGTATCATGAACATCCTCAAGGATACCAGTGAAGGGCTAAGAATGTCCCCTACTTCTTGGTACAGGTGGTTCTAGGACCAATACCAGGTACTGTCAGACACACTTATATAGGATTCAGCTAGAATTTTCCACAGGAATTTGCTAGTACTCAACTGCTTGTTTCCACACTCTTGCTAATACCATTCACAGCAGGGGACATTCATCCTTAAGTCCCACCTCTGTGCTGCATAGATCTTGTACTGGTCCTCTGCACTGAGGTGACTTCATATACCAAAAAAGGCTAATAATGATTTCTTGTCTTTCATTCTGAAGGATCTAAAATGTCTTCCCATATTATACATATGCTGTATCCAGGGATTGCTTTGCCAAACGCTGAGATGTAGGGTGGAATGTGGCTACTTTAATAGCTTATAGTAGAGCTGGGGGAATATCTCAGTATCTTCACATTTTATTCCATATTTCAACATTCCCAAAATTGTGGGTATTTGCTCAAATATAATGTTGACTTTGCACCTATTGCGTTCATGCACCCTTTGTATTCACAATCTTTGAATGTTTGAACTGACCAATTTCCTAGCAGGAATGTTTTCAGGAAAAGCTAATACTAGAAATCAGCACATTTTGAACTTTTAAATGTGAGCATTCCCACCAGAAACCTGATTCCAGGAGCACCTCTTGTCCTCTTAGGGAACACAATCCTGTGCAACCCTTATGTCAGTCCAAGCCAAACACTCCAGCTCAAATTTTGCATCTGAAATCCTCAAATGAATTTGCTCCAATGCAACCCACAGAGAAGAGTAATTTGCAGAAAGCATCTGGTGAAAAATGAGTCCATTAGCGAGAATGATAAATGGCTCTTTCCTAAGTCGTGAAGAAAAAAAAAGAAACGAAATGAAAGGACCAAATAGTTTATTTTGAATTATTTGCTCAACTCTTGAACACACCAACTTCAGTCCTTTCCTTTCCCGGTGACTGGTAAGGAACAATTTGAGGGAGAAAACCTCTTATACACTGAATAATTAACTCAAACCTATGGTCTTCTCTTCTCTTGGTATAGGCAGCCAGTCTTGTGGTCAATCAACCAGCTGAACTGTTTCAAAACAGCCTGGAAGGAAACATCCACCCAAATATCCAAGGGTATAATTGGACTTTCATCATATATTCCAATTCATTTGAGAATTATCAGCAGATGTTAAAGAAGCCGCTGTCACTTAACTAGCTTTACTGACACAATGTTCAATATTCCCCAGAGAATGTTACATCTTTGTTGTGCTTTATTATATAATGAGTCAATCAGGTCTCCTCTAGTGATGCCTAGCAATGATGAATATTTCTTAGTAGGGAAGAATTCTATTTCCTGGCATTCCTGACGCTTGCTGAGCCATGTCTTAGTAGGATTTTATTTTAAAATAGGCATTGCCAGTCAGTAAATACGGAAACATCTAGCTAGAGTGAATACAGTAGGATCTATTCCCCATCACATTTATATCTGAGGACCAGATTTTTCAAGGTATTTAAACACTTAAAGATTCAGGTTGGGGCCTAGTGGGATTTTCAAAAGAACTGAAGTGCCCATCTGCTACTGAAATTCAGGTACCTAACTACCTTTAAATATCTGCCCTCAGGGCATAACAAACCACTAGATTAATTGGTTGCCACACCCTCCCTATGCGGTAGGAAACAATTACTATCCCCATTTCACAGAGAGGAAATGGAGAGATCACCTTAGTTGTCCCAGGCCGCATGGTAAGTCTGTGGCGGACACGACTTGAAGCCACGTCTCCTGAGCCCCGGTCCAATGTCTTAAGCACAAACCCATTCTTCCCTCCTGAGCTGACATTGCATGCAGCCTGCACTCTGAGCGCAGCAAGCCAAGTTTCTGAGACGAGTGCAAATTGTTGCACCGTGGAGCCAGCGCCTAATGGACTGTGTTTCCTCCTCATTGAAATACACAGCGGAACCAATCTGGAGTCCGGCCTTGCTAACCAACAGCCAGTTCCAATGCTAGGCTGCTGAAAATGATAAATAATTCTAGCATAATAAAATAACCGCTCCATTTGGCTGTGCAGCGCTGGAGGGAGCGAAGCCACGGCATGTCTGATGTGATGGTGCAGGGAAGCCAGGTGGCGGGAAAAGGCGGCTACGTGGGAGCCTGTCTCCTGCCCCATCTGTGACAACGACACGTGGGCTGGACTCTTCTTGAGCAGGGTATAGCCATCTGTTGTGGGGCAGAGCCGGGAACAGCTTTCCTGCAGAGCAGACTGCAAGGGAAAGGGGCTCGAGCCAGCATTTTTCTAGGACCTTGTTTTTAAGTCCTCTCCACGTGACCGTTGAACCCATGTTAGCGAGTTTACTTGTCCTGAACCTGGGGTCAACCCCTAGGGCCCAATTCTACACTCGCTGAAGTCAGAGAACATTGGGGGCCTCATTTCTCACTCCATTACCCCCATTGTTATGCCTCTGTAGCTCCATTGACTGCAGTGGAATCACATAATGGAGCAGAGTTGAGTCCAGGAGCTGGCCTGCAGCATGGTAGGGCTGTCCTCTTGGTCTCCATTATTAGCACAAATAAGGAATGTCTCCGAGTGAGAATTCACTGCATCTCGTCAGGTCGAATGTAGATTTAATGAGCCATTTGCCAAGAGCGTGGAGGGGGCTGAAATCTCAACAGCAGCAGGAGCAGCCGCAAACTGTTTCCACATCCACCCATCCTGCTGTCATTTCCTCGTTATGTGAGGCGATGTAGGGAGGACGCCTTGTGCTGGCAGTTCTAACGAGTGTCTTGATTTCAGTTTCAAGGCATGAGGTGCTTATTTAGAGAAGATGAAGGGGGTGGGGGAGGAACATGTAATGGCTTTAGTGGTCCCATTTTAAATATTTGCCCATTCCCCTCTCTACCAGTGAAGTCAAGACCCACCCACCAGCTAATCGGCTCCCACGGGAAGAGGCAGAAATGGCTGTTCAGTAACCAGGGATTTATCTTCCATTCATACTGAAAGCTACACATCCCTGTGGAACCATCTGACAGACTCCATGACGATCAAATGCAAAAGGGAAAGCTACCCTTCAGAAAATACTTGGTAAAGGAACACAGATGTCATCAGCACAGGGTGTTTGCTCATGTGCTCTGTGCATGCGGCTCGTGGAAACATGTAAAGCCGTTAGGAGATGCTCGCAGTAGGGTCAGGAAAACTCAGGCCTGTCACCGGAGTCATGCTATATGGTGACCTCCGTTTTTTCACTCATCAGCTGTTTCCTATTAGTCCTCAGTAATTCTCACCCACATATTCAAAATCCAACCCCTGCGAGGCTGGAATTGTTAACCCCATTTTGGGAGTGTGGGTGTGGGTAAATGGGGGAGACTGAGGCAGGAAGGCTAGAGGAGAGATCAATTCCCATGCTGAGAGCCAGGGCAAAGCCTCGGCACCCTTAAACCCTCACACGTATGTGTGGCGACCAGGACTTGGGCTGGTCTCCTGCACTGGGAGGAATTTTGCCCAAGGCTGAAGAGCGAGTTCATGTTTCCCAAGCCACGGTTCAGATCAGACCACTGTGCTGTGCAGTGAGACTTGATGAGCCAAATAGCCAAAGGGCAAGGATGTAAAAAAGGCCCAGCTCCACCTCCTCGACCAGCAGGGGCCGGGAAATGATCTGCTGAAGCAGCACACTCCATTCTTAGGGAGCCCAGTAACTTCAGCCGGCCTCAGAAGACTCGGCTTCTCAAATCACTCTGACCCCTCTGGATAATTCTCAAGGAAGATTAAGCTACAGTAAACAAAGGCCGCTTTACTTCTGAGTGAGAGCATCCACTCTTAGGGTTTAATGCACTCAGACGTGGCAATTTGTCTTAACTTTCCTGAGTATCCCCACATAGATACACCCTGGAGCAGTGCTGTTAAACTCCAGAGAAATTCTCATCCCGCCCCCTTGTGGGTGGAAAGATTTCTGTGCTCATGATTAATGGAGGGAAGGAATCCGCATTCTGTAGCCCCCCGTGGATCAAGGATTCCATTCTGACTCTAAATGTTCAGCCCTAAAGATTTCTGAATGGGTTATTAATTTAGTGGAAATCCTGCTGTTTTTTAGAGCTCCGTCACAAAGCCACCACTTTCTTATGTCTGCACTTACATATTCTGCGTTTTCTGTTCTCAAATTTGTATTTTTTAAATCTGAAAAGAAATGCAGAAGCACAGCGTGTAAAGTACGCAGGCACGAAGAACATACAGCACAGAGTGAACTGAAAGAGGAGCACAATATGTAGAGACAGCTTACAAAAACCAACAGAGAAGCTCCAGAAATTCAGAGCACATCTTTCTGAACTCCTCTTGCTCTGTCATCTGGAATGGAATATTCCTTTTTATGACTTTGCCAAATCACTTAATGCTTGATTCAGAGTTATTGGAATCAGTGGAATGCCTCCCATTGATCCTAAAACCATATTGAAGTCAGACGCTTAAGCCAGTAATTCTGTCTGCCATATGAGCAGAGAATTTTTTTTGACTACTGAAGTGGCAGTCAGTAGAAAGTTCTTTGAGGGAAAAGTTAAAAAGAATGCTTTGAGGGAGTTGGCAAGCATATGGACAAGGGTGATCCACACTCTTAAGCAAAGTAGGTAGTCATGAGATGAAGAGGGAGGGTCCTCTCATGGATCAGTAACTAGTTAAAAGATAGCATAAAAAAAAAAGGTAGGAAAAAATGGTCAGTTTTCACAATGGAGAGACATAGATTGGGAGGGGAGGGGGGAGTGAAGAGGTGTTTCCCAAAGGATCCATACTAGGAACTGTTCTATTCAATATATTCATAAATGATCTGGAAAAAGGGGTGAATAGTAAGGTGGCTAAGTTTGCAGACAACACAAAATTATTCAAGATAGCAAAGTCCAAAACTGACTGTGAAGAGTTACAAAGAGATCTTACTAAGATGACTGGGTGACAAAATGGCAAATGAAATTCAGTGTTGATATATGCAAAGTAATGCACATTGGAAAAAATAATCCAAACTACATACAAAATGATGGGGTCTACATTAGCTGTTACCACTCAAGAAAGAGGTCTTGGAATCATTGTGGATTGTTCTCTGAAAACATCTGCTCATTGTGCAATGGAAGTAAAAAAAAAAACCCAGAAGAATGTTAGGATCCGCTAGGAACAGGATAGATAATAATACAGAAAACATCATAACGCCACTTTATAAATCTAGGATATGCCCACACCTTGAGTGTTGCATGCAGTTCTGGTCACCCTATCTCAAAAAAGATATATTGGAACTGGAAAAGGTGCAGAGAAAGACAATGGATGTGATCAGGGGTGTGGAATAGCTTCTATTTGAGGAGAGATTAAAAAAGACTGAGATTAGAAAAGAGACAATTTAGGAGGGGAGATGATAGAAATCTATAAAATCATGAATGGTTTGGAGAAAGTGGATAGGGAATTGTTACCTACCCTTTCATGTAACTCAAGAAACAAGGGTCATCCAAAGAAATCGATAGGCATCAGTCTTAAAAGAAACAAGAGGAAGTACTTTCACACAAGGCATGGTCAGCCTGTGGAACTCATTGCCACGAGATGCTGTGAAGGCCAAAAGTATAACCGGGCTAAAAAAGGACCCAGTATGGCCATTTTTATATTCTGTGTTCACTATACAAAGGCAAGTGATGGCTAAATAAAGTATATTGGATGACCAATGGAACATGTTGATTAAATGATTTGCTGCGTATTACCTGACCATCTGGAGAATCAAGTTATTGGATGCATAGTGCCAAAATTTGTCAGGTGAGTTATTAGTAGTAAATTATTTGACCGGCTTTTCTAGGGTGATATTCGCCTCTGTGCAGCAGGATGAGATTCACTGGCCTTTTGCTAGTCCTCAGCACAAGGGTGAGTTTGACCCATTGAGCAAATTGGTAAAGTCTCCCTAATAAAATGAGAGGGATAAAATGGGAATAAAATAAGGGATGTCCTTATTAATCCTGCATGATACTTTCTCCAAGAATTCCTGAACTTGTGTATGTTCTCATAACATGTGAAGAACACGCATACTTTCTCCTCTGTAAACGAGATAATAGAGCTGTCTCCCCTTATCCTCTGCAATGTGACATTTCCAAGCTCAAAGGGGCAGGACCTAGGCACTGGAGCATGCCATCTGGCTAGCACTAGAAACATTGTCAGTGGCTCTCTTAAGTGAAACAGTACGGATGAGACTGGCCAATAAGAAAAGTGTCCTCCACAGCCACTCTCTGTTGTTTTGTCTCAGGGCTCTGCTCTCAGTCACAAACCTGTCAAGGTGAACTCTCCACGCTTGTGATCTGATCAGCTCTCCCTGTGCTGAAATACTTACCCTCCTCCACGGCTGCAGTCAATGATTATTCCCCCGGCAATCAGGGCGCAATATAATTCAAAGGTGAAGCTGATTTCTACACACTCCATATAGCTAATTCTCTTTTCACTTCTGCAACCCAACAAGTCTGCAGAGCTGGGTGGAGTGCCGCATTAACAAGCGTTGCATTGACCCTGCATGGCAAAGGGAGCATGCCATTCAGCAAGATGGAGGGATGAGCCAGAGGCTTTACAGGTTCACATTTGCACATGAGGTGGAAAACCAGATCGAGACCCACATTCTAACTTCTGTCTGCACAGAACTTCTGTTGCTGCCAATCGGAGTCTTGTACGTGGAACAATGGGAGCATATGTCCCACAACGGGGCTGGCAGGTCCATTTGCACATCATGCGAGTTCCTTTTATACTGGATTTCCAGCATCCACCTAATGCCTCTACCCCAATCACTGAAAGTCAGTCCTATGCAGAGAGCCAAGATGAAGCACCATTTAAGACCATGTGAGCGCCCTCCTCCAAAGCAGGAAGGAAGGGGAGACTCTGCTCTTCCCAACCTTAACCTCAAAAATGAGTGGGAGTTAAGCCCCATGGTGGGACAGAGAGAGACAAAGCTTTGGAGCACCAGTCCTAGAGCAGTGGGATTCCACCTGGGCTGCAAGTGGGAAGGGATATCGCTTTGACCGCAACTCAGTGTTGTTCAGTGGAATTCACTCTGCAGGGTATGGTTTGCCTCCCGGCAGGGTGGAATTTTCAGCTTCCAGGACTGTAAGTTGAGAAAAGCTTAAAAATACTGCACTGTTATTGGGGACCAAAACTCCATGAAATCCCCCCACCCTTATGCACACATTTTGAAAAGAAGAGATGGACAGAAAAAATGCTTAAGGGAGGTGGCTCCACCCATCAGCTGTGTGGAACAAAATTGAATTCCTGAGACCAAAGAAGACTGGGGTGTTTTTGAATGACTGCCCTTCTGAAAAAAAATTATACTAGGCCACTGGATTCTTTTAGATATCAGCAGAGCATGACATCGTTTCTGGATTTAAGATATATACTTTTTCCCCCTCTGCCACCATCTGCCTTTTCACTCTAGTCTTCACAGTTCAAAAGCTGCTTTTGCTGACTGGGGAAAAACAAAACCAGAAGACACACTGGAGACTCCTAATGATTAAAAACCCCCGAACTGGAGTGAATTTCATTGCTTGTGAAAGTGAGGAACTTGCAGCACTTGTTAGAGGTCGGATCTGTACTGGCTTCCTCCTTCCGCACACTGCTCTGCCAGCCCCAGCTTCCTGTGCACACCAACTATGTTACTTCTGGGCTTTTCTTGGACACAAACAGCTAGACATGCCATAGTGGCAAGTGACTTTGTAAGATGGAAAAGTGTCTATTAGGGACAAGTTTAAACCACCAAGCACAGTTCAAACCGATGGTAAAAGTAAGAAGACAAGGACAGTGTGATTATAAGGGTTGACATCTCACGAAGCTCCATAACTAGAAAAAACTCTTTCCTCACTGCAAAGACTCCAGTTCTCCATTTTCCAGTGGTGAATGGCATTCATTTCTAGATCTGTCGAAAGTCCTATAATGGCATCTATTGCCATAGTATTGGAGTTTTTCTCTCTGCATGTCATGCCTTGAAATTGTCACTTGCCCTTTAAATCAGGAAAAATACATGCCATTTACCAAACAGACCAACATGCTCTCAGCATCTCATGCAACCTGGGCCAGCCAGTCTGTCCCTGCATTCAGTAGAAAGGACTGTATGTTCCATGAGATCAACCAAATGTTGCTTCCAAGTCGCCAATGCTGCTTTGTTGCCAAGTGGAAATACTGCAGCTCGGTAGAGTGATTTAATCCCAAAGCAATTTCAGTCTTGCTTAAAGAGTTTGGATTGTTTCGCTTCAAAAATGTCTGGACACCAACCTGATCTCAATGGACGGGGAAAGAGTTTGACCAAACAACAAAAGAGTCTGGTTAAGAAGACCCTGTATTGAAGATCATGCTGACAAATGCCTGGAGTTATTTTGTAGGTTATACAATTGCAGATTATTTTGTAATAGTCATAAAGTCGCTGCAGAATGTTTCTCTGAAGCTGGATGGGATTCCACTTTTTAAGCACATGGAAAATATTTGACTAGGCGGTCGCTGCGATTTGACCATGTTAAATAGTTTTGTCTAGTGAGAAGAGCAGGGGACCAAGAGGTGGGGAGCGGGGTGTTCAACCAGAGACCTCTGAAAGGAGCTTGGTTTTCAGAAAGTGCTGAGCAGCCAATCTCAGACTCCCATGATGGAGGCTGTATAACTAGATAGATAAATCTCCAGGTGTTTAGAGTGCTTTGATTGTAGATGAAAATCTCCATAGGAATGTGATATCCATCCATTATAGGTAGGAGCTGAAGTATGAGATTCCTACTTGTAAATGTTGGTATGATGTGTCCGCTTAATCCCTCCAGCTGTTATTGTGATGAAATTCATTACCGTGATTTGGCATTATTGTCTGTCTCCAACATGCAGCTCCAGATATGACACCATTATAGTAATTAATGGGATCTTATTTTGAAGCTTATGTTCCCGCACAGATCTTCTGTTTCTCTAATTGCCTGCACAGTCGATTTCTCTAAGTGCATATGCATTGGAAGACAAGAGATTTTTGTTGCCATAACAAACACTCAGGAGGAACAAAAAAAATGCGCTCTCACTCTGCGAAGTCTCCTGCTGTCCTCATTTGTATTCCTGACAGCCCGAGGAGCTCTCATTTCACACGTGAATGGGCCGAGGCCATTTGAGAGGTACCTGCGTTCTGTGGAAGTCTGGACAGTCCTGCAAACGGCAGGAACATGCAGTAATGGAGAGACTGATCCAAAGCCCACTGAAATCAGCGGGGAAGGTCCCACTGACTTCAGCAGGCTCCGAGCAGGGTTCAGATGGTTTTGTGCTTCGAATTAGGAAAAGGGCAATGTGCTGCAGCTCGATAGCACGTTCACTGACGGTGGCGCGGCGCGCCGCATCGTGCACGACGTCACTGTATTGTGCCGTGCTAGCATTGACACTGCTCTGCGGTTGCCATCTTTGCTAACGCATTTCAGGCTGCTGCTGGCTATTATGGGGTTGGTGTCCCTGCTGTTCCGGGTTGCAAAGCAAACCGAGATTTCTGTACCGCCTGTTCTAGGTGCAAAGGGATGAATCAAGTTGACGGCTTCCTCATGCCAATTGTCAGACCCCTGCGCAGTCCTAACCTGGCCTAGAGCTGTGTGCGGATAATGGTCTAGTCTAGTGGCTCCCAAACTTTTTGTTCACGTAGCACCTTAAAAAACGGTTGTGAAGTGAATAGATAGAGCTTCATGCTCACATACCCCCCTCTCGTTACGCTGTAACAAGGTGCTCTGCCCCTTCAGGAGCGAGGGGGTCTGGGGTCAGTCAGCCCTGTTGGATTATCAGATCCAGCTGGGAAGGGGCCAGGAGAAGCCTATAAAAGGGCTGAGAGCTCAATTGGAGGAGAGCTGCAGGAGGGAGGCTGGCTCTGACGCTAGTTCCGAGGCAGTGAAAGCCGCTGGACCCAGGCCACCCGCGTTGGTCAGGGGAATAGCTGGTTTTGTTGAAGTTTTGCTTTAATTAATAAACTGTGCCTAGGGGCGGGGGTGGTCGGAAAGGGACTTGGGCATAGTGTTAATCATTCCTCGGCTGGGGAAACAGGCCAGCAGCCCTTCAGACACATACTGCAATTTAGGAACGTCTGGTCTAATTCCTGTTTGCCATAGGACACATCAGCAAGAATAGCAGGGCGGATGGTGATGGACATTGAGTTAATCTTCTTCAGGGTCACGGATGGAGAAGCTGAGAGGATTCTCTTCTGCATGCACTTAATAGCTAGAGTTTTTGGCCTTGCTCTGAGCCGCAAGCCCCTCAAATCCTTTCATTCCTATTATCTCAGATTTAGGAAGGTGCTTATGAATCGCTTTTCCCCTTAGTGCATTGGTTCAGGGACTAATTCCTCACCAGTTCAGCTTGGCCTGCGGGACTGGATTCACCAGTGTGTAACTGCTTCCTCTTGTTTTTTGGTTTTTCAATTACAAAGAGGCAGTAAGCATCGAAATCCATCGTAGTCGATGGCAGCTTTATGTGACAGGAATTATAATGGACAAATTGTGTTGCCCCTTTGCGGATTTTACACTGGTATTAAATAGCTTAATTTTCTGCTGGTTTTGAAAAAAGCTGCAGATAAGCTGAACTGGTGCATCATGTTGGAGCTGTTTAGAGTCCTGAAAATAACGAGGCTAGTACATTATACACAGAGCAGTGGTCTCAACCAGGGGCACGTGTACCCTTGGGGTACACAGAAGCCTTCCAGGGGGTACATCAACTCATCTAGATATTTGCCGTGTTTTACAACAGGCTACGTAAAAAGCACTAGCGAAGTCGTTCAAATTTCATACAGACAATGACTTTATACTGCTCTATAAACTGTGTGCTGAAATGTTAAGTACAATATTTATATTCCAATTGATTTATTTTATAATGAGAGGCTAAAAACGAGCAATTTTTCAGTACTGTGCTGTGGCGCTTTTGTATTTTTATGTCTGATTTTGTAAGCAGTTAGTTTTTAAGTGAAGTGAAACCTGGGGTACACAAGACAAATCAGACTCCTGAAGGGGGTACAGTCATCTGGAAAGATTGAGAACCACTGGCATAGAGTATATAATCTCTATCTATGCTGGGGCTACCAGCTGTAGGCATGGAAGTGCGGGGAGCTCCCCTGAATGAAATTCAGCATTGCTGGTGGATCCTGATTGTCTCAGCCTGTGCGATTCCCCAAATTCATATGTGGCTAGCTACAGGAGAAGACAGTCTTCCTCCAGATATTGTTGTCTTTACCACAGGTACAGGAGAAAGAACTCTTTCTCTCACACACGCTCACTCCTCTCTCTCCAAAGCAGAGAAACTGCTCTCTCAAACACTCACGGACTCCCATGTCCGCCTTCTCTTCTCCGCAAACAAACAAACATGCTCATAGGCAGACTGGGTTATTCTGGATCCAGTATCACGTCTTCAGGGTCATTTCACTGTAATCTCACTTTGACGTTGCCTCCTGCTGCAGGCTAGCCCTTTTGGGCAGAGCGAACTTCTTAAGCCATTGATAGCGCTGCCTGCATTTGTTCATATGTCCTCTTCCCCCATACACCCAAATCTCCCTTGTCAGCAGGAGCCGTCCCTCCTGAGGGATCCGCACAGCCAAAAACGAAGACCCCAGAGTGCCTTGGTAGTAGTGCCTGTGCGATCCTGTTCTGCGGTCCCTGCCACACTTCAGTGCAAGGAAACATCTGGCACTGAATTTAGCTTGTCTGTAATTTTCATTCATTTATATGATCACCCTTATAAACTTCATTTCAGCGCTGGGAATGCTGCCAAAGATAACCACTCGCTGTCCTGCCTCAGTGGGAACAGCAACATCCTGCATGGAGTTTGCATTTCAATGTCCTGTCTGGGCAGCTTCTTAATGCTGCCAATGCACGAGACCCTCGCCAGGTTTCTGCAGAGGGGAGAGGCTAAACCATGAGGGGCGGGTGGCTCAACCAGCGTGCCAGGCGGATGGCTTTTGCTCAGTATGGGCGCAAGCAGATCTCCCGAGTCTCCCACCTCCCAACAAGTTGGGCATCTCCTTCTGTTGAGGGCTGACAATCCTTTACATCAGAAATAAGAATTCCTAAACCCAAGGTTACAGAGAGTGATGGATGTGAAAGGGATAAATCCCACAGCATAATAAAAAATAAACACAGCTACTGCTTATATAGCTCTTTTCATCCAGTGTGTGCAAAGCACTTCGCAGAGTATCATTATTTTCATCTTACAGATGGGGATGCTGAGGTGCGCAGAGAGATGACCTGTCCACGGACACATGGCAACAGAAGAGCTGGGACTAGACCCTCCTGAGTTTCCTGAAGGAACAACTTGCTGTGTCTCATATTTTAGTGTTTGTCACACACTTGGGCCTTGGCACATTGAGCGACGTGGCCTCCAGGAGGAATTTAATAGGATCCTGCAGAAATCGGCATCTCGTCGTCAGATTGTAATGTGCTTCAGGAGCAAACTCCCTAGTTAGAGGTGCAAGGTCCTTTCCATTCTCAGCTGCCACTCCTATCACTTTTTGTAACTGATCTCAAAAACTTTCCTGCTGGCTTGACACTCCCAGACCTCCCAGAGAGGAGTGCTTTTGTAAGGTTTGCTTAAGTATGATGGATAAAAGGGGGAGAGGGGGGTGTTACACAGAGGTTCATGTGAAGAAAACGCAGAAAAGGCATTTTTATAAACCCTGCAAACCCAAGTGTCAAACTAAGTTTGAGGGCACAACATGGAGCAGAGATACTTCAAATGGATGCTAGTACCTATGTAGATTCAGAGCCCAAAGGCCCGATCCGGAAAGGCACTGAGCACCTCATGGGCTGTGCTATCTCCTCACAGCTCCACCGAAGTCAGTGAGAGATGCTGGCGCTCTGCACCATGCTCCAAATGCAGTCATGGGCGCACTAACTGCTGCTCCCAAAGCTGAAAATTGGGTCCTCCTCTGGAAGGAGAAACAACTGCATTGAAATAACGTTCAGGGCGTGTGAGGCAAACTCGCTTACCAGAGCCAGGAAACGGAAAGCGATAGCTGATCTATTTAGGCAGCATTTCAGAGGCCATATGATTGATTTACCTGACCAGCTAGAATGATTCTTAATATGTCGCCGCGGCTTTTCCACATAAACATGCATTCATAGCAGTCCATTCTTCTCGCAGCAGGGCAGAGAGTCTGCTTTATTTTAAAATAATACATTACTTAATGTGTGGACCACGGAGCCGACTCTGTAACACGTACTCATGTAGAGCAGTCCTTATATGAGCAATCCAGCTGAGTTCACAGGGATAAGCATTCTACAGTGCGAGCAAGGGTCTGTCCTGCTGCAGAAATAACAGGGGTCCTCCATTTATTTTGTCACTCAGGAATTCTGATGCTCCCTGTTGGCCCTTGCAAATATGACTGATTGATGCCCCTTCTTCATCCTTTCTCTGTAGTAGAATCTAGAGTAGCTCATCTGTTTAAATGCACACACGTGGCATTAGCTGTTGTGCCATAAACTGTTGGCATGAATTTTTGGATGACAGTAGCCGCATTGTGCTAGGCGCTGTACATATGTATAGGAAGAGACAGACTGTCCCTGTCCCACAAAGTTTACTAGATCCCCAGGAAGTCTGTGTCAGAGCCAAGAGTTGAACCCAAATCTCTTGCATATCGTGCAGAACCGGAAGATCATCCTTCCACTTTCTTCCATACAAAAATGAACTATTTGTGTAAACATGAGAAAGAAATGTGAACCTGTCTCTTGGAATTGTCCTTGGTTTTTTTGCCATTTCAGCCGCAAGGTTCTGCTGTAGAGTTTTAATCTTTCCCCACTATATTCTCCTACATGTTTTTCCGCCCAGCAAATATAAGAAGGGAGTTTTTTGAAAACATCCAAGACGTCCTCAGCACAAAATCCAGACAGCACACCACAGGAGCTAATGTTTTCAGTGAAGTGCTTTGATTCTGTAGATAGAGAACAAGAAAAAAGGCAACATTTTGGTCTCCTTTGGTCCTTCTCAGGTCACCCTATCGTGGCTGTTAAATTTAACTCTCATGTGTACTGTAAGCAGCTGAGCTTTGATGCCTAGCCCTTTGCACCCCTTAGGATTTGTTAGACGTTTTTGTGAGTACGCGTCGTTTGCAGGATGTTGCCCTTGGAGCCCTTGCTGATATATTGGGATGCCGGCTTTGAATAGCTCCGGTTGGGCTCGCAGGACTGGAGATTAGGTACTGTTTGAGATTTCTTTTCTTTTCAGAAGAGAAGTGTTTGTGTTTAAACACCAGAAGATATTAACCAAGGGCATTTTTTTTTCTTTCTTGCTGCTAGTGGAGCAAGGATAATTCTGGTTATCTGCTTTGTTTCTAATCACATCTTACACATGGTAGCCCCCAGGAGATTGCAGCACTCCGGCTAGGAGTCTGACTTTTCCATATCTCTAAGTCCCTTCTTGTTTCAGTTTGTCCTGCGGTTATCACTGACTGATGAAGTTCAGTTTAACTTTCCGGAACTACTGAAAGCTAAGACTGTCTGGGAAGCTTGTGCCAGCATAACTACAGTGGTATAGCTATCCTGGCAAAGCTGTCCCAGTGTTGATTCAACTCTCCCGGGAAAACTGCACGTATGCCAGTATAGTTTATGCCAGCTTCCCAAACCAACATAAGCTATATCAGCATAAACAGAGTTCTGCTGGTGTAACTGACTACACTAGGGTTTTTGCTGGCATAGAGTTTAAGGCCAGAAGGGACTATCAGATCCTAGTCTGACCTCCTGCTCATCACAGGCCATTAAACACCTCCCAGCCACCCCTACAACAAAAGCAACAACTAGAATTAGACCAAAGTATCGCAGCCCACATGAGACTAAATTATTATGCGCCACACGCAGAGAACAGGTGGGATTGAGGTGCACCAATGCCCCCGGCCCCTGAAATAGCCAGGAACTGATTGAGAGAGAGCTCTCCAAATAATCCCAGGAAGTGACCCAGGCCCTATGTAGCAGAGGAAGGCAAAAATATCCCAGAGTTCCTGTCCAAGGTCCTTCCCGATCCTGAATATAGCTATCAGTGTATTGGTAAAAAAAAAACCAACAACCCCAAACCGCTAACTGACGTAACTATGCCAGCAAATGTTTTTCGTGTGGACAACGTGTCAGTATTACTGCCTGGAGTTAGAGAAACTGAGAGCTGATCAGACTGAATTCATGGTGGCTGGCCCTCCTGAAAAAGTGGGGTGTCTTTTCCATTTCAGATACCCAGGCCATTTTGATGGCAGTCAGGAGTGCAACTTGGCAATGCCCCTGGCCCAGGGCTTGTGTCAATTCACAGTCTAACCCAAGGAAACTTAGGCCCTGGTCCTACAGTGCGGTCTGTGAATCCCTGCACCCCATGCTTAATATGTAGTGAAAGAGGTGCCAAGGATCAAGCAATTTTTTTGCATTCATAATTTACCTAGCAAAAGCTCATATGTTCTGGGGGTGTGAACTGCCAAACCTAGCGGCGTCAGGGCTCAGTTCTTGCAAGCCCTGGCATAAATTAAGCACTGCCTGCGCCCATGGGACACCTTGTGGGTGCAAGGATCTGTCCAGACAGAGTTCATGGCAGGATTGGGGCTTTACTCGTTTTTCCTTTGAAAAACGCAGTGTGAATGAGTTGTGAGGTTCACGCCATTCTGCCCAGCCCGGAGATCAGCTGTCTAGGAAGGTAGGTGAGATTGGCTGAAGTATAATTATGAAGCTGATGTTTTCCTTCAGAGATTATCTGGGCTTCCAGTTCCATTCGGTTATCTGGCGCCATGCAGATGAAAGGCCCGCTCTTTCTGCAGCGTGAAAGCAGGCATTGATTGTGGGCCCCCAGGTCTAGCCCTCGGCATTCATATTCTAGTACAAGCAGTGTTCTAAGGACAGATTTTTTTTCTAGACATAAATTTCGAGCCAAGGAAGAATTATATGGCTGAACATGAATCAAGCTGCAGGCAGCTGTAAAAACACAATTTATTTTTAAAGTGCCAAATTAAATCGTAACCAAGCTACTGAACACAAGCCAAACTAATGGTTGTTAATGTGAACATGCTCTTACTACGTCTGATCCACCAGCAAAACAAGGGACAGGGTTATGTTCTTAATGAAGGAAGGTGTACCATGCTGTTGTAATGACAATCCAGAAAGAAAGGGCAAGACGTGGGAGCGTTTAGCAGCTCGGGTTTCTTTGGAATAATAAATTGCAATATGAGCTCCCCGCAGAGAGAGAAAAGGTGACGTTAGAGCTGACAGATTTCTGACACGACAAGGACTGGAAAGGCTGTTCTTGTCTGTTGTAATGTCACCTGGCTTGTCAGCTTTCTTAGCTTTTGGGGCTCTGATACAAAGGTACCTCAGTGTATGTGTGACTTATGGCCAGATCTCACATATTAATGCAGCGAGTCACAGTAAATGGATTGTTATATCACTCCTCAAACTCACAGTAACCAATGCAAGGGATATTTGTCTTCAAATGATACGTTCTATTGGGCCGGTATAGAACAGTGGAAATTGGTGCGTTTAGTGGAGATATAGGGTCACCTTCTCTTCTGCCATAAATTTGGTACAGTTGCATTGACTCCAGTGGAGATGCACTAATCTAGGCCAACAGTGAATTTGGCCCATTGACCGTTTTTCTCTTTTTTCTCGGTTGTCTGGGTGAACGTAGTGCTTGTGAGGGTAAGGGGCACCTAGCATTGGTCTGAGTCATGGCAAAAGCAGGCACTGTGCAAATTTAAATACACATGGATCTGCTAATGCACCTTGATCATGTACCGTATTATGCCATGTATCCTAGTCCTGGGTTCCCCAGACAGGTTGGCCAACCTCTCTCAGTAATAGCGAGCTGCTTTTCCAGACCCGGCCCGCACATTTCAGCCAATACTTGCTGAATAACCCCCTGTTATTCCAGTTGTGGGCTACTTCTTGCAGAGTCTGGGGGAGGGGGAAGCTTCCTGCGAGTGAGGGGGCAGAGGATAGCCCGGGGAGCGAGGGGAGCCCCGGACACTCAGCGAGCGGGATGGGAGAAAGGAGTCCTGGTCATTCTAATTGCTGTTCCTATGATGTTTCTCGGTGGCTGGTGCCTGGTACCCTGTAACCTGTGCCTCGTCCTGGGGATTGCACCCTTTGCTCCAACACCCCTGCCTCCCACCCAGGTGCCAATGCCCTGTCCGATCCCCCACCCCTCCTGTTCCCCTAGGCCTGGCATGTGTGTTCCTGCTTCCCACCCCTCCCCCCCCAGGCTGGGTGTCTCCTCTGGGACTCTCAGTGGCTGGCAGGCAGGACAGGGCTGAGACAGGGAGTCTTACCTGCTCCCCGGCAGCTGGCCTGATTTCATGCACCGCAGGGGCCGTCTCTGAGTCCAGCCCCACCGTCAGGTCCTACTTTTATCTCTGCCTCCCACCCCACTGTGTGCGTGTGGGGGGGATGGAACGTAGCCAAGTCCTGCTCTTGCCTCTGTGAGATATTGTAGGGGTGGAAAACATTGGCGGTGGTGGAAACATAGAGCTGTACCCCAGTATTTCCATTGTGGGGGCACTAGCCCCCCCATTGCCCCTGGCAGAGCATGACAGTTGTGCCAAATTATCTGGAGGTTTCCCGCTATGCAGGAACTAGGATGAAATCCACCGCCTATTTTCCCCTCTTGGTTTCAGTGGCATTTCTTCTCTCACCGTGGTGTAACTCAGACGTCTCAAACCCACCGTCTCCAAAGCCAAATGCTAGTGCACTAAGCTGGTGCACTGCTGTAGCCCGCAGAAAGCTGGTTGTTGACTGAAAACACCGAAAGATGATGATCCAGCGGTTCCGATTCTAAGAGTGCTCTGCATTGCTACCTTCAGGTGAGTTGCTTTCAGCACTGAATTGTCTGGACCTGGGACTCAACTCCCCAGGTGTCCCAGAACACCAGGAACTCACGGACTCACAGACATGTTGGATGCAACAATTCTATTTGAAAAATTCTTGTAGCTAATGTATTAGGTTCTTTAGAAGAGGCAGCCATGATGTAGACAGACAAACTGATCAGCGCAAGTCTGGGTGGATGCATCTCCTTCCTTTTTTGGAATAAACAAAACCCAGAAAAATGGAGGGTGAGTGCACCATTGCTCACGTGGGAACCATTCAGGACAGCCCGCCTGCTTTTTGTTGGTTTTATGCATGGAACAGCATAATCAACCTCCGGGAATCGAAAAGCAGCACCGGTTCTGGCAAAGGAATGTGAGCATGGCACGAAAGGGATAGATGCTGTCTTCAGCTCCCAAGGAATGGGAACGGGCTCTGCCAATAGGCTGTAGAGGGAGCCGCCTTGAGTTTTCTTTTTGAAGAGTGGGCCCAAGGTTTAAGAGGGAAAATCACATGGATTTGTAGTTAAATACTGCCCTCTCATCCTGTCTGTCAAAGCAGGCAGTAAGTAACTGGAGAGAGCCTGCCAAGTACAAAATACAACCCCAGTGCCTGAGCATTTTATGACTGTCTGCAAAGTATAAAGAAGGAGCTGCCTTCTTGTAGACGGACATAAATTACTTGGTCCTGGTATCTGTAAAATATTTATTGTGCTCTATCTGTTCCTTCTGGCAGGAATCTAGGACTAGCCAAATATCTAAGGGCTAAGTTCTGCCCTCCGATTTGCATGCCTGGGTTACACTAACTTGAAATCAATGGGAACTCTGCCTGTGTGGGTGGGATGTGTCCCAGAATTTGTCCCTACCGCCATATCCTACTTGATCTGGGCCCCCATTTTTTTGGATCAGACCAGGAACCCTTTTATCCTCCTGATGTCTTAAAATTTCCATCTATTCTGTGTGGGGAATTCCAGTGATTAGAACTGCAGGGCAGGTGGAGGACATCATGGGTCCAGAAAAGCACCATGCTAGGAGTGTTCTTGTGACTCAGAGACATCCCTCTGAGGCAAAAGCCCCTTCCTGAGGGGGAAGGATAGGCAGTAATTTGCTGAAGGCTCATCCAAGTAATTTGCTGGTTGACACATTGTGAAGGTGGACCCCAGTGGCCTGGGAGACCCTGGTTCAAGTCCCTGATTCAGAGCAGAGCTTTGAACCTGGATGTCCCCTTTGGCAAGTGAGTGCCCTAACCCCAGGGTCATCAGCTGTGTTGAGTTTCACTCTTGTTTTGGCCAGAAATTCCATCCTGAGATACTTTTCCAATGAAAAATGTTTCATCAAAAAATTCCTGATCAGCTCCAACCAGGACCCCATTATGGTAGGCATTGAATGCACACTGAACAAAAAGGCAGTCCCTGCCTCAAAGAGCTTGCATTTGGAAGAGTTCTCAGAACAAGAACCCCTCCATCCCCAGTCATCAGACAAACAAACCGGGAATCAAACCATCCAGTTCTCCTGCCTCGCTGCTACCTCAGAAATGAAGGGGTAGTGACTTTCCGGCTGTGACGGTGAGCAGAGCTGTGAACTCACAAAAGTGTGTGTTATTTATCAAACCCATACCTGTCTGTATCGTGCCGTATGAAATGCCCTGTGTGCTCTAGGCACACTGACTATGAGATGGAGCGTAACTCCCTGGCACCGGTAGGATTTGTTGGCAGGAGGATATGTGCGCTGTCTGTTATATCTGTCAGGGCCAGCTGTAATATACAATAGGTTGTGCTGGGTGGCATACATGCATATGCATGCTATGGGCGTGCTGTGAATCACAAGGACAAAAGCATTTCCTCCATACGCTCCTGCTGTAGGTTTTATTGACTCGGATTTAGGTTAGCGTCAAGAGACCATTGGTGCTTGTAGCCAAACTCTCCTCTGTCACACCTTTGAGATCTCCTCGACTTTAGCCACCACCAAAGTGATGTCATGAGGCAAATCTGGGCCACATTTTTCAAAGGTGGCTGCCTGGGATGAGGTACCTGATTCCACAGGCTTTTGATGGCAGCTGAGGGTGTAAATCAGGCCACTTTTATTAGGTCTTTAAATATGGATTTAGATTCCAAGATTTAAGGATCCAAGTTGGAAACTGTACGCCTGACCCTTCATCTTTTATAATAGCATGTGCCTTTCACATGGCTCAGGGTGCAACAGGAACACAGGGAGGGTGTTTATATCTTTTGTCTGAAGCAGCTGGGACTGGCCAGGGTACCAGACTTCAGGGGCCATTCATTTCTCCAGCCATTCCTACAAGTAGCTAGAAACTGCTGCTGCCCTTCGTGCTCCAGGCTGGAGACATGGGAACACAGAAAAACCCAAACTAGCTTCCAGCAGGAATCTGCCCCTGCCTATTTGTGCGGCTTTATGCCACCTGCATAGTTCATCCTGTGTGAAACACTGGAGGCCCTGTCAATGCCAGACAATGCCAGCCATTGCCGCAGCTCCAAAGTCTATCCCCCGCGTGGCAGTCCTGTGTGGTCCTACGCAAAAATATAGCAGCTGAGCTTTACAAAACGGCTGCCAGTCCAAAGAGAGGCTGAATTCATCCCGGCAAAGATTTCTCCATGGATTTTGAAGGAATGGGGCCCCCTACGGTGGCCATCTCCTCCCTCTGTCCACTTCTCATCCAGCCACTCAAACCCCCACCTCTTTGAGCACTGGTGCAGAAGCTTGCATAGAGTCTGAAACAAGGGGAAGGAAGAAAGGGTGCTTAGACTTAGTTTCTCCTCCACTCTCAAGTGAAATCAGGGCATTTCCCCACGTTAATAAAGGTGGTCTACCCAGTTAACTAACACACACATCCACCCACCCTTGATCACATGTCAACCAAAAAGGCTATGGGCCTGATCCCAAGCTCATTGAAGTAAATGGGAAAATTCCCAATGGAATCAGGCTCTGTCAGTGCAATGCGGCATAGTCCAAACTCCTTCACCAGGGGCCTCCTCAAGTAATTTGGTCAGGGGCCAGCAAACTCCATGGGGACAAAAGCAAGAGGAACCCTGCCAAGCCCACGTAGCCAGAGCAGGGCCGTTGCAGATTAAGAGGGGAAGGCCCGTAATGTACTCTCCAATTCTGTATGTCGACACTATGAGCGAGGGCTGTGATCCCCAGCTCGCGTGCACACACTCGTGCTAGCGCTCATCTGAGCTAGCGTGAGCAAACTAGCCATGTAGCTGCCGTGGTACAGGCAGTGGCTGCCCAGTCTAGCCAGTCGACCATGCAGGGTTCAAGCTGGTTTGTACTTGGGGCACCTAGCACAGGGCTGCTGCGGTCCATGCTACTGCGGCTATGCTGCTATCTGTAGCGTGCTAGCTCGGAGGAGAGCTAGCGCGAATAAGTGCACCCGAGCTGGGAATCACAACCACAGCTCATGGCCTACATGCAAACCAAAGACCCGAAGCATGCTGCTCCCCAGAGCCCCATTCGGGCTTCTGTAATGCTCCCTGCTACCCTGTGCAGCAGAACAACAGCAGATCCCCTGTGTGACATGGGGACAGGTTTGCTCCAGGCTGAATGCTGCAAAGGCAGAGATTAAACTGAAATCCATGCCTATGCTCTCCCGCTCGAGTTACTCTTCACTGCATTAAGACAAAATATCCATTTGAAATTCATATTTCTCCTTTGTTTTGCAAACCGCAAACTATACGGCCTGTGGCTAAATGTCACTGACGGCATCGCAACAGAGAATGAAAATAATAGGTCATATTACGTATTTATTTTAAATGATACTTTGATTTTATTTCGGTCTGCCTAGAACAAAGCATCCCGTAAGACCATCTTTAACTGAAAGGAGCTTTACTATAGCAGCTGGTAAATAATTATTAACACATCACTGAATTAGATTCTGTTTATGTCTCAGAATAGACTGTTTGCTAAACTCAGACATTGCAACTGTTTTTCATCCAGAAGCCTGGTTGGTTGTCATGGGAAGTCATAGTTTTGTCAGGACAAAAAAAAAAAGCAAAAATCCCCAATTTAGTTTTAAAAAGGAAATAGCCATGGCATTCAGAACTTTAATTATTAGATTTAGTGTCTATTAGCTAGGATGTAAGTAGCTGCTATTAATAGTTTAAAAGAGTCTATAAAGATAACATAATCCCAAAATAACAGCCTCATATGTAAAAGGCAAAGGAAAAGCCTTGCTCAGTAATGGGTGAAGACAATCATTGATATTTTATGTACAAACCCGAGAAGTCACAGGGTTTGTGACAAACATAAACCCTGGTTCACCAATAATAACCGTTTGAGAACAAGCATTTATGTAACCTTCAGAGAGCGAGACAATTTATTGGTATCAGGTTTCAAACCTGGCCACCAGTTCTGGATTCCAGCCTGGAGACACCCATAGCCTGATTTTTCAGGTTTGTGAAATACTAAAGGTGTCTCAAGTTGGGCATCCAAGAATCTCCATTTTGAAAATGTGAGCCTAATGTTGGTGCCTGAACGGGAATGCCTGGGCATCCATTTCACTACATCAAAGTGCAGCTATGTCACAAGAAGTGCCTGGAGGGGTGCAAACCTAAAGGACCTGCTGCATGTAGGGTAACCAGGTGGTCAGAGGTTTGTTTTGACTAAGCTCCCCTTGATGCTCTGACAGATTGATATGAATGTGTCAAGGAGTAAAACAGACCCCTCAATAGCGAGCACCTGCAAGTTAAAGGCTTAGATGAAATGTGCCATTTTGGGGCACTGAATTGTCTTGGATTTGAAATGTCACCTGTGAACTTGCTGGCAGGTCTCTGGTATTCACTTCACTTTGTGGCCCTGATGATTTAACACACCCACTGTGAGCCTCCCACTGAGAGCCCAGCTTGGTCAGAAATAGAAACCAGCAGGGATGCTGCCAGGCTTCACGTGTCATCCTCGCACAGGGATCTCGTCCTGTCCCTGGGAGCACTAGGGCGAAGCATGTTTAGAGGTTTTGAAGCTGAGGCTTTGCAAAACTCTCGCCGGGATGATTTAGCTGAGGATAGTCCTGCTTTGGGCAGGGGGTTGGACCTCCTGAGGTCCCTTCCAACTCTAATATTCTATGAATGCAGTGAGTCCTTTGGAATACAACAAGGAGACGTGGATCATAACCCAAGAGGGCCTGCAGCCCTAAGAACTTCCCCTGCCCTGAGATTGCCTGTCAAAGCTGCAGGCTGGCTAGCTTCACGTCACCAGGCAGGGCTTTTGGGTCAGCCGAGCATTCAGTGGCATGCCGATTTTGGTGCATGTGATGGTGGATGTTTTAGGCCTTCAGTATTTTCTGAAGGGGGAGGGTATTTGGGAGCCATTTTGATTTCAATGGGCCAGATTCTTGGTGAAGCCCCATTGAGGGCAAGGGCCTTATGCTGATTTTTGCCAGTTGGGGATCTGATCCTGTGTCTTTTAATAACCACTCTCCAGCACCCCCCATTGGGTTGTAGAGGCCTGAGCGGTCCAGTTTTCCAAAATGGCCTCTAATTTTCAATGTCTAACATTAGACACCTTGGGCCAGATTCTCCAAAGAGCTCAGCACCCAACTGCTCCTCCTGAGACCCCTAACTCAAGACCCAGCAGCTCCCCTTTAGGACAACGAAAGCTGCTGGGGGCCCAGCCTTTCGGAAACCCTGGCCATTTTATGTAGGTGTTTAAATGGGAGCTGAGCTGGAGCCTGACTGACAGAGGTGCTGAGTGTCTGCACCTCCTTGTGGCTTCAAGAGCTGCAGCTGCAAAATGGAGGGACCTTCAGACCAGAGGCCATGTTTTAAAGCTTGACGCTTGCTAAAGACACAAGCAAAATGAGTGAGCCCTGTGTAGATGCCAGAATAAAGTGCTCACCTTGAGCGAGCTACTGTACCGCCCCGTGCCTCAGTTTCCCCATCTATAAAATAGGGATAATGATAGAGACCACTTTTATCTAGTGCCTTGATATCTACAGATTAAAGAGTCTATATAAAATCCAAGGATTATTATTTGCTTTCATTATCTGAAGTCAAAAAAGAGCTAGTTCTGAAGAGCAATAATTGCTGTGCCTTGAAGACCATCTGGGGGACCAGCGTGGTCTAGTGGCTAGAGCAGGGGACGGGGACTCAGAAGATGTGGATTGACTCCCATTTCTGCAGCTGACTTGTTAGGTGATGGCAGACCAATGAAACTCTGTGCATTGGCTTTCTGGTGCCTAACATAGAGACAGTAATGTTTCCCCTCCTTGATCACTTGCTTTGAGACCTCAGCTGGGGGTTGCTATATACAGTCAGTGAATTCTTTTTAAAAAAATGCACATGAAGTGTATTAATGCAGCTTCCCTTATCTCCAAAAGGAGGTACAGTGTAAAATGCTCTGTAGGGGAAGAGAAGGTTACCAGCTACATTGGATAAGTGAGTCCAGTTCATCCTCCAGTGGAATGTTCCTCACAGCAGCTCTGCGTTTGGCTCCATTCCTTAATTTGCTTCTAATTCTGTCCTTCAGCTACAATTCCTTTTGCATGTCATAGTGTTATCACAGGGAATGGGAGACAGAGGCCAAAGAGATAGGAGGACGCCTGGGCTGGCGCTGTGAGCATCTAAGGGAAGAGGGTCTTAGGTTCCATTGGAGGAAGCCCAAAATATCACTCAGATTCGAGTGCTTGGTTTCAGGGGTGTTACTAACATTGGCGATGCCTGTCTGTCCTGTCACTAATGGGGTCAGATGCCATTGCTTCTCACTTGTGTATGAGAGGAAGGGAAAATTACTGGGAGGGATGGTCACCCAGGACAGGTGAATGAAAACTTCTCCATCCCCCTTGGACATTTGAGTATTCTGAATCAGCATATAGGAGGAAGATGAGGATCCCCTTTTGTGCGTTTTCTGAGCAAAGCTAGGGGTAAGACCCAGGCTTGAGGCCTCGTTCTCTTCTCAGGTACACCAATAGGTTGCTGGAGTAATGCCATTACAGTAACTAGTGTGAAGGAAAATCAGCACTGTAAAACCAGGGCGAGTTAGCTCAGAACCAGGTCTTTACTTGCCCAGACACACTTCCCTCAAACCCTCCTATAACCTCCCTAAAAAGTTCAAACCGGAACACACAATATGTCAGAAGCACAAGCTGCTTTTTCTTTAATTTTACTGTTTAATTAAGTGTTAATTTTCACTTCTTGCACAACTGGGCACATCTAGTCTAGCATTATTCTTTTAAAAAATAAAAAACAAACTAAATTTAAGCCAACCCTTTAATAACTTAATTTAAAATGTTGTGGGAAAGCTGTGATCATAAAAAAGTGTCAATATTACAGGCTTTCATTACCAATGGCAGCTCCGGGAAAGAAATACATCAATACATTGTGTAAAAAAAAAAATATGAAAAAAGCAAACGGCCTTGGATGAGCAACAAAATCGATGTCACTGGAAATAAATGAGTGCAGATTGCTATGGCACAGTCTCTGGACTCAACATTAACACATTCTGAATCTGCTAAGACTTTGCCTTTACACTGTTACACTATCAAGCAACGCAACACCGAAGTCAATATTGACTTTTTTTCCTTGGATATGTATTTTACCCTCAGGCACCGTTGTTTCCCACAGGAACATGAGTGAGCACATATGTCTCTGTGCAATGCTGACTGCTCATGGAAAGGGATCTCCCAGAAATCCTCTGAAATCGATTCCTCCTTTGGAAGTACCCGCTGCTGCTATTAAAAGAGCGCTGCCTGTTCCTCAGGTATTCCTTGTAGTTTTTGGTCAGCAGGGTATAGAGGAAAGGGTTAATGCAGCTGTTGCTGTAGGTCAGGCAGGTTGTCAGGTAGTTAATGTTCCTCATCACCTTGGGAGACAATGGGAAGGATTCGTAATATTGGAAGAGAAGCTGCCAGATCCAGAAGGGCAAGAAGCAAGCCCAGAAGACGAGCACAATCGTGAAAATTAGATACAGCACTTTTTGGTTAGGCAGCCGGTTGGTCTGTTTGAAAGACACTGTTTGGGACACCCAGTAAGTCCTAGCTAGTCTAATGTAAAGGTAACCAATGATCACACCTGGGCCCACAATGCTGGTACAGAAAAGGATGGTCAGATAGATTTTGTAGGACAGCTTGCTCCAGGTGGGCAGGCAGATGTTTTTGCTGTCTCTTTGCACCAGCTGGATCATGATGAGCATCGGGAGGGTGAGCAGCAGAGACACCACCCAGATAACGATGGCAATGGCTTTCCGGTAGCTTTTGGACCTCTTCACCGTGTCCAGGGGCTTCAGCACAGCAAAGTAGCGCTCCGTGCTCATGACCGTCAGGGTGAAGATGCTGGCATGCATGGTGAGGAAATCCAGACTGAACAAGATGCGACAGCCGATATCTCCAAAGTACCATTCCTGGATGAAGTATGTCCCAACGATGAAAGGGATGGTGAGAAGGTAGAGCAGATCTGCCAAGGCAAGGTTAATGATGTAAATGTACATAGAGGCCGAGTATCTCAAGTAGTGGCACATCACCACCAGTGTGTAGACATTGCCCGTCACGCCGATCACGCACATAATGGAGAGGATAGTCCCGATGGTGCAAGTGGCTATCATGTCCTCCATCGAACTAGCACCTGGAGCACTGTCCCAGGTGGCATTGTAGGAAATGTTGGGGCTGACTCTGAAAGGGCTCCCTTCACTTGCCTCCATGGCCATCGTGCTGGTTGCTGGAAACCTGCTTTCTAGCTCTTCATTTACAGACATCCTCTCAAACAGCTAACTCAGCTCTTCTCTTCTCATACCTTGGGCATTCCAAGGCCAGATCTTTCCAGTCCGGGGAGTTAGACAGGCGTGAAGAGTAAGATCATCTCTTAGCAGGTTTTCATCTGATGCAGAAAGAACTCCCTGAGGATGGTCTGCAGAACGGATCCCAATTTCTACACTAGACAAAATGGACCAGAAAACAGTGAGTGAGATGTCTGGCAAAGCAACAGAGATTATTATGCGGTAGGCACCCCATTCTGAGGAACATCTTTGCATGGCTTGTGCAGGCTGCAAATATTCTGCAATGGGATTACTCAAGTGTGCAAAGACTGACATGAGTCTTGGAGGGTCCAGCACTAACCCCTCTCTATAGTGTCACTTCCTAGATTGCCAGTCAGAAGGGAGCTTAGGAGGATGTGCAGATCATTAGAGGGTTTTATAATCACCGCCGCAAGACTGGATAGGCAATTTGGTGTTGAAAAAGAAACACTTTCTGAGGTTTAAGGGCCATCGCCATTATGAAACCAACATGATCTGGCAATTACTAGATTACTAGGGATAACAAGCTTTCAATTTACAATTGGTCATCAAATCTCTCTCTGTGTTGTGTGTGTGTGAGATACGCACATACACACAGACTGAGTTCCACCCAGCAGTCTTAAACAGTGAAGTCATCCTTTTCACAGAACAACTTTTCTCTAAAGAGAGGTTCTGACTATAACCGGGATTGCAATTCGCACATGGTAGTTAACTGGGAAAAAAAATCAGAACTTATACCTTACTTGAGTATAAAGTCATAGGATAGCCAGATTCACTAAAAACAAGTTCTACTGTGTCCACGCAAGTGTTATTTATTTTGACTTAACTAGAAGGAATCTACATGCTCTGTCTGTCTGTCTGTCTGTCTGTAGATACAGGTGCTTCTACAGGGCCTGAATTTTCAAGATTCTTGGGACCGCAGGCTCTCCAGGAAGACCACCATACACTCTGTTTGCATTATATATTTTTACTCTCTTAAGCCCAGGTCATCCCTTCCTTTGGCACCCACAGGAGGGGATTCATGGAGTAGGTAATCCATGCCAGGTTGCCCCCCAGCTGAGATTTCTCTCCACGTTGTCCCCTCAGGCAGGTGGGGTTGCCTGACCATGAGAGGGGATGTGCAGCCAACCCCCCAACCTGGCAGATCGGGGAGAGGCTCTTTGCTTCCACCCTGGCTCTGGTGGTGCACCGCAGTGCCCCTGCCCTTCCCTGGCTATGGCTACCGGGCAGGGCACCCGAGGGGCCAGGTGGGGACGCTAAGACCGCCTCCATGGAGCCAGAGGGTGGGCGATGGGCACCCACACCCCGGGCCTTGCCCCCTTCTCTACCTGGCTCACCGCAATGCCACTTCTCCCCCGGAGCATGGCAGTGCCATGGAGGCGATTGTGCAGGGGGGTCCACATGGGGGGCAGCCTGGTGCCTAGAGACCCCCCCTCTCCTGATACAGCCCTTGGGGCAGGGCTACACACTCGACCTTCCGCTCACCCCTTCTCCAGGTCTGCCCTGCTCCAGCCAAAGCAGCCTGGCCCCTTCCCCCGTCCCGCCCGCCCCCTTGGCCCCTTCTCACCGCTCCCTCGCCCCGCCGGGGCCTCGCCCGGGCCCCACCGCTCCGCTAGCCCGAGTTCAGCGCCGAGCCGCCCGCGGGAGACCTGGCCCGGCCCCGGCTGGAGCCAGGGGACGTTTCCCGGCCGGCTGGGTCGGTGCGTGTCTGGTTCTAGGGCCCGGCCCGCGGATCCCGGCCGCTGCCTCCGCCGCGCTGCCGGCGCCCTAAGAGGGGTGCAGCGCCGAGCACCTGGGGCAGCCCGAGCGGGGAGCCCCGGCACCTGCCGCCTCCGCTCCGCCCGGGACAGCGCTGAGCAGCCACCGCGCCCGCGGCCAGGCTTCGCTGCCTCCTTCACCCCCCCGTGCGCACCCCCCGTGCACACCCCAGACACACCCCCGGGCACCCCCCCCCCGTGCACACCCCAGACACCCCCCCGTGCGCACCCCACGCGGACACCCCGTCCCCACAGACACCCCCCGTGCACCCTCCCACACTCCCTCCCCACAGATACCCCCGTACACACACACCCCATGCACACCACAGACCCCCGTACACACCACAGCCCCCCCCTCCCCACAGACCCCCGTGCACACCACACACGGACACCCCCGTGCACACCACAAACACCCCCTCCCCACAGACACCCCCGTGCACACCACACACTAACTTGTTCCTCCCAAGCAGCATCCCCGAGCATCTCTCAGGATCACCCTTTTCCTCAGCTGCTCCTGCCAGTTCCCCTCGCCCCCCCTCGGTAGCCCCGGCGCTTCCCATTTAGCTACAAGGGAAACGAAGCTGTGCGCTCAAACCTGGCTTTGAAATCCAGGTGCTGAAGTTTCCTAGAGAAAAATGCCCCGCCCCCACCCCCAAAACGGGGATTTAGAGCCGGAATTTACCAGAGCAAAATCAATCCTAATCCTTCCTCCTGGGCAGGCGACCAGAGCCCCGGGCTCTGTGCTTCAGGAACGGCGGCGCCCGGGAGCCAGGAGCTAGCCGCTAGCCCAGTGTGTTTGAAATCGGTGCCCTCTTCTCACTCCCCCATCTCCCCTCTCCCCTCAGGCCTGCTATTTATGCTGCTCCATGACGTTAGGCATAGGGGAGCTCTGGCTGCAGCGAGCTAAGATCCTGCTTAAAGCAGCAGCATTTTGGTAGTCAAAGCTAGTTTGGCTGGCTCCGCTCCCCACCTGATTGGCCAGCACCCAGGTGTGATTGCAACATGTCAGTGCTGTTTGATTTAACCCCCAGTGCTGGCTATATTCAAACCACTGAGCCCCTCTTTCTGGTGCACAAAAGGACACAAATCCCTGAGCATGGGCTGAGAAAAACCAGTGCCAGGGAAGAGCGTTCAGCCTCAGCAAGGGTTAAATGCTTGTGGGGAGGTTTGCCTGGCCAAGGAAACTGTACACTGCTCAATGCTGATATCATTTGCAAAGAGGAGTGTGAGTTTATTTCCACCGGAGAATTGATTACTGCCTCTGGGTATCTCGCACAGCACTGACACCAGCAGACAGTTGTCCAAGCAAGCAAGGGTTACACTGATTCCCTTTCATCAGTGTCACAGAAGGAAAATAATGACCGAGAGAAATCAATGGGGTGGCTGGAAAACACCAGTCAGAAATGAGCTAGGATTGAGAAGTTACAAGGCTAAAGGCCAGCAGGTTTTGTTTTTTTTTAGCAGCTACATATTAGGAGGGTGGTTGGCAGATCCTGGGCCTGAACCCTATATCGTTTACCCTGGCATTACACCCAGGAAGCTCCATTGATGTCAATGGAGTTCTTCCTGATTTACACCAGCATGAGCGAGAGGAGAATCTGGCCCTTTGGCTTTGGCAGCATCCCTCCTGGTTTCTATTGCAGGCCGGGAGATGGCAGTCAGGCCCATAGTTTACTTGGCTGGTTGGCACTGGAATGGCAGCGGCAGGTAGATGACGCTTCGGAGCACAATTCGCTCAGCTGTCTTTTGTTTGAGCTGCCAGTATGTGGCAGCCCTATGGTCCATCCAGCCCCTTGCAGGTTTCCATGTCTTGGGCATTAATGTTCCTTCTTATCTCTCTGGTACGAATCAGCAGCAGGGGCCTGATTTAATTCCTTTTCGGAATCATTCCGTGATTCCTTGAATTGTTCCTTCTTCATTCTCCATTTTTAATATTCCTGCCTGCTGGGAACGCTCAACTGTCTTGTGTTGCTAAGGGGGGGGTCTTCACTGCCATGTTAACTCACGTTATGTCCAGGTGAATTAACGTGTCTCTAATTAGCCTAGCTCCAGGGAGAATGGCCATGCTGTGAAATCACTCCCCGGCTGCCCAGGGTGGTTGTGTGGGCAGCTGTGACCTGCGCTAGCTTGAGCCTTTTAGCCTCCCTCGGGCCAGTCAGCTCCAGTTGAAAGGGGAGTCGGATGTCTAGCCTATCTGTGACAGGTTTGGCTGAGGCCCATCAGCCACCCCAGCTCCCCACCTGGGCATGATTAACTGCCTAACTAGCTGGAAGGCAGTTAATTAAGTAAGGAGCCCTTGGGCCTAATAAAAGGCTTAGGAGAGGTCTCTTGACAAAAGTTCCCGAGGAGAAAGGATTCTCCCAAGGAGGGGAATCTTCCAAGGAACTTGAATTAGGTGAAAGCAAGGATTCCTGAGACAGACCTTCAGCGAACAGGGGAAGGACAGCAGGGCTCTCCAGACAGCAGAGATGCTTGAAGGCTAGTGTTGGAAGGAGCTGCTGCTGGGACCCTGGAAATTGGGTTTGGGACTCTGAGAGAAGGACTTTTAAACCCATATGTGAGTGTGGCTTTCAGAAGGGCTTTAGTAAAGGAGGACACTCTCTGTAAAGTAGAGTGTTTGGTTTCTCCTTGACCAGCCTGCTTAAGAGACTTTACCCTTCCATCATTGAAGGGGAAACTGAGGCAGACTGCAGCAGAGCCGCATTCTGCCACAAGGGGAGCTTGGAAGACAACGTTACTCTTTCTACTCTTCCCCCCCCCCCACTCACATTAAACATTGATTTGTATGTGGCTGTGACTCAAGTTGGGATAACACTAGAGTTATAATTCAAGTTAACCCTGCAGCAAAGCCGAGCTGTCAGTCAACATAACTATTAGAGATGGGCCCAGCATCACCCCCTGTCCAAACACCCTGATGTCTAGGGCTCGTTGATCTGGGTCTGAATTTGGCATCTAGGTGCCGTCTCTCATCAATATCAAAAGCAGCCTATTTTCTTTACCAAACTGCCTCTCTGGCTTTCCACTGAAGAAAGAACAGAGAGTAAAGTTCTAAAATGTTGCCATTTTATCTCCCGCGTGTGCCTCTTACAGGTAAGGTTGCTGCTCTTGTGGTCCTGCTTTGTTGTTCTCAATTGCAATTCAGCAGCTGTGACTAATGCTGTCATTTTGATAGAATGAAAATGGCTTATTCTTCCCTTCCTTCTTGTTAATGTCCCTTTCTCAGTTGTCAACTGCCCTGTTATTTCCTGCTGATCACTAGCAAAAGCAGCTTTAAAAGAATTATAACTGGAAAGGTTTTGGCAGCCTCATGCAGGTTTTATGGGGTAGGAAGAATTTTCTGTCAATGCATGTGCCCTGAGTCTCCTCCTGTAAGTGTAAATGTAAAGCAGGAGTAACCCCACTAATTAAATTAAATGTTATTGCTACAAAACCCAATGTGGGAGTGAGAGGAGAATACATTCCTTTCACACTGTGATGCTTAAAAATTTGCCTTCAGTGACAAGGTAAATAGTAAATAAACAATGCTAAAAAGTCTTTCAAGAGGTGTAGGAAACAAAAAGGGGCACTGGGTGGCTCACAGAACTGGAGGGCTAGGCTGTTCTAGACTAGACTAGAAAAGAGAGCCCTTCATTGCTAGGCTGATGGTTCAAATCTAGCCATCTTCAAAGTTATCTGTTGGTGGCTTGTGTGAAATGAGCACGATGATCTCAATAGAGCGAAAAGGTGCCACCTATGTCATAGAGATGGCAGAATGAGGCCAAGCATCAGATGCAAAGATGTTGCTTGAACTCTTCAGACCTGAGGGAGAAGGGGAATTGAGGTTAATTGGCAGTGTACAGCTACTTGCCCTGGTCCTGTTATGTATAAATGGAAGACTTCTACCCCTGGCTTTCATGGCAGCACTAAAATCCCACAGATCCCTTTTTAGAAGGCCATTCCCCAAGTGAAACACTTGGACTTGTAGGATCTGAGCCCTTACCTACAGACCCCTTGTGACAGTAAACAAATGGGCCATCTCCACTGAGACTGCTCTGGTCAGTGGATGTGTTTTGCAGAATCCTTTGCAACCCTGCTCTCTCTGTACTTACGACAGCAATTGATGGCTGGCTTTCCACTCATGGCCTGTTTACCCTGTGCAACACGTAAAGCGGATTTAAAAAACACACAGGCATTTGTAATGTAATTCAGTTGTCTATGCACATGGAACTACCATTAGTTAACCAGAGCCACACATCTTCATCAGCCTGTAGCAGCCATTGCCAGGAAGCCTTGAGTGAGGCTTGGGAGATGTGGCCTGAGTGTCAAGATCAGGTTTCTATTCATGCTTGTACTGTTGATTTGCTATTTGACTTTGCCGAGCGCTGTTAGTGTCACTTTCATCCTCTGTGAAAGGGAGATGATGAAACCTGAGAATTTGGCATTCATTCATGTTTGTGATGTGCTTTGAGATCCTTAGACAGGAGTCCTAAGTAGAGCTGTGCTAATGACTTTTTTGGTTTGCTGTCAGTTTTGAAAAATGCAGTGGGGAGATGGGAGTTTTGGTCAGCTCAGAACCAATATGTTTGAATTTGTGGTGAACTGAAAAGATTTTTTAGAAGCCGTTTCAGATAAGACAAGGTGCTTTGTTCAGCCCCAGGTAAAGTGTTTCATTTTGAGTGTTCTTAAAAGCTTTAAAAGAACAAAATCAGAGAACGTTATCTGCACACTAGGGCACCCCAACTTTACCCTAATCTGTAGGGCTCAAGGCATGACCCGGTTAAGGCACCCCTACCCTTTCCCAATCCATAGGACTCTGGGAGAAAGGCACCTATTCTTACCCAATTCATATTCTAGGGCTCAGGGTTACCCATTCCCAGTCCATAGGGCTCTGGGTGTAATTCTCTATGGGTTTCCAGGATCTTTTACCAGTGAAGGAGCCTTACACAGTAATATCCTTATTCTCTATTTATTAACAGTTACCACAACAGAATACACACACTAAGCATACAATGCTCACCACTCCCAATAAGGCAGACAAACTTCTCCTGGTGGACAGTCAGGATTAGATCCATCTGGGGACTGCAGCTTCTACACAGTATGGTTGGCAGGGTTTTGAGATCTGGCAGCTCTGATCTTCTTCAACTGTGTCCTGAAGTTAGGTTCCAAAGAACTTCCTTTTGGACTGCAGTTTATATAGTTAAGACTTGGGTCCTGCTTAGCTGTACCTTAACCAATCATTTTAAATTAAAGTACTACAAAACACGAATCCTAGCCCATGACAAAACAGTCCTTTAACCAATCATATCCCACCATCTTAATTGATTTAAATAGTGCACACTTAGTTATGCAATAGACCGAAACAATCAAAGAACCAGACAGAAATCTTTCAGACACCCAGTAGAGAATTGGGTACCAGAAAGACAAAACAATAAGAAGTGTAGCGTTTACAATCACCACTGTTAAGTGATTCCTTTCCAGACAGAATGCTATCAAACAAAGTTTGTGTATGAATCTGTATCTATGTGTATCTGGTGGTGGTAGGTACTATTAGGACAGTAGTGCCTTCTTATCAGCCCGATATTACATTGTTTTGAAGTAATTTCAGGAATGAGCAGGTAGTCACAGCTTCAACTTAGCTTATGGCTGCTGTCTCTCCTAATATGGCTGCTACGCTTTAGCCTAAGAACAAGGCCTAAGCTTAGCCATAGAACAAGGCCTCAGACCTTAGAAAGAAATTTGGAAACAAAATGTTGTTTCAACCAC